>OY757040.1:1200000-1740000 GCA_963582015.1 Xanthorhoe designata
TTATTTATTTTATTTTTATGCTGACTACACACAACAACTAAGTACTCGCAGTAGGTACTAATTGTGTCAAAATGTACTTTAAATCGCAGAAAATAGCATAAATTGCTACAACGAATTGCATTGTTACCAATAAACGCTCTGATTATTATAATATATTACTGTAAAATAAAACTATTAGATTAGTTACACTTTGAACTTTTTTGTAAATAATAAGTAAGTAATATTCTACATTTATTTACAAAAAATGTTATTCATCTCATCATCTTGTAAGAGATTTAAATATTTTGGGGTAGACCAGACCCTGGATCTGGGGTACTGGGGCCAATCGCGTTTTAAAAAATTTTTTAGGGCGTCTGGTCTAATAAATCTATTATAAAGTTATGTAAATATGTAGTACCAGTCTAGTGTATGTAAATACAATGTAGGTCTTAATACATTTATTGTAAGATATTAGTGGCATTCGAGTATCGCAAAAGCTAAACTTAACTAACTAAAAATGTTGCGGTCTCTTTCATAGCGATGGGAATAAAAAGGATGGCATTAGGGGAAAGGTGTACAAGTTGATCCTACGGGGTATGTCGATCCCTGGCCGTTGTGGCGAAACTATGAACGCCATCTAGTTATTTTCTTTAGTAGATTGTAGCCCCAAACCCCCCTTCGCATCAGTCAAATCGTAATGGCGGTGTGAGTGGCGAGTGCGCGTGAAACGTAAAAAATAAAAATCGTGTGCCTTTGATCTAAGGTAAGGTTGACTTTGAGACTATGGTATTTTTGTTATATACAATCAATTGTAAAGAATGTTGTGTTTGTAGCTTTGTATAATGCTTAATTACGGTTTTTGCATGGCACCACAACGGTAGGCGCATTAGAGGTTATGTTATATTACAAAGACTAAAAAGTTGTGATCGGGGTGAGATGATCCGTCGGTGGGTGTACTAGTTGATCCGGTGGTGTTTATACTAAGTTTATGGATCAGTGTGAATTGTGTAACTTGTTAATTCATCTCATAGTTAATAATTATGACTGATGTCTAAGAAAAATGAGATTTTTAAAGTGCCTGATGTTTAAGACCAAAGTTTAATCAAAAGGTAAAAAAATAGTGTGATTTGCCCTAGTAAACTTTGAAAATTATCCTTTAATTTTTGTTAATTTAGATTGTGTGATCTCATAGCCTCGTTAAAACTCTTTTTATACTTAAATGATTTAAATAAAGACCTTGTAAGCACCTCCAGAGTTTATTTTCAATGTAATTATAACATAACCTATAATTTTCTTTGAAAAAGGGTCGAGACGATCCCCGGATCATCTTGTCCATACCCCAAGGATCATCTTGGACACCGGGGTGTACAAGTTGATCCTTTGGTAGGGTTTAAAAAAAAGTGAAATCTAGCTATCAAAACAAATCAAATTAAACATTTTGAGTATGAGGAAAGTTAGATAGATAAATTTGCTAACTACATAAGCTTAAACATCTGAAATAACTTGATTGCTCTTCAAATGCGAAGCATTCTCCCTTAAGGGGATCAACTCGTACACCTTTCCCCTAATTAGTTAGTTTAGTTTAGCTTTTGCGACACTCCGAATTGCCACTACTATTTAACTACAGAGGTTGTTTTTCAAAAGGTACCCACTGGAGATTCACATGGTGCACATAAAGACGGGGCTGACTATAGAGGAAGCTCTGAAACGACCGGATGGATTAGCTGTCATCGGCGTCTTGTGTCAGGTAATTAAATAACGACACTTAAATACACTTTGAGGAAACAAATTGAAATGAGAACACTTTCCTTTCGCTTAAAAACTTGGTCGCTTAAAAAAGAAATGTTTGACGTTTTACAACAACAAACAAATGGTTTCAAATTTTCAATTCACGATCTCTGTGGCGCAGAGGTTGCGGCTTCGATCCCCGCCGCGGGACAAATGTTTGCATGTTCTGCAGATATTTGTTCCGGGTCTAGTTGTTTTTCTATATATAATGTATATAATTTACAAAAAAAATATGTATCTATGTAGTAATCAGTCATCTGGTTACCATAACACAAGCAATAAATTGCTTAGCTTGGGACTAGATGACGCCGTTTGGAATGTCCAGGGATATTTATTTATTTTAATTGAACCAGGTGAGAAGTGACGAAGAGAGCAAGTACGCGTTGTCAGAGATAATGCCGGTCGTGCCGCAGCTGCGTGAGAAGACTGTGGAACCATCGGAGCCCATGAGCATCAGTCTACTGTAAGTGTCTTTATCTTAGAGAAAGTAAGAAATAGAGCGCTGTATATTTCTTTCTAAACAAAGAAGAATCATACAACATTCTTGTGAGTAAAAGAAACAGCATTAGATCTTTTGTCCCTCATCGCGTGCCGCTTTTTTGTATGGCCGGCAACTTGATGCTCCGAATTTTGTACTACAAAACTATGGATTCATTGCAATTTTTGTCCCTCTCGGCGGCACGCTCACTGTTCGTCCAGGTACTATACTAGGTCCATGGTCTTTATATCTTTCATTATCAGTTTTCATTGTTCAGAAGCGCTCGTGCCGAAGCTTGCTAAGACGTCCTGCCTGATAGATCGTCGAAGTTAAGCAACATTTTAAGCGGCCATAACTTGGATGGGTGACCGCAAGTGGCATTTATACTGAGCGCTTCCGTGCTTCGGAGGGCTAGTTAAATTGTCGGTCCCGGCTTATAAAGCCGTTATGACGGAGGCCTTAAGGCAGCCTAAAAACTCCGTCGCCAGAGTTGGCCATTGCTCATGCGAACGTTTAGGACGTCTTCAACACATTTGTCGCTAAATACGTTTATCTAACTGTCAACGCCTGTCATAAATGTATTTTAAACTATCAATTCAAAAACATATTTTATTCTGTAAGACGTTAAGAATCATTATATACCTACGTTGTATTGACGTAACGTTTTAAATCGGTTCACAATTGACAGGAAATAGAGCTTCCTCCTTTTCGGTTATAACCGTTTAATAACACAATATATTCTCATGACAATATATTTCTAGATAATGAAATCCTAAGGCTTAGGATTTCATTATACATATATTGTTAGAAATATATTGTCGGCCATGGCTTAGGACCTAAGCCATGGCCGAATGGTAACGCGATGGAAATTTCAATAAACGTATATTGGCTCTGCTTTATGTCAGTCTTTCAGACAATTGAATGGAATCTCTGTCACACCCACTCGTATAAAAACGATTGACGTCTTCGAACCTTATTTGACTATCCGACTTTTATAATGTACAAAGGGGGAAACATCAATAAAAATAAAGATTTTATTCTTTTGTTCAAAGTACTCTTTGTATATTTCGGCATCATAACCATTGCAATTCATATCAAGTTTTTCCTTTGAGGTGCTGTTTTATGATGCTGTTTTTTTTTATTTATGAAGCTTTGATATTGATACTTACTGAAATTTTTGCATAATAAGTTTTGTATAAGTTTAAAAAACCTTAATTTCGGAACCACTGACCTGATAACCGACTTCTACTCTGAAATAGGTAGGTACTACATGTTATAATAAATCACGAAAGTTTTAAATGATTCATAGAAAGATTTAGATGACGTATCTATGATCGTTTGTATTAGGTACTTACAAGCTGATCCGACGCACTTCTCTACGAACTATTAGAAAACATTATAAAAAGAATTATCCAATTCGGTTCAGCCATTCTCGAATTGAGTAACAACGAAATAGAATTCATTTTTATATTTATAACTAGCTGCGCCCCGCGGTGTTACACGCGGTAGTTAAAAGTAGTTTATATTATACATATAACCTTCCTCTTCAATCACTCTATCTAATAAAAAAACCGCATCAAAATCCGATGCGTAGTTTTAAAGATTTAAGCATACATAGGATATAGGGACGGAGAAAGCGACTTTGTTTTATACTATGTAGTGATAGTGAAGTGATGATAGTGAAGATTATCATTGACAATGAAACATGGCAATGTGCTGATGATAGAGAAAGTTGCCGAACGTAACACCCCATATAATCGAAATGCCCGTGTTTTAGCCTTGACTCAACCAGCTGAGATTGATATAAAAATATTCTAAGTAAAAATAAAAATATTAAAAGTGCTTTCTTCATAGACGCCTGCTGAGTTCCCATCCGCAATCGTACTACACGTACCACGGTTCATTGACCACGCCCAACTGTGATGAAGTCGTCACATGGATTGTTATGGACGTGCCCATCCAAATCTCTGATGTTCAGGTCAGTTCCTTACAGTGTACCTACCCATGAACGAAGTAGTCACTTCGTTCAAGTGTAGGTACCTAATATTCTGCTGCCCTAGCCATGTTACATTTCGACAATCGCTTTCGATTAGAAACTAAAAAAAAATTATAGGAATTGACATTCGATGACGAAAATTCGAGCGATCAGAAATGTAAAATCAAAGGTGTAGCGATAATAGAAAGAGAATAGATACGAAACATTTGTCACTTGTCTACGCACCCTGGTATAGGTACATTGAGGCGATTTACACATTTCGGAATGAATTCAATTCGAAGATCTTTGATGGTTCTTCGCTGACAAAGATAGCGAAGAACCGTGAGAAGAAAGAAGTATAAATCGCCCCTCTGGGGGGTTAACCGTACTATTTATCAATTTATCACAAATGTATGAAAATCCAGTAAAGCGCCTCCCTTGGTAACTTGCATGAACTAAAAATTCCATTAATTTAGAATACAAGATCGTGAAAAGTGGAAATTAACGGGGGAGGCTTTTCTAGCTGTGGGACAGTTTAGGCTAATGCACTCTTGGCCGTTCCTAAGACAACATATTTACCTATGGACATATGGACACTGTAGTGCCATCTTTGGCACTACAGTGTCCCGTTAAGTGTAGGCAAAGCTTGCCTCCTGACTCTGTATAAATCATCTAGTAAAGATGTAAAGGCCTGAGTGAACTGTATAACCGTCCAAGATTGATTTTGAAGTTGTGGTGTGCCCGCATAAGAAAGACTACCTTGCTACTGATTTTAAAGAAGCTAAATGTTTATTTCTCTCAACAGTACAAAGAGTTCAGCAGAGTGAACGTAGGAGGGATCGACAACTACCGAAGCTTGCAACTACCCTCCAACCGTCTGGTCTACCGATCCTCAGCATCTTGTTCCCCCATCATTCTCCCCGGTCTTCTCGGATCCCTCACCGTTCTCCTGAACTGCCTCTCCAGCTCGCTGAACACCGGTCTACTGGCCGGCGCCAGGAAGAGTATGTGTGTGCTTTGGGACGCGAAGAGGAAATTCTTTAGAGGAAGTCGTACTATCCAGGAGTGCCATGATTAGATTTGTGAAGAGTAAACAGAATTTTGAAGGTAATGTGTGTGCCAAACGTAATAAAATTACCTACTATTATGTAATTTTAGACCACAAGATACGCGTTTTTGGTCTCTCTATACACCAGTCTTCTGGCCGGATCCAGAAAGTGTGTGTGTGTGCATCGGAATGCCAAGAAGAAATCTATCACATTAAGTTATAATGTCCAATAGTGTCATAATCGGATTCGAGAAAGAATAATCAGCATTTAGAAGGTAATGAACCTAAGTGCCAAAATAGAGTTCCGTGTTTCTTGGTCTACTGAAGGCCTCGTAACAAAGAGGTCTTCTAACAGCCAGCTTCCATAACAATCTGTGGTAAAGCTGTAGTAAAATTCTTGTCATTTAAGTTTAGAAGTTAAATGCATCACAGATAGATAATTATTGAAACTGACTGTTAGTTGACCAACATAGACGTACGTGTAAAATAACAAAAAAGTCTTTTGTGTAAAATATGGATGAAAAACTCTTATTAGTATTACGTAAGTGCCAAAACTAAGATTGTAGTAAATCTTGGCACAATTTTTATTCCTAAAAAAGCGATTGGAGTAGGAAGGAAAAGTAGGGACAAGTAGACCAGTAGTTTCTACCAGTGTTTGTACCTTTAACTATGTAGTAAGTAAATTGTATGAATGTATGTTCGTATGAGCTAATGGTATAACTCTAGTAACGAAGTTTTTTAGGGCACCTCAAGGCCTCCGTCATGGCTTAACGACTTAAAAGCCGGGACCGACAATTAAACGTGCCTTCCAGCACCATCCAAATTGCTACCGCTCGGAACGTAAAACGTCTGACGTCCAGTTTCAATGTCCTATCTATATGTGATTCTGCTTACTGGTCGTTATATTCAACTGTGGTTAGATTGAATCTAACCACAGTAAGCCAAATTACAGATAGGTAGAGAGATATATTGAAAGGACGTAAGCAAGCTACGCTAGGAGCGCTTTTTTTTATGTTGTAGTAATGACATCAAATTTAAATGTAAAACCAATAAAAAAAAATAGTATGAACCGTAAATTATGCTTAATATCAGTTCATTCGTTCGTTCGTATGAGCAAGTGGCCAACTTAACAACTTCTAATATCACCAAAACTGTTATCCACATCTCACTGCCTACATTTTGCATAAGTACCTACTTTATACATCTTTGATGCTCAAAGCTCTAAAAAGAATTGTCTACTATGCTAAATATCTGTGCACGGTTACGATCCAGATTCTTAAAATGTTTCAAAATTCACCTTTTTGTCTTTTTTGACCTGACTTTTTGTCCTTTCGTGATTTCAGACAATGCATGCAAATCCAACAATGACAGAATCATTTATCTCATGACAAGATTAGGTTATAAGTATCAATCAATTAGGTTTTAAACTTAATTAGTAAGCAACTTAGGACCTAACTAAGATTTAGTGCCCTGTTTGTTTTTCTTGTGTCAGATTAAATTTGGCTAAATGTTATTGACTTTACGTGACTTGTCTGAATTAAGAATGAGTGATGCATCTAAAACATTGAACCTGTTTTTTTATAATGTCCATTTTTTACACTCTGGCCATTTTTACAATTTTATATAGGTACTTAGGTAATAATGCATTGTTTTAAAAGAGCCTTACTGAATTTAAAATTGTTATGAATACCTATTATAATAATCCGTTGTTGACGTCAATAAATTAATTTTGTTATTGTGACTTATCTCTATCATTAATAAAATTTGCATTATTTTTATAATCCGCTAAGATGCACTAAGATAACTTATTGTTTTAATCCCGTGATTGTTGATAATTATAATGCACAAGCGTTAATGATCCGTTACAATAAGATTGATATTATAGAGTCTATAATATAGACAAAGTACAAACACTGCAAATTGATACCTACCTACTAAGATTCGTTTAAAAACAATAATTTCCTTGAATGTTTTTGCATAAAAAAAATGTTTTTCAGGGCCTTCCTAAGCTAAATTTTGTATAAGTTTGCTATGATTATTTTTAAGTTTGAAAATAGTAACTAGCAATACTTACGTAGGCCATCGATCTATACTGCTCTAACGAAAATTGTACTCGTATACCTATGGCAGCGATGTCTTTTCTATGTTTTGAAAATAAATACGGTAAAAGACAACCGTTGTTAAAAGACAAGCGTTACGCTCTTCACATTAGGCTCAACAAACACCAAAGGAGCGGCGAAGAGCAACGAAGCGGAGCGCAGTTTCAGTGTCATACGAATTTCAACTTTATTTTCATTACTATAATACTTATTATCGCAGAGAAGGCGCGCGTATTGAAATTCCCGCGGCGCTGCGGGCATCCGCGCGACTCGTTCAAGTATCTCATGCGATAATAAGTATTATAGTACCTACCTAATGAAAATAAAGGTGAAATTCATATAACACTGAAACTGCGCTCCGCTTCGCTGCTCTTCGCCGCTCTTTTGGTGTGAGTTGAGCGTTATTGTACGTCTGCTAGATTCTCTTGATTTTCTCTGATATAGAACTAAAGCGCCTAGCCTTATTTATAAATTTAAGTTAATGTATAATGTACCTACCTAATTCATTCTTCTACTAATATAGGTAATAGTTTTAGGTCAATTATGTAATTCGATAAGTTTTTTGTGAAATAGCATTTGTCCTATGTTCTTTTTTGTCGTTAATTAAACATTCCTATTTGTGGTAAATTAGAATAATTTTGTAGGTAATTTGTAGAGTACTTTTGTGTTTTGTATAAATTGATTGCTAATTTAGTTAATAAATTATATTTTTTCTATCAATATGAGACAATCATTGGCTGTGAAATAATTTTTAAATAGGTAATTATTATTTTTCGAACTTATTTTTAATGTTTATTTTGGTATCACTGTGTTCACTGTGTTCAGATAAGTTATTTTAATGTTTAAATTCAAAATAAATAATGTCTTATAAGAACCTGAGTATTTTTTCGCCTAAAACTGATGTTTTTAGAGATTTGAAACTGAATAATCATAAAATGTATGCATCTCCTCCATCCGGAGGTACCTACCTGAGTAAAAAAAACTGGACTGGTTCCAAAGGCATTTTATTCATAAATCTAAAGAGTTGCCTCGACTCTCTTAAACTACTTTTAGATACTTAGGAACTTACTTGAAAATTCCATCTAATAATTAAATTTTAATAATATAAACAATATAGGTACTTACTTCTAAAAGTATTGTTACCTACCCTAAAAACGGTTGCACGTGAGGTCATCGAGCTCTCACTTTGAGACCTATGTATAGAAATACACTTGAACAATAATGTAATTGTAATAGAATTACTGTTCGCCGTTCATTGAAACAGTCACTTACCTTTGAACTGTCCAAAGAAATTCAGAGGCAAGTCCAATCACAAAAATTACCTACTTGTACCCGCTGCAGGAACCGTACCACCCCCAGGGTTAGGTACTCATCATTTTAAAATTCAGAGTAATTAGCATCCCTAGACATTTTGGTGTGGGGTAGTAACTCAACTCGTCGCTCATGGTACAACGGTAAGGGTAAACCTCGTGAAACGTCGGGAAATAATAAAAGGTAAATTACGCGATGAAATCCTGTAAATTCAATTTAAAAGCATGAATTGTGATCGCGAAGTTAGTAAGAAAGACTAACCACGTGAAGAAACCAGCTTTCTAATAGAGCGATATGCTTCCAACCCGTCACAATGAAATGGGAACGGACAGGTAAACTAACGGGAACGGAAGTAAGCCACACACACGTAGTCTGGTTTAGAATATAATCTAGATTTCCTGCGGAGATTGCCGGTCCAGATTCTTGAGGGGACTGATAGCCTATTATCTACTTGAAGAGCCTGATATAGCACGAGCTGAGATTTTATCTGGAATGCTCCATATATAGGACACGCCTACTTGGCTTGCTTACCTACTTGCTTTTGTAAGTAATTTGTATTCCTACAAATATTTACCATTTAAATAAAAAATAATGAAATATGAATGTGATATAGATACCACCTTCTACTCTAGGCACAACAGTGTCCTGTTAAGTGTAGGCAAAGCTTGCCTCCTGACTCTATATAAATCATCTAGTAAAGATGTAAAAGGCCTGAGGAGGATAGATACCACTCTTCTCATAAAATAAAAATCTCTGCTCTGTTGTTGTCTAGGTTGTAGTTTAATAATGAATAACTGACAATAATTAATGACACCTTTCTCTACATAATTATAATAAAACTGTAACACGTCGATGTCTATAAATTTGAGATATTAATGAAAAACTAATATAAGGGGGGTCTTTATTAGAGCACCAAAAGCCAAAAAATTAGTTTTGATTTTTGTCTATCTTTCTGTATGTATGTTTGTTACCGCATCACGCAAAAACTACTGAAGTGATGAAAAACATCGTGACCAATTCATTATTCCTAATGTTCTAAAATCCTTGCAGCCCGTCACGTACAAAATGCTAATATACCAATAAACCGAAGATATCGTTTGTTTTGAAGATTATTTCTGCCTATAAAAACATATTTATGAAAAATGCAAATTAACAACCATAAAAATGTAAGAACCTAAGTAAATTTACCATTGGAATCCAGTCATGAGTTGGGAGTAATGGCCCATTTACACGATACAAGTTTCTTGCCTTTGCATGAAATTCAATTGAAGCAATATTATGACTTACATGGTTTAATTAAAGTAAACAATGTTGAGACCTACACGTCATGATCACAGTCAACTTAATTGTTTGCAGCAAGAAACTTGCATCGTGTAAATGGGCCTTTATTGAGAGAATGTAATAAACATTCACTTAAGTAATTATTTTAACTTGGATTACAAATTATAGTTCATAAATTTTATAGAGTAGTTTAAAAACAGCACTGGAATGCATAATTATGATTATAAAGTAAATGTAACCATACCAGTCCTTCACAAAGACTTGCCTTAAACTTGAAGAGTTAACAATTTTGTCCTACAATGCGGAAACCAAACCGGCGACCTTTGTAAACAAGACAACCAACTCACTCCCAAGGCCAGATAAAAGCTTATTTTCCAAAAATAGTTTTTTTTTCTATAAATACCACAAAATGTCTTAGGCCAAATTATTCTTGAATGTCATCTTCAATATTTCTGAATGAAGCGGAATGAAACGCTCGTGGCGATGAAATCGTGTGGTCATAACTTAGATGGGTGACCAGCTCAACACTTTCGTGATGCGGAGGGCACGGTCCTGGCTTTTAAAGTCGATAAGCCATGACGAATGCCTTGAGGTGGCCTAAAAACTCCGTTACCAGAGTTGGCTACTTGCTCATACGAACTTACTTTCTCTGTACCTACCTACCTACCTGTCTTGTGTCCTTCTCTGCTATTATTGTTTTTTTCTATTGTATGTGTGTGTGCTGAATAAATGTATATCTATCTATCTATCTATCTATCTATCTAACCAGCCGGTAACACCCACTGCTGGGTAAAGGCCTCTTCTCTATCACGCCACTCTTGGCGGTGTTGTGCCAGCCGGATCCACTGTTCTCCTACCGCCCTCGCAATGTCGTCTGACCATCGGGCTGGTGGTCTGCCTCGAGGCCGCCGCAAATCTCTTGGCCACCATTCGGTTACTGCCTTGGTCCATCGGTCGTCATCCCTTCTGGCCAAGTGTGTGAATTTACTTTACTTTTTATAAAAACACAGCATTTTGTTGGGACGCTATTAATCTTTGTCATATCCATAATGTAGGACCTACCTTATGCAGTAGATCATGTTATATATCTATATGATAGATATAAATAAAAGCAAAGCACTCTTCTTTAATAATTTCAAATACACTCTATCAAAGAAGAAAGAAAATCTTAAAAAGTACTTGGTCCGACTACTACTCGTATATCACCAAAATGCGAATCCCAAATAAGATAAATTACTTATCCATGTTTTCAAATCAAACAGCTAAAATTTCCCATGCAACAAGATGCCGACAAGGAAACAAAATAAGACATCAAATTTAAAACACAATGGTATATTTTATAAACACGGGTTGCTCTACTAAAACAAGAGGATACCGTCGGGCTAGTCATCTCGCATTCGTCTCGGAAATGCCAGTGGTATCGTCAGCTCCTTGTCCGTGATGCTGTGCCTTGTACTCCTGTGCTTGGGTATGTGTGATCTTGGATTATATTATCAGTTGTTGTGTTGTCATACATTTAAAGCATGGTATCATCTTAGTTAGCCAAGTTTAGGATGAGGTGCCATGCCAGGTGAACTTTTATTAAAGTGTTAGTCCCTTGTGTTTTTTATAGGCGACGCGGCAGACCAAAACGGAGGTGGAGAGACGAAATCGATCAGTTTTTGCCGGACTGGAGGGTAGTTGCCGAGGATCGTGAGGTGTGGAAAGAGTGGGGGAAGGCCTTGGCCCAGCAGTGGGATCATCACGGCTCATAATAATAATAATAATGTTACAAGAAAGTTTGGTCCAAAACCGTGGTCTGGATTGGTACTAGTCGCGAAACAAAAGGAGTAAAAGTAAAACTTGTTATTTTTATAAGGAGCTCCAAAACAACCTACTTACCTACACATTTTATAGCCAATTAGGAACATTTGAGCTTTACATTATAAGCATTACTCCATAGATGACAACACATATTTTTACAGAATTCTGTAAACAGACAACTGCCCAGTTTGGACCGGCTTGGAGTTACGATGGTATGAACTTTACTTTTTATCATTTAGGTAGGTACTTATTACCCATTTATAACACAGCTATAAAATAATTTAACTGAAAATCGATACAAAACGTGTTCTCATAACATAATTCGCGAACGAGTGCTATGTTTACATACGAGTATACCAAACTCAAAATGTATTTATTCAGAACCTGCGATCGTTTATAGACCACTTTGACCTAAGCATAGACTAGGCTAGAATACGGTGTATGGAGCTGAACATGTCTATACCATATACACATGCAATGTCCGTATAAATAAATCCATTAATTGCTTTCTAAAGATAAATATCTCATCTAGAGGTAGGTACAACTTTTGGGTCTATATATATATTTTTTTTCAGATGAATCCAAGTGGCCAGGCGATCGTTGTCGAGATGGCGGCAAACGGCAGTCTCCGATAGACATCCGCCTAGATGACGTCATAAAGGACTTCAATAAAGACTTCATCAAATATGGAGCCCTGAAGTTTGAAGGATACGAGAAAGTGCTGGTATCTGCTATCAATAATGGGCATACAGGTGGGTATACGAATCACACTAATATTATAAGGTGAAAGTGTGTATGTGTAAGTGAGTAAGTGTGTAAGTGTGTAATTGTGTAATTGTGTAAGTGTGTTTGTTACTCTTTCACGCTCAAGCTAAATTTTGTTTAATTGAACATCAATAAACTCCTCATAAGACCCCACCACCACATCTGGGTTTTGAAAAAATTGGGACTAATCAAAAAGTAAAAAAATATTAGATCGTGCCATGTTTTTTCTCTTTCTCCAAAGGACAGGCTGTAGCCATAACAATAAATAAATAATAAATTACTTAATTAATATTCTTGGACATTTCACTCGTACAATACATATAGGTAGGTACGCAATGGGCACTGAACGCGTTAATTTGTTTTCAGTTCAATTCAGCACGGAAGGAGACGCGGAGATGCACCCGGTTCTTACAGGCGGGCCTCTTCAGCACAAGTACCGCCTCGAACAGCTGCACTTCCATTGGCTGTCCGAGCATGCGCTCAACGGAATCAAGTTCGTATCTATCTCTAGGTTTTACCCTTCTTCTTCTAGCCCTTGTCCCACATAACGTGGGGTCGGCACAACATTGTATTCTTCTTCCTTTCTCATCATCAGCTGTCATCGCAGTCATTTTTTTTTAACTATATCGGCATTTTTCTTTTTACATAACATGTCCATTCTACGTCAACCAGTTCTTCATCTTTTCATTTATTGCGTGATTCCATACATCCATCTCAGTCAAATGTATATATTCGTTAATCTATCCCTTTATTGCACACCTGGAATAACACCGGCATTATGCATAAGTTAGATCAAAAATATGTCAGCAGTGTCCTCCGTAATATTTCAATATAATTACTCGTATAACTATTGAATTTTCATCGAATATAAGTTCAATCATTGTGATTATTAACAAGTGAGTGTAAATAAAATTTGAAATACATGTATTTTGTATTATAAACACGTTGGTGTAATCCACCAATAGCCGTATCGTAGGCGCTCCGTAGCCATATCGTAGAGGCTCCGTAGCGGTGTCGTAGACGCTCCGTAGCGGTATCGTAGACGCTCCGTAGCGGTATCGTAGGCGCTCCTTAACCGTATTGTTCGCTCGTGGCGAAGCTTGCTTATACGTTCTTGATAGATCGTTGAAGTTAAGCAACGTTCTGAGCGGCCACAACTTGGATGGGTGACCAAGTGGCATTATCAGATGAGCGCTTCCGTGCTTTCGGAGGGCACGTTAAATTCGCTACCACATCTTAGCTGCTTAGTAATTTAATTGCTTATTTTATTTTAATAGTACTTAGTACTTCTGAAATAGTTGATCTTTTAACATTTAGGTATCCGATGGAGATTCACTTTGTGCACGTGAGAACTGATCTGCCGGTTACGGAAGCTCTGAAGAAGAAAGACGGTCTCGCCATCGTCTCTGTCTTCTGCAATGTGAGTTTTGTATTTTCCTCTAAAACATAATAAATACAGTAGAGCTAGTTGCAATAACAATTGATAAAGGATACATTAAATTATCAATTGCCTGGAAGAGATAATTCTTAGCGATAAGGCCGCCCATTTGTACATTGTTAGGTACTTAGTTTTTCATAAGTTGTTTCAGTTTAAATGTAAGTAGGTATCCTTTTTGAGTGTACAATAAAGAATTTTCATTCATTCATTAATTCGTTTATTCATTCATTAAATCCCAACTAATGTTGTAAAACCTTGACAGAAGCCTTCACCAGCCTTCACAAGTTCAGACGTCCATCAGACGGTGATGCTTCTTCTTCTTCTTTATTTTGGCTTCGCCGACTTTTGCCACGCATTGTTTCAGGTCCAATCAGACTTGGAGGACCACCAGAGGGACGCATCCGAGGAGATCATGCAGCACATCCCGGACCTCTTGGAGACGGGGGACAGGATCAGCGGAGTCATTCTAGATATGACGTAAGTCCTAGATCATAGTTTTATTTATCACGTTGAGTGCAACTGACATATTAATTGTACTTGGTCAGGAACACTCATGTTTAAACAAGTTGCATAGGCTTGACATTCAACTTTAAATACAATTTAGTAGGGTACCTATACGGATAGCAAAAACACTTTTACCACCGATTTAAATCTTGTTAAAAAGTGTAGGTAGGTAGGTATGCCTATTTGTCTAAAAATATATAAGTACTATTTTTTTGTCGAAAGATTGACCGTGTGTGTGACGCTAACTAATACCCACCTATTTAGCACTTACCTATATTACATTTTACTATAATGCGGGCACTACATATTGGCTTCAACTTGGTTCCAACATTGGCTACGAATAGAATGGCCAATGGCAATTCTCCGTTTGTATCGAATAACCGTCCAAGATCGATCCCCACATTGGAATGTTGGAACCAACACGTTCCAATCCTCCTATGTGTGGTGCCCGCATAAGAGTCTCACCGCACTATGCTAAACTTATCGACCCAAGTTCGGCATGATTACGATCCGATGCCTTAGAATTAGACCAAGTGGCATTCGGAGTATCGCAAAAGCTAAGCTTAACCAAAGACGATTAATATCTAGAAGACAGACAAAGGCCATACACAAAATCGTAACCCGTACCAGATAGCCTGGAAACTTTAAAACATCAATTTTATCCAAGAAATTTCAATTACTTTCTAGTTAAAATTACTTATCTATAATTTTTTTTACATTGAATATTGTTGCTACCTACTTACTACTAAGTATTAAAATTTCTTGGATAAAATTGATTTTTTTAAGTTTCTAGGCTATCAGGTCCTGCGGGATCAGGGTTACGATTTTGTGTATGGCCTTTGTTTGTCTTCTAGATATTAATCGTCTTTGGCTTAACTAACCAAAAATGTTGCCGTCCCTTTCATAGCGATTGGAATAAAAAGGAAGGCATTAATTTTAGTTAGTTTAGTTTAGCTTTTGCGACACTCCGAATTGCCACTAAAATGATGTTAGATGCCGAGGATAAGGAACCAGAATTTCGGCCAATTTGTCAAACAGTAATCGAAAGATTTTGATTAAACAAGGAAGCCATCGATCATTCAATTAATTAGGATCAATTAGCGTTATTTTGTAATGCGCTTATCTTATTTTCCAATTACAAAAAGTAATCGACTGGCCCACATTCATAAATGCATTACTAATACACCGACTTGAGTGACTTCATTTATACCTTCTCCAATTTCAAAAAAGGAGGAGGTTCTCAATTCGTCGTAATCTTTTGTTCATGTTCGTGTACCTACCTAGGTGCCTTGACCGATTTGAAAAATTCATTTGTTTGAAAGGGTGTAAGTACCTACCTACCTATTTTCCAGTTGGTCCCATAAAAGTTTAGTGAAGATATTGACAAGGATCTTCGGAGTTATGAGCAGAAATGCAACTCGAGAGTGCACGAAATGGCTAGGGTTTTTATAAAAATAGTATTTTTGCTACTTGTCGATCGAGATAAGTAAATCTACATAATCGTCTGAATAAACTAAAAAATTTTAGGTATTACCAACACTAACATAACAACACACACTAAGACAATTCTTCTGAAATAGGTACCTACTATATATCATTCTCATCATAATATAGGTAGATAGGTATGTTTGGTGGTTTCGATCCTTTGCGTAGGGTTGGTAGGTAGTAGGTACCTATAACTCATATAATTTTCGCTTCTAACGGCTAGTCTCAATAACCTATCTGTCTTTGGTTTTGCTTTCTGCGGGTAGATACTACTAGGTACTGACAGTAAGCAAAGCCAAAGATAGATATGTTATTGAGATTGGCTATTAAGTACTGTTTACAACTTTTCTAACCTTTGACTGCCAAGCTACAAATTTTCGAATTTTAAGTATATTTCTTGGATATGTAGGTATACCTACTCTGTGTTGACAGGAAGCTGTTGAGTCCCAATTCTGACTCGTACTACACATACGCGGGCTCACTGACGTCTCCGCAATGCAACGAGGCAGTTATATGGATTATCTTCAACACTCCGATTTATATGTCAGATGCTCAGGTAATAAAGTATGAAAGCCGGTATTTACCAGTGGTCAAAATAAAACATCGTGGGAATACCGGGATCAAAAGTAGCCTATGTGTTATTCCCAGTCATAATCTATGTATATTCCAAGTTTCAGCCAAATCCGTTCAGTAGTTTTCGCGTGAAAGAGTAACAAACATCCATCCATAGGTACTTTTAAAAACTTTCGCGTTTATAAATTAGTGGCAATTCTGGATGTCGCCAAAACTAAACTAAACTAATTTGACAGCATTTAAAATATTGCCGTCGTCGCTTAACTAGTAAAATAAAAAGGATGGCATCAATTTTAGTGCTGTCAAATTGGTTTAGTTTTGGCGACATCCTGAATAGCCACCAATGTTTCAATTTTAGTGCTGTCAAATTAGTATAGTATTGGCGACATCCCGACTAGCCACCAATGTTGATTTTACATCAAATCGTTTCAATATGTTTCAGTACCGGCTATTCGGTAAGATAGGCATCGGTCGCCACAACTTCAGGAGTCTGCAGCGCGTGCGCATGCAGCAGGTGTTCGAGCCGGCGTACTCGCGCGTGCGCACGCCGCAGATGGTGCTCTTCCTAGAGAAGGTCGTCAACATCGTCGCCGAGTTCTTCAAGAATGTTACCAAGTCAGTATCATAGAATCTTATCAGTATCTTAGAAGCGCTCGTGGCGAAGCTCGCTAAGACGTTCTTGATAGATCGTCGAAGTTAAGCAACTGAGCGGTCACTACTTGGATGGGTGACCGCAAGTGGCATTTATATCTGAGCGCTTAAAGGAGACCACGTTAAATTGTCGGTCCCGGCTTTTAAAGTCGTTAAGCCATGACGGAGGCCTTTAGGCGGCCTAAAAACTCCGTCACCAAAGTTGGCCACTTGCTCATACGAACTTACTTTTAGTATCTTAAAATGCTTCATGAACGATTAGACATTTTTTTAGGGCGTTTAAGGGTGCCAACTGGCAACTTGTCTGCCTGTCCGTCTCTCAAAAAGATGCTTCTTATTTATTTATTTATACTGCACAAAATAAACCTTCCTAGAGCTCCGATGTCTGCTAAATCTATTGTCGTCTCTTTTTATGGAGGGACAAATCACTATATTGATAAATGATGATGTTGACAATATTTTTGGTTTCCCGATAAAATAAAAATAATATACCTACATTTTTCAAATAATTATATTCTTATCTACTTACTCAATATCCAATATCAGTTAAACTTTAAAGATACTTAAATATTTGCTCCAGTATTTTTGTGACAACCATAAAATTGTTCTAAATAACTTAAAACAATTTACGACCTGATTTAAATATTTTTTTCTAGGTTTATGTCCAATGGCTTCAAGTCGTGATAAGCGAAGAAAAAAAAGGTACTTTGTTAGGAACAAAGAAGAAAATTTAAACAAAGGTCTAGGTTTAAGATAAGACATTCTCCTTTTGTTGTATCAGCTCTTTGAGCTAAAAAGCTTGCCGGCTAAGGACATTGTACACTATTTAGCCGACTGTACTAAAACGGACGCTAGCAATCGGTAGGACGTAAATAGCCAATAAAGCGGAATTACTACAAGACCTACTTATTTATTCCTAATGTAGTCCATGAATTCTCAATACATGTAAAAAGAAAGCGTGTCCTAAATGTTCTTGCCTCTGACAACCCACTTAACGTTGTTCCACGATCTGTTTGAAAATTGTTAAAATATTTGTTATAGATGTAAGCGTTTTAGGTTATAATTAAATTAAATGAATTTTTAACATAATCGTTTATTCAATATTAACATCCATAATAGTGGCAATTGGGAGTGTTGCAAAAGCTAAACTAAACTAACTAAAATTAATGCCATCCTTTTGACTCCCATCGCTATGAATTATTTTTATTATTTTAGTTAGCATTATTTTTAGTTGGTTAAGTTTAGCTTTTGCGGCACTCCGAATTGCCACCAATATCTACAATCCCATGTACAGCCACATTCTTACATTTTAAGTCGATTTAAAACATTTAAAGAAAATACCTATCTAAATCCACACATTCGTAGAAAATACGATGATTTTAATAGATCTGGAATTTGAAACATTTGGTTTAAAAAGGTTACATTTGGAACAAAATCGTGTAGATATTGGGGGCAATTCGGAGTGTCGCAAAAGCTAAACTAACCTAACTAAAACTATTGCCATTCTTTTTATTCCCATCGCTATGAAAGGGATGGCAACAATTTTAATTAGCTTAGTTTAGCTTTTGCGACACTCAGAATCGCCACTATTGTATACTTAGTCAAAGGACAATGTTATCCAAATCCAGTGAGATCTAGGCAGATAGAAACTTACGATTGATTAATTAATAGTAAATCTTTTACTTCTAGAAGTAAAAGAGGATTCTTGTTTATATTTACACAGAACATTGCGGAACCGACACAGGAAATTGTAAATGTACTGCATTTATAATTTAAATCAGAGCTATCAACATCACGTTGCTGTATAAATAACCATAGGGGGCAATTCGGAGTGTCACAAAAGCTAAACTAACCTAACTAAAACTATTGCCATCCTTTTTATTCCCATCGCTATGAAAGGGACGGCAACAATTTTAGTTAGCTTAGTTTAGCTTTTGCGACACTCAGAATTGCCACCATAGTCTACTTATGATTTATTAATTATAATGAATAGTAAATGCGATCTCTCTTACTTCTAGAAGTAAAAGAGATCGCATTGGAAAGAAGCATAATGGAGAAAATTGCATCATTACACCGACAAGAGCTGAGCTCTTAAGTTTTATAAATAGTAAATCTTTGTCTGTACAAAAGTCTGAAATTATCTTTTAGAACGCACAACAGTCAGTTTTACGAGTATATTACAAGTTTATTTTTAAAGTAGATAAACTTGATTTTTAACACCCACGTCAACTCAATCGAAACTGTATTTATATAAATCATACCTTCCTGCTTATTCTTGTCATCTTTACTTGTTCACCTTGTACTTTTATTAGAGTAATACGAATTTTATGCTAATAAACTTGTTTCAACTTTTAATCGATCTCACTAATAAATTGTAATTAATTAAAAATTATGTTAAAAATGATAAGCACCAAAGAAAATTAATAGGACCGTACAGAATGCAGAAATTATATTTCAAAATGATTAAAAACCTGAACAGGCCTTACATTTTCTACTAGGTGATTTATACAGCGTCAGGAGGTAATTTTTGCCTACACTTAACGGGACACTAGTGCCTGGGACAATGTTGAGATGGAATAGGCTTGCCTAGCATCCACAGGAAAGACAATGGTCAATACGCTGACTAAGCCGTGGGTTTCCTCACGATGTTTTCCTTCACCGTTTAGAGCTCGTGTTAATACGCATAGCAAGTGATTCAAAGTCTATAGATATATTTGGGAACAATTTTTATTAGAACCAATAAAAATTGTTGTTTGTTTGTCAAAAAAAATATTTTACCGACCTAGGTACATTCGCACGCTCTAATACATTACATATATTTCATAAATACAGACCAATAGAAAAATCGATATTGATAATATTACAATGTACCTAGACATGTTCAAAAAGATCTAAAAATTGCCTAATGATCTGAAAGAAATGTCTACCGCTCCCGGGATACGGTCGTGATCATATTATTATTTTTTTCATTTCATGTTCAAAGGATCTAAAAATACCTAAAATATTTTATGAATTATGACTATTATTGGGAATACCATAATGATATAGGTATTTGATCTATTTTTTTATTTTAAAATGTTCTTCTCTATTCTGTTTGCTGTCTATTACGGTCATGATAAGGTCCGGTCAACTGACGCATGTTTGACTGATGAGTGGTAGGCAGATGGTATTAGTTAATGAATATGCTATCATTTACAATATGGTAGTTGAAATTCCTAGTCAAAGTGACTCAGCTAACGGCCGGTTTCAATATTAAACTTACGAATGATCGTAGATTGACGCCATAGCAACTTTGTCTAGACAACAAAAAATTTAGGACACTTTTTAACAGATAACAATATTACTATGGCGATAGATCCACGGTTATTAGTAAGTTGAATATTGCAACCCGGCATTATACGATTTTGATAACACTAACAAAATCACAAATAAATACCCTTTAAAGGTAAAAGTCGGTTTTGGATGATCTAACTAATATAAGGCATTCTTCAGTACTGCGAGACTTGAAGCACACTTAAGAGGCCGTAGGTAGCAAATATGTGGTTGGAATCGTATTAGATCTCAAAATCCGTGAAAGATACCACCTTATAATGTTTGGAGAAATTAAACTTTGAACTTTTATCTTGCGTTGTGCCATTTTAAAAACATGATTTGAGTAAATTGTCTCGATAATATATTTTTTTGAAAATTACATGTTTTCTGAACTAATTGCGTTTCATCTCAAGAAATACAAATTAGTTTGGTTTGGTTTTTGTCTTGTAAAAAACTCTAGAATGATTACTATGAAATTGGAATTCAATTTTGTCGATTGGTTGATTAGTTAACTTGTAATAAAATAAAAACGTCAAAGAAAGTTTTCAGTCAGATAATCCGCTCGGTCCCTGCCTTTTCACTCCCCGCCGAGGCGTCACAGAGTGTGGACGTGTCGCTCTGTCTCGTCCCGCTTCCCATTTATGCCGTGCGTAAATAGAAAGCGGGAAATTTAAAATTATTCGAAATATTTAAACTTTCGATAGGTATCATAAAATTTGTTTGTAAGTACCTACCTAGCTGGGTAGACAGAGATAGAGGTTGATAAAAATAAGTAATAATAAATAATGATAAAAATAAAACTTACCAAAAATTGTTGAAAAAATATTGAAAGGTATGGTAAGTAACCATACCTACCAATGTACGGAATATTTAGGCGCTGTTTCTTTGTTGCGATTAGTTTCTTTCTACCGTAATACCTAGGTATTTATTTTCACTGCAGTCAAGGTCAAGGTACAGTGTAGGTACCTACCTTACCAAAATCTGAACGTGAGATGATCAATAAAATGAGATCGTATACCTACTGCTTGGCTGGATGTGATTCAAATTGAAAATGTTTCCGTAAGACTGTAATTTGCCTATGAAGGTCTACCTACCTACTGTATACCTACCTACTCACAATACAATAAATATTATATCGTTGGACATGTAACAGCGCCATCTAGTCCCAAACTAAGCAAGCTTGTATTTTGCGGTTTACTGATAAACAACTTAGATACTTTTTTTTGTAAACACATAGGTAAAGTAGATACTTATTTATATAAACATAGAAACACCCAGACTCCAAAGAAATATTTGTAGATCATACAAATATTAGTTCCGCCGCGGGGATCGAACCCGGAACCTCGACTGTATCGCAGGCGGGCTTTCGCCCATTGCGCTACAGAAAAGGTCGTCAATACCTATAGGTATACTTACCTATAGGTATAGGTATACTTACCTATAGGTATTGACGACCTTTTCTGTAGCGCAATGGGCGAATACCTAGTACTACCTACCATTAGATGTACTTATCTAATGGTAGGTAGTACTAGGTACTTACCTATAGGTACTTGTCAAAACTTTTCCATGTATTCTTCCATTTAGGTACTTACCTAATTATAAATTGCTAGGTATTACCTATAAAATAATTTGAAATTTACATATAAAAAAACATTATAATTATTTATTCAGTGCCAAC
Source organism: Xanthorhoe designata (assembly GCA_963582015.1). Taxonomy (NCBI): domain Eukaryota; kingdom Metazoa; phylum Arthropoda; class Insecta; order Lepidoptera; family Geometridae; genus Xanthorhoe; species Xanthorhoe designata. Next base: position 1,222,169 of record OY757040.1, read on the forward strand.
AGTGCCGGCCAAAGACAAAATAGACTAGGTAGTCTATGGTGCGCCGGCGCATAAGGCGAAGAAGCGCAGCAAAGATCACCATTTACTGCCAAAGCATTTTCGTCTTTAGCTGCGTTGATATAGGATCAAAATTTTAAAATCATTGTGATTACTTGTTGTGTTAGTTAGATCTTATTTAATTGGCTACAAAGACGAAAATGCTTTGGCAGTGAAGAATATTGTTACAACTTTTCTCTGCACATCTCCATAAATACGCGACAACCATTATTCACTATCCCGCTCTTTCGACGAGACAATCTACCTATTCTGTTTTCTTCTTATTCATTCTCATTCTCATTCGGGAATGTGTGCGAAATGAACTAGGTAGGTACGGCAGATTTTGAAAGAACATTTTCTAGTACCTACCTAAGTAGATACTTGGATAGATTTGTTCAATAACAGTTTTAGAAACCAAATAGGTAGATTATTTGGTATATATATTATATATATTATATTATTAGTACTTATTATATTATTGTTTGGTAACGTAATGTTAATATGACGTTATGTAGGTACCTACACTGATATTTATATATTTAATTCATTTACATATATTTAATAATATAATATTTAATTCATTTACCTACATCTCACCCTTTATGCCTGAGACGGTGTCATCGTTCGTTACTAATAAATAAAGCGAATTGAGAAACTCCTCCTTTTTGAAGTCGGTTAATAATTTGAAAGTTAGATTTATTCATAATCGCACATTTCACGCGCGCGCGCCCCCAAGCGGACCTCCCCCTCCCGCCCGCCGCGCGCCGTTGTCACCACCCCGCTTGTATTCTTGTTTAAAATGTTTACGAAAAAAAATAAAAAATATAGGTACTTACCTTTTTTATACCTAGGTACCATTTGTATATTATTTTATTCCAATAAATTATGAGGCAGTAATAGGTAAGTAGGTACCAACGTCTCAATTTGTGTATCTTTTGTCAACTGGAACTCAATTTTTATGTTCAAATAGAAAAAAAAAAAAAAAGAGTGCAAAAAGATCGCATGGCGCGTACAGACTTGAGCTTGCCATCATAAATTTCACATCAAGGGCTGTGCTGTGACCACTAGGCCAAATTGATCGTACTTGATGCGACGAAAATATCAACCAGGCTGTCAACTCGCTAAAAACGAGTCGGTGCACGGGCGTCGACCCCGTGTATAAATCAACGCAATCGGTCGACGTCGTGAGTGCTGCCATCTTTTGATAGCTAGTCGAACTGATATTATCGCGATTCGATTGGTTGCGTGATTCGTCCAATCGAACTGATTTATCGCTTTATTTAGGGCGAGTCGGCGCGTTCTTAAGTGTGGGACGCAAAATACAAGCACAGTGATGCAGTGCTAAAGAATGCTTGCATATAGCGACCAACCCAAACTCAAAAACAATTTCTGCAATAATATTAAAAATAATATGCCTATTCAACATTACATAAATACAAATAGTACACATATTTTGTACAATAAATACTACTACCTACTAGTATAAGACATAAATTAGACAATTTAACTAAGAAACAGTTTTTCATTGAAAATTGTATACTGAGTGCAATAAAACCACACCTGAAAACTGCAACTGTGAGTTTTGGTCTAAAACCTGTAGGTATTGTGAGTTCATTTTATTCCAAAGCATGCTATGTTTATGAGTATCCGTGAGCTATAAAATATCGCAATTATTTACAAGAACTCGTAAACCCCGGACAAACCGAACTCTTTCACACGCCAATAATATAAGTAGGTACAATAAATTAAAGTCGAATACAACTGAAGCATGTTACTTTCATTCAGACAATACGACAATCATCACACTAATATTAAAGGTGAACGTTTGTGTGTGTAAGTGTGTAAGTATGTAAGTGTAGAATGTTTGTTATTCCTTCACGCTCAAACGGCTGGACGGATTTCAATGAAATTTGGTACCAGGATAGCTTATATCCTGGATTAACACACTTACTTTAATAACGGTATTCCCACGGGAACGGGAGCAATTCACTGCGGGTAACACCGCGGGGCGCAGCTAGTTATTAATAAAGCAACTACGTTCCTGCCATTTTGTTGTAATTTTTTAATGAAAAACATCTACTTAACTAACAATGTACTGTATCTAATGAGGTACACACAATGTACCTGATGTGATACAGTACATTGTTGTACAGTTCAAGTTTTCAGGAGTCACCTTTTACATCCAGTACTATTTGATGTGGAGTTTCCAAATTCTGGTCTAAAATAGTACCTACTATTAGTTCTAAGCCCAGCGCTGTTAAAACAATACACTAATGATGTTAGTTTGTCTATGAGGCGGCCTTATCGCTGACAATTTCCTTCAGTCGCTTCTCGATGTATTGGACGCGCGTGACTAGCTTGTCCCTGGGATTGTATTCTGTGTATGGAATATGTAGTACTTTGAAGCCCTGGAAAGAAAAACGTAAATATACTTACGGCTAGGTCATCAGGGTATGTAGAAGATTCACAGACATTTACCCCTTATTAATAAACAAAGACCAACGAAGTATTAATTTTAAGTTGTATTTGTATGTTTATTCTGTGTACAATAAAGTGCTAATTCGTTTATTCACTGACGTTCTTTGTTAATCTTCGTTTATTAATAAGGGGGTTAAAGATTCGTGAGGTAACTAGAGAATCAGTATGACGACCTCTGTGGCGCAGTGGGTGTGCGCCCGCTGAGACGCAGAGGTTGCGGGTTCGATCCCCGCCGCGGGACAAATGTTTGTATGATCTGCAAATATTTGTCTCGAGTCTGGGTGTTTTCTATGTATAATATGTATGTACTTACAAAAAAAATTATCTATGTAGTATATCAGTCATCTGGTTACCAAGCATTAAAAATGCTTAGCTTGGGACTAGATGACGCCGTGTGGAATGTCCAGAGATATTTATTATTATTATTACTTCATTTCATTTTTTTACCACCATTTTGGACGTGTAATGTCATGACGCTTAGAATAGTTGTATAATGTGGATTGGAATAGCAAAGGTCATTCAAAAGGACAAGAGAAATCGCTGGCGGAAGGTATTTAATATTATAATAGCACACGGGAAATAACTTACGTAAAATTATACGTAAATTATATTTTACGTGAGTAATTTCCCGTGTGCTATTAAAATGTCTAATACAACTCACGGTAGTTTTGAAAGTGAAATAGGTATTTAATAATTTAATTTTACCTTTAATTGGAGTAATCTCGTGTAGAGCTGGTTGAAGCCTAGCGGCGCGGCGACCTTCCGCGCCATGTCGTGGTAGTCCAGACCTAGTACTGCTATTCTGTGTATACTGCAACAATACACAACAATGAAAATTCTTTATTGCACAGCACACCTAAAAATATTACTTAACAGAAAATAAAATAATAGTCAAAAATTTTGTAATCAAGTACAATAGTGGCAATTCGGAGTGTCTCAAAAGCTAAACTAAACTAACTAAAATTAATGCTATCCTTTTTATTCCTATTCCTATCGCTATGAAAGGGACGGCAACATTTTTAGTTAGTTAAGTTTAGCTTTTGCGATACTCCGAATTGCCACTAGAGGCCCTATCGCTAAAAGCGATCTCAGGGGCATTTTCTTTATTTTTATTTGAGCCCGACGTTTCGACCGGATTGCACCAGCCGTGGTCGCGGCTAGACTTTGAGTCGGGTCGGTTTGGTGCCGACGCGCCCGTGACCACAATGTATTCTTATAACGCAGCAGGCATTTTATAAGATCTTCAAGATCCTTTTATATGTCTAATGCCGGGTTCTTATCTAACCTACGGATGTCCGTAGGTCGGTTGCCATAGCAACGTTGTTATCTGTCAAAAAGTGTGATACATTTTGTGTCAGATAACAACGTTGCTATGACGACCGACCTACGGACGGACATCCTTTCGTTGGATATAAGGGGGCAGTCAGAAGCTCGGTTACGGCTTTTAAATTCGTGCAGCCATGACGGAGGCCTTTAGGCGGCCACAAAACTCCCGTCACCAATGTAGTCACTGTCCACCGGTGTTTTTACAAAGTAGCTATCAATTCTTTTGCTTTGGATAACAACGAAAGAATAATAACAAATAAGTTACACACCTTTTATCTTTAGCGGCTCTTTCTAGTGGCACTGGATGACATTTTGAATCAACTGCGAATTCGGCATCTGAAGGTAAGAATGACGAAAACAACTGAATTTTCGCAATATTCTGTGTAACATTTCTAAAATATTTACAAACACACGAACAGAAAGACGTCTGATAAAGATTGTACTTTATCTATACTAATCTATATCTATACTAATATTATAAAGAGGTAATGTTGGTTTGTTTGTTTGTTTGTATGTTCGGGGTAATCTCCGAAACTACTTATCCGATTTCAAAAATTCTTTCACCTATTTGTAGCTTAGACTTTCCGAATGAACATAGGCTATATTTTATTAAGTTAGGTACCACGTGAGCGAAGCCACGGGCAAGTTAGCTAGTACTTTATACTTCAGATAATTACAAAACCCATACCATACAAAAATCCCATTCCGCTATTGCACTCCTTCTTCAGAAACGACTCCGCTGACACCAAGCTCTTGAATGTGTCCATAATGCTCTGGACATAGAGTTGCTTTTCCTTTGTATAGACGACGGGCACGCCCACCGAGATGTCCTCGGGGAGGCGCGGGGCGCGCGGGGAGGTGAGGGAGGTATAAGCGTCTATCATCATCAGCTTACGACGGCAGGGGATGGATATCTCTGGAAATATTCATGTTTTATCCATTGACATGTATTAAAGAGTCACAATCTAATAGCTGACAACACTCAAAAAATGTGCGTGCAAATTCAATGTTCTCTGACGACCTCTGTGGCGCAGTGGGCGAAAGCCCGCCTGAGACGCAGAGGTTGCGGGTTCGATCCCCGCTGCGGGACAAATGTTTGCATGATCTGCAAATATTTGTTTCGTGTCTGGGTGTTTTCTATGTATAATATGTATGTATTTACAAAAAAAAAATGTATCTATGTAGTTTATCAGTCATCTGGTTACCATAACACAAGCATTAAATTGCTTAGCTTGGGACTAGATGACGCCGTGTGAAATGTCCAAGGATATTTATTTATTTATATTATTATTTATTTATTCTACAATGACATTTGACATTTGAATGTAGACGTTATGTCGTTTGATTTAATGTTCGATGTCGCTTGTACGCAAAAAAGGAAAACTCTGCGCACTACGTAGCGTGCGCCGAGTTTTGGCGCGGACATTTTATTTGTCTGATTGTGGCTCTATAATACATCTCAATGGTTTTATCACACTAGTGGTCATATTTATAAACGATTTGACAATTTACAAAGATTGCCTGGAAGAGATCGCTCTTAGCGATAAGGCCGCCCATTGTGCTTTTTATTGTAAATTATGTCCTTCATTTGTTTTCTTTTGTGTACAATAAAGTGTTTCTTCTTCATCTTCTTCTTTAATATAGATTTGAAGAATGTTTTTTTCTTGTTACTCATATGCCAATGAAAAGATATAGCAACAGATTTAATTTAATATCCATTTTAGCTAAAGTAGGTTTACCAAACCAATATGCACAAAGGGGTAATATTATAAAGGTGAAAGTTTGTGTGTGTGTAAGTATGTAAGTGCTACGCTCACGCTCAAACGGCTGGACGGATTTCAATGAAATTTGGTACCAGGATAGCTTATATCCTGGATTAACATAGGCTTTTGATCCCGGTATACCCACGGGAACGTTACTCCCACTAATGAAGACTAAATGGAATGAACCAGCCATGCAGATTTCACAATCTTTCTCTAGACCCACTACAAACTAGAGATGAGGCAGAAAGAGAATCCATACCGCCAGCTGATAGCAGCTTGTCAATGAACTCCGGCAGCAGAGTGGAGGTGAGATGATGGGGTTCTGCACGGTCCAGCGTCAGAAGAGAGAACACCAGGTCCAACCACGCAGAGGGTTTCACCATCTCTTCTTCTTTCAAAGATAGCGCTGCCTGAAAGAATAGATCGTTAGTTTAGGTTCACTTATGTTGTATTGCAAAAAAGCTCTTTTCATTTCATTAATTTCAAGGAATATTACTCACTTCGACCAGCCCCTCGGTATGTGCAGGTAGATAGTCCAAGGTAGCGAGCGTGACGACGGCCGAGGCGATGTCCCCGGCGCGACACATATTCCTATGCGCTTGCAGCCAGCTGGTCAAGGCTGACAATGCCGGCTCATGTCTGTACTTCATCAGGCCGAGAGACACGATGATTGAGTTAACCACGGCTGGCTTGTCTTCGTTCGAGGGTAGGCATTCTATCACGTCGCTGGAACACAGATTATATAATACACTAGTACAGATGCCTCATGTAGAACATTGAAAACAATCCTGAATTTGCGGGCAATTCGCCTGGCTATCCCGTTTTACCTGTGTTTCTGAGTCAGCGCCATCTAGCGTTCATGTCATGTAATTTTATTTTATTTTGTAGAAATTGATCTAGGAAATAAAATAATGGGATATTTTATTTCGTTATATTGAAAAAAATATATTTAAAAACAGAAAATGTATGATTCTGGCATAATTTTGGTGTTTACATGAATTTCCAGAGACATTATTTCGAAATCGCAACACGTAACGCTATCTATTATTATTTTTTGGAACTGCAAGCGTTTTATAAGGAAATGGTACCCCATGGCTGTAATAAGATTAGTCAATAACAATAATGATCTACGCGCTATAGGCCTTGCACATTCCAGCTATCATTCCAGCTCACTCGGCGACCCGTTTTGTTGATACACTTACGCGCGTGACAGTAACAGTTTTCATAAGAATGAAATGGCATGTTTAGGGCATATAAACCAGGAATAAAGTTTGTGAGAATTGCACTTTGATTGTTTATAATATGTGTTTGTTATTATGTTGTGTGTATTTATTTATTTATTTATTAAAACAAAATGTAAAACATCATAAACCGTGACAAAGATGAGAAAATTGTGACACAAAGTGAAATGTAGTGTTCAAACTTAGTTCTGAACTTGAAAATGCCCAGGTCCTACAAATAAATAATTTTTGACAACATGTTAAAAGCATCAATATTATTATGATGATTTGTATGATCTTATTGAATAAATGACTTTTGATTTTGACACCATGTTTGATGCAGACGTTTTTTGACTCACAGATGTGAACTATTCATTAACATACTTGCATATCCTATCAAGCAGCACCGGATCGGGAAAGTTCAAAGAGGCCATAGAGAAGAGGAGATCAGCTGATTTCTTCAGGTCAATGACCTCCGGCTGGCGCGTTATGTTGTGAGAAAGGGCACGAAGCAGCGGAGTGCTGCGGCGACCTTTTTGATTCAGCGCTTTCATCACCTGAAATATTGATCAACTGATTTATTTATGGCATTAACATTTGTGTGACAATAATTTTTAGTATCCACTCTTCGCGTCGTGGTTGTAAGACGCAAAGCTGTCAATCCACACTCGCAGAAAATTGTCAATTTTATTTGCTCCTTTGCCGCGGGACAAAATACCGACAAATAAATAAATAAATAAATACAAAATGATTTATTATCTCCAAAAAAATTACACAAGGAATACAAAATAAATTTTAATCTAGGTACAGCGTAGAGATAAAGGGAATAAATTCAGACAAAAACGGGTCGCGTAACGCGTGGGGAGCGAAGCCGTGAAGAATACACACTACTTAATAATAATAAAGTAAAATACCTACAATTAGGGATATTTGTTTAATTTTATTTTTTGAGAGAGAAATTAAGCCCCTATACTATACTATCTCAGAATTTTGTCTTTGTCTCTCCATGCATCGTCTAGTATGTTTGTCCTGCTCGCGCGCTAAATCTTCGCTGGATTTTACGCTGAATTTTATACGTATTTTGTCATTACAGCGAAAATATTGCCTTTTTTATAAAACTAAAATTTGGACAATCTGCCAGTTACGTTATTTGACACAGTTTCATGATCTAATTTAAAGTATTTATTAAATGCTAGGTTTTTTTGGACCTAACTTTACGTTTTTTTCTATAGAGAAAATTTTATGGAATCGTGTTTTCGAAATTTAGAATGCTTAGTATGAATCCTCAACTTTACAGTGTATTTTTTTCAAAGTGAATAATACAGTATGGTAGAGGATAATCAGAAGCACTCAGACGCCTTCTGACATCCTATAGGCTCTTAATAATAAATGATTTGATTGGATTCATTTAACATCAAGAACCATAAATCATCGAGGATCATAAGAAAATTAATAGCAACTTTCTTCTATTCTCAATGTACATCCATTTATAAAAGTAATTAAAACAATCACCTTAATCATTTGCTGTAGTGTCAAATTAGTTATAAGCCTGGCAGCTTCGTCATCTCCGGTTATGCCTAGCACAGTGCTCAGATCCTCGGCCATGGTCAGAGAGCTCATGGCCTGAGAGGTCGGGGTTCTGGCCAGAATCCGGCAGAGCTTCAGGAAACGAGGGTCTTTTTCGAAGTCAGAAAGCTGTACTTTGCTGCCACTTGACCATTCTGATAGGATAGATACCATCTGAAAAAAAAAACAATGTTTAATAAATAATAAATAAAACAAATAGGAAGGTAGTCAGAGGCTGGAGATGATGAATTAATGACATAAATACCCACATTTTGCAGAAGTTAACATTCCAGTGATAGGTATATTAGTTGAATTTATAAAAAAAATATGAATGCCTATATAAATCCACAACTTATACAACTTACTTTCAAAGCATGCCGTCTGGATACCACAGGCATCTCAGCCACAACCAGCAGGCTGTTCACATCACTTGCTTTCAAGATCTGGTTATCTATCTGCTGTGTTCGAGTCTGTTTCACCGACTTTGGACTAGGCTTCCGCTCCTCACTCTCGGGTGAGTTTAATGATGCAAATGCAGCTGCGACTAAGCCTGGAAGCGTAAATCCAAGGTTTATGTGGTAACATACCCCCTTATTAATAAACGAAGATTAACAAAGAATGTCAGTGAATGAACAAATTAGCACTTTATTGTGCACAGAATAAACATACAAATACTTCGTTGATATTTGTTTATTAATAAGAGGGTTAATGTTTAGTAGCTTCTGTGTTTGACTGTGACAACCAAGCTTGAGAATAAATCCTATGACAGATCTAAGGCTAATAAATGTTAACCAGTTCTATTTTAACACAGACAATAGCAATTCGATCATACAAACGGTTACCGAATCGTCTACAGCAACATTGTACTTAAGTTTTTATTGCACTACAATAATCAATGATAATAATCTATACCTATGAACAAGGCCATACATAAACAATTATGATATTCACCTGGACCGTCCTTCGCTTCTGCATTTGGAATTGAATCGGACACATTCCTGGTTAGATCAATTTTATCTTTCATCACCACAGTCGCTCCAGAGCTGGAATACGTACGGAGCGAGCCCCTCGTACCTAACCTCCAAATGATTGACCCGCTGAATTTCAACATCTAGGACCAAATCGTAAAGAAACTTACTTTATTAACCCTTTAAAATAATAGCATAGTTTACAGAAGTACTAAATAATAACGGTGAAAGATTAAAAACGTAATAAAATAAAGAAAATACGGTGTCTTACATCACGACTCTGTATCAATTCGAACTAATCACAAATTTTAGGTAAGTAATCAAAGCGGTTGGGCCCCTGGTGTATGTTATTGCATTTACCTTTTAACTTTTGGGAATTACAATTTATTCACCTTTTTAGTAATTTACAGCTTTACCATTTACAAAATCAAATCAAAATTATTTATCTTTTTGACATGACAAGACAAGACAAGTGACAATGACAATCAATTTTTTATTAGCAGGAAAGTCTGAGTTATGTAGTGTTGGGAACTTGGGAACCTCTTGGGATGGGAACTTACAGAAGCTAGTTCCATGGTTGGGAATTACTGTTATAAAGTTGAACCATGAATGATTGATGCGGTGTGTATGCGCATCGTGGTCTACCTACATCGAACATTCGCCAATATTTTTTGATTCTTGTAGCGTGCGGCGCTAGCGCTATTAGCCAGCTTTACACCTCGTTAGAGTAAAATGTTCTGTGCTTTACACGGACATGCCATTGGCCATTCTATTCGTAGCCAATGTTGGTTGGAACCAAGTTAAAGCCAATGTGTGGTGTGGTGGCTAGGCTAATGTATGGTGGGCACCACACATTGGAACCAACAGTCTGTCTTGGTTCCACTATAACATAGCCAATGTGTTGTTTGTGTCCGCATTACAGAGATGCTCAAAGACCTAGGCAAAGACCATCAAGCATGACAATTGAATTGCATGACAAACCGTCAGATGGAAAATGCCTTTCGTTTTCTGTGGTCAAGTTAACACCATAGACTATTTCATTAGTGATGGGAGTTTTGCAATGGAAAACTTTAATCTGTCGATAAACTAAACACACAACCACAACCACAATATTTTGTTTGCTATACATACTTACACAACATAGACCTATTTAAAATAATAATTTTTAGTTAGGGATTTAATAAGAAAATAGCTCACAATCATCATGTTAGATATAAAATTACAAACAAACATACGACCAATGCAATGATTCTACTGCATCAAACAATTACTTCATCGATATCGATCTAAATTAAAAACCATACATCTCTATCTTGAACTTGCAAACGGCGTTCGTAGGTGGATGGTTTGTTGTGTTATTTTGTTGTTTATTTTGCAAAAAAGCAGTGAAACCGGCAGTGTACATAATGGAAATGGTAAGCAACATTAATTCTTTACGTTTGACTTTTCACGAAAACTCTCCATTGTGTTTTTCTGTTTGAAAAATTGTACGAAGTTCAATCGCTAGGTACTTACTACAAGACATGAAAATTAACGAATCTTTTTGTTTTTACGTTATTTTGAAGTTTTGGAGATCACTCAGAGGTCAATTTTGCAGTTACTCAACTCGTTTCAATTTTTAATAAAACGTAGGTGGAATAGGTACAAAAAAAAAAATATTGTGTCTACCTTCAGTTGTAGGTTTAATATTCTGCTAAACACTTATTTCTTATCTAATTTGCCCTTTTGATATTTACTCAGAAGCGCATGTAAGTCATAATTCATACATGTAGAAATTGTCTCATAACTTGTGTTTATGTTTGAAATAGAGCTCCCATTGGAATGGATATCTACATCTCTTGAAATAAAATTATATACCTACCTACTTACCTATAGTTTGATCAATACTTATAACAATTCTAAACTGTTGAAGTGCTGCCACTTTTCGGAAAAAAATTGATACTAAAAGTTGTGTTTTGTGCCGATAATGGAACAGACCAATCAATTCAATCAATAATTGCAATAGTGGTTTTTATATATTTTGTAATATAGTGTTAGGTACTTCATTATAAATAAAAAACAACAAAAACTGGCAACCTGGCTAAAGGGTGATCACTTGTATCATGCGGGTTCGAATCCTGTCAAAGTCATAAACTGTAAGATTTTTGATTTATAATCGACCCTGTTGTTTCATGATGTTCAAATGAAAATCAACCATAGCATTGCATTGTAGACCACATTTTTGGCCGACCATACATAACTGGATTAAATTGAATTATTTATTCTAGTTTCTATTTTAGATTTTCATCATATTTTAATCATCTTATGGCAACATTCCAAAACATAGTATTCCATGAAACCCATGGTTGCAAGGGGTATTAAAAAAAAGTTGCTTGAAACTAAAATAGGCGAGTGTCTACTTATTTTTAGAAAACTGATTTATCTTGTAGAAAAGTTCCATAGAGATGGATGATGGGCAGACTTAATTAAAGCTGACGGTAGTCTTCATACTTTGAGAAAAAAGATTTGTGTATTTTTAACAGTATTTTGTTTGGCAGAGAAGCCAGCTTGGATTAACATAGTGTAAGGATAGATGATTATGATAATTGGTGACTTTTTTTATCACATTTCTCTATGCAAATGATTTCTTCTTTTTGTTGGCCAAGAAGTTTGAAAAATAAGAACATGTCTTTGTAAAGAAGTGAACAAAGCTTTCTCAAGCTTTCATTTATACTTATTTTTAGAACCAGCTTCTTGAGTAGGTACATAGTACAGTCAGTGTCAAATTAATATAACGCATAACTTTGAGAGCTGTGTTTGCTAAGATAATTTTGCCTGCTCATATAAATATGAAATTTGCAAATTGATATACGCAATTCGAATGAATCATCTGATCTGATCATTTTGACTACTCTAGACGCTTATATAAATTTGACGCTTCTTTCCTTTGAAGTCAGTTAAAAATATACAAAAATCTAAAAGTAACTTTGTTTTTCGTTGACATTTGTGCAACTTGCAGGCGGGGGCCGACGGCGAAGGTGCGCGGTAAGCGCGCCCCGCTACCCGCCCCCTCCCCCGCCGGCTGTGATCCTGGTAAGTAACAAGCAAGGTATCTAATATACAAATAATAATAATAATATATATTTATTTTCTCTCAACAAAGGTTAACTTAAAACTAATTACTTAATTAACTTAAGGGTAGATATGGGCTAGAAATAAATAAATAAATAAATAAAAATAAGGGTAGGTACATTTTTACCTATTTATATATATTTTTAATATATGTATATTATACAATATTATACATATTTGTAACATTGTTGTCAACAAGGAACATTGTCGGTAGTTCAGTTAACCTGTTAACAAATTAACAAAAAACAGTTAACAGTTAACAAATGACAAAATACAAAATTGTATGGAACCGACTTTAACTTCCTCCTTTTGAAAGTCAGTTAAAAACAAAGTCGTTTCCAGCCGTCGTCGGTACGTTTAGATCTTTAAAATTTCCCAACAGATTTTGCAAATGCAATTGGCAACTTATTAGAAACCCTATAGGTACTTTTATATTCTTTTGGTTACTTACAAGATTCCTTTAGGTACAAAGGCGTAAGTTTGTGTGTGTAAGTATGTAAGTGTGTTTGTTACTCTTTCCCGCTCAGCTGGACGGATTTAAATGAAATTTGGTACCAGGATTGCTTATACCCTGGATTAAAAAATAGGCTACTTTTGATCCCGGTATTCCCGCGGGAACGGGAACTATTCACCGCGGGGCGCGTTAGTTATAGCATAAAAACTTTCAAGATTTAAATAAACATGTTACCTACAGTTCAACAAAGCTTTATTTTAAAAGTTCAATCTTATTATTTTTTTTTTTTTTTCTAATTTATCTGCGATCGGCTGTGTAGCCATAATCAGATCCGTTCTTGAGAGGGTTTGTTTTAAGGCACCTTTCCACTGAATGGCACCACTCTGATTCTGCGTTAGCATTAGCATTTCAGCTTCTCGTGTCCAGGTCAAGCACCTGCCATCTCTTTAAGCGGTTTACACTCTCTCTGGAATCCAGGAGGTTCTGGGCTAGTGTGTTCGTGTGAGTTCTAAGTCTTTCTTTGTATTTCTTGGCATATTTGCAAACTTCTTCTTTGACGGTGGACAATCTTATTATATCTTAAATTAGGTCGTCAACACACCTATTTGTATGATAAGACGGCACAAGGTTTAGTATCAATTTACTCAATACTTAACTTGTTCAGCAGAGTATCTTTGACGGCGCTGGAGTCGTATATTCGCGACTTCGACGAGCTCCAATGGATTATCCAACGGCTTGTATTGAAAGGTTAGTTCTTTAGATATTTCTTATTAATATGTACTTACATATAAAAAAAAATATGTTTAAATATATGTGAATGCAGTAAAAATATCCTAGAGGAACAAACATCAAATACAGTCCGAATCCAACTATCAACGTATTTTCGCTGCCCTTCAAAACCCCTTGTTTGGCCACGTTCTTCCGTCTGGCGATGGCGGTCGGATCGATAGAGGGGGTTCGATACCCGACCTACACTATGCATCCCCGTGGGCACGTCACTTTAACTTTGCAGGGTGGCTCAACTTTTGACTGACATTTTATTTTTTTATGTTGTATAATTAGTAAAGCCATTCCGGGGTTTATAAATTTTATTGGACTTGAATGTGCAAGGCGAAGGGGAAGTTTTGGATTCGACCGGCACAGCTTACTGAGAACTTAAAGATGATATAACAAACCCCTACAACTCTACATTTATAGAGACGACATATGCTTGAATTCAGCATAAAATAATCACTTCAAAAACCATTAAGTACTTTCACAGATAAAAAATAATACTAGTAGCACTTTACAAAATTTATTTTAAAAATCACTCTAAAATCATTCAGACAAATCCCAAAATCCGCACCCCATGTCATCCACAACACATTCCATTATCCACGGGGATACGTCCCGTGAATAGTTCCCGATATATACAGGGGTGTTAATAGTGTTTCGATCGATACCATCCGTTCTAGCCCTGGAGAATCCCCGAGTGATTTGTCGAGTTCGGTATGTGTCGGTTTCGATGCATTATAAATGGAAGGAGACATGCTGCCCTAGCCATGTTACATTTCGACAATCGCTTTCGATTAGAAACTAAAAAAAATTTATAGGAATTGACATTCGATGACGAAAACTCGAGCGATCAGAAATGTCACATCAAAGGTGTAGCGATGATAGAAATCGAATCGCTTCATAGCGAATGCCGGTTGGCTAGGCCCTATGATGCTCTAAGCTAAGGTGACAGATGGTACACTTCACTGTCAGTTTAAATACTTGTTCTGCTCTTTAAATGTATCGTAGCAACATACCATTCGAAACACAATCTGGAAATCAGCATAATTGAAAAACTAATCGATATCTAAATCGACGATATTTTTATTTTGTTATTGTTATAATGTGCAGATTTCTTTGCAATTTTAATAAAACCTATTTGCACATAGACAAGCCCCCTGATAATGCCATCACATTTTATGGTTCTGTACATTGGTTTCGTAGCCAAACTGTTATGCACTCAAGAAAATTGCCCCTGCAAAGCATATTACTGGTATTATGCTAACGACTGCATTGCTCTCTACAAAATTACAGTTCTTCATAAAATCTTCGTCAGTTTATTTCTGAGCCATTTTGTTATACTTAAAGTTCACGTTTTTAATCGTTTAAAACTTCGTGCAATCCATTGCTTTGACAGACTAATCAGCACCTTCTTCCCTTCATCACCATATATTACGTTCACCTCTAGGGTCCTTCAAGGATTTGTTTCTAACTGGAAATGACCACACGATAAAAAATAAACTATTTGTAGTTGCGTTTATAGAAATCATAGAGAAATGTGAAATTGATGTAATTACTTACTACAACTTTCTTTTATAAACAAACATTCTTCTTCTTCTTCTTCTTAGCCACATTCAACCCTATTTTTTTATTAAGGCGGACGTCTAGGATCACATTGGTAGTTACTTAAGTAAACAACTCAAGTGTAATTAATTTAACATAGCAAAATACTAAGTACTTATATTGTATGAGCAGGCAATCTTAGAAAATTAAATGTTTCTTCAAATCAGTTATTCAATTAATTTCCAAGCTAATTTTGTTCGTCGCGACCAAAGCAAATTGTTTTAACCAAGAAAATATTCATTTTGATATCAAGAAACACCGTCTCGTGTCAAGAACCCCATCCATTATCCATTACACTTTCATCGTCTGCAGATTAAAGTCTCCCCCACGGAACAACGCATCTGTAACGAAGTTATCTGCGTAAATAAGTTGTGCATCGCACCTTGGCAGGGGGATACCGTTTTGCAACGTTTCCCTCTTCGAATTATAGAGTTCTAGTATGTTAGACAGAATTTTATCTTATAAATCGTTATAAAACATATGCAAACGGGTATTTATCACGAATGTCTTCCCGCGACCACGGCTGGTGCAATCCGGTCGAAACGTCGGGTGAATATTAAAGGTAAAATTCGTGATAAATACCCGTTTGCATTATGTTTTATAATGTGTTCTGATCGCGAAAGTTTAAAAAAGACAATTATAAATCGTTGTTTCTCAGGACATGTCAAAGTGGTCTATTAAACGATCGTACTGAATAAATACATATTGAATTTGAATTTGTAACATTAAATGAATTATGATCACGACTGTATTCCCAGTGCGGTAGACAAAATCTTTAGATCTTTTTAGATTCATTTAATATCCTTTGAAGTTTGTCTAAGGGTCTGAGTCAGCATAATTTTCTCGTGTTTAAAGTACACTAAGAAAAAACTACCTAATTCTAACTAAGAATTAGGTAGTATTAGGGTGTATTTTTATGATTTTCATTACCTCAAAGGTATTTCTTTGCGTGCAAGAAAAATAACATCGTAAACTTTTACAGCTAGTGCCAGGATCTACCCATTTACGATACTTTTATGAACTCTGACCTGTTCATAACATTTTATTTAATTTTGCCTTTACTTTCTCCTCTGCCTTTTTGGTATCATAGTTTTTGCAAGGTTCAATGACACGTTTAAATTGTTCCTTATTGGTTTAATTATAACCTCAATCACGGTCCGAGTCATCATAACAAACGGTTGAACAAGCAAATAGCCCTTATTCCTGCACAATTAGCCGAACAATTAATAGCAAGCCACCCTTCCCTAAAACGTGCACAATTCTCACGTGCCGGCAGTCGACCCCACGTGCCCGGCTGTATAGGTACCTACGCTTTATATCGATTGTTGTGTTTGTAACTGGCAGATAACTTTGGGGTCACGTGGCCTGTACGATTCCGTGCTTATTCCATAATATAGACCTTAAAAGTTACTTACCGCCGGTTTCTCGAACGCAGATCATCTCCAAAGTTAACTGATCAATGGTCAAATGACGTGACAGTCGAATTTGTTCCTAATTTGGCACTTGTCTGCCACGTGATTTGACCATCGATTAGTTAATTTTTGACATGGATCTGCGTTCAAGAAACCGGTTAGTAAATCAGTTTCATTTGTTTGAATAACTCTAGTAATTAACAGCTGAATAATTACTACTACTAAATAATAACAAGAGATATATCTGAAATAAAACGATACAGTACGAATACAGTTTCTTGTATAATTTGCCATAATAAGTCGAAGATGTTCGGACATGATATGTGGGCAGCTAGCCATGACGGAGACCCGAAGACCTGAAAACTCCGTCACTAGAGGAAGCCACTAGCATTTAGAACATACATACATCGAATATGTCAACATTATCAGTGCCACCGACCACTGATTCTACCTTTTTATTAATCTTAACACAGAATGACTAAAAAGACAAGCAGACGACGATCTTGCTTCTATATAAATGCCAAGCTTGTGATTGTTTGTTTGTTTGGTAACTTGTGGATGAATCACACATAACATAAAGAATGCACCGACTACGATGAAGCATAGGTAGATAATGAGTGATATGGTGGATTTACAGTTGAAAAATTTGTTCGAACAAATAATTGAAAAAATTTAAAACGCATTGGAATTAAAATAAAACTAGATACAATCATAGTAGGAATATTGTAATGATCTATAATAGTATTTCCACTAAGATTGTACGCGTAGATCTGAAGATAACAGCATTTAAAAATAGAAATGTGAGACGGTGATGATGTCAGTGGTATGGTAATGATTTATCTATGGATGGTTATGATTTCGTGTGTGTGGCGATGACAATTTGTACACAATTTAAATGTTAAAATAAAAACAAATTAGTTTTTAAGATCATTCCTTAGGGTTTTTTATTATTTAGTCTACAGTCTACACCTATAAACTCTTCATTATTATCTTTATCTATCTTGATTGCTTCCAATTGTAGAAACAATATTTATATTTAAAGATCGTTTCTGCAACTGGGTTTAGACTTTTTTCTCTTACATTATCTAATTTAATCTGGTCGTTTGTTTTGGTAATCAGTCTAATGCAGATAAAGCTAACTAAAACATACTTACGACTTAATTTCTGTTTTATTTTTTACTTATAATAAAACAGTTTTTTCAATTATTTATCATATTATCATTTTGGTTTGGAAATAAAAACCCGATCAGCATTCCATTTACTTAAAAAAACAAATTTAGTCTAGATTGATAGCAAAATAATTGCTCTTGGCGTTTTTATTGACTTGAAAGAAGCCTTTGATACCTTAAGTCACAATCTCTTCATAGTAAAGCTATAAAGAAAGGTGTAAAAGGCACTGCTCTCAAAATATTTGATTCATACATTACAAACCCGTTTCAAGTCGTTAAAATTGATAAAATGTTCAAAGTAAGGCAGCTCCCAGTACGTTCGGAGTTCCACAAGGCTTCATATTAGAGCCACTGCTCTTCCCTAAATAAACAAATAACATAAACGAACTTAATATCCATTTTTATGTTTATCTGTATGCCGATGATTGATACCTACTTTACTTTGGTTCGTCAAAAAATAATTATTATAATATCACATGATCAGTTCGACCTTCTCGTAGCTAAACTTTTGAATTTGTTTTAGTAGAATTTGTTCACAATTACCTAATCAAATTCTGCAGGAGGAATAACATGAAAAACGTCTCGTACCTCCGTTATAACTCGTTCTTTATATTAGTATTCGAATCATTATGTTCTCTAATTAATTTCATATTTTCTAAGTCCAGTAGGTATATGAATGTCTAAAGACGAAGGGCTCTAACTAAACATTCATTTTTACCTTCATAAGTGGCATACATTAAATCTATTTTTTTTCTGAACATGGAGGAATAGAATTTGGTTAGGACTGTTACGGTAGATATCTCATCATCATCATCCGTAGCCCGCTGTCAACCACTGCTGGGTATAGGCCTCCATTTGTTTATGCCACTCCTCACGGTCTTGTGCCAGCCTCATCCAATTTCGCCCCACAATGCTCGTAATATCGTCCGCCCATCTCGCAACCGGGCGGCCGACATTACTGTAGCCAGTTCATGGATGCCATTCAGTTGACACCTTACTCCACCTGTCTTCATATCTTTGTGCCAGGTGTCCTGCCCAGCTCCATTTTAGTTCCGTGATACGATTCCCAATGTCTTTCACCTTTGTTCGACTTCAGATCTCGACATTCGGAACATTCGGACACACGGTCTATAAGCTTGATGCCGAGCATGGCACGCTCCATGGCCCTCTGTGCTACTCTCAGAGTACACAGCCTCCTTAGTGAGCTTCCACGTCTCGGCACCATAAGTCATGGTAGGCAGAACACACTGATTGTATAGACGGGTTTTCAGACACTGTGGGATATCAGCGGTCTTAAGAATATCGTCCAGTTTTCCAAACACGGCCCACTCAAGTTGAATTCTTCTGGCGGTTGATGTCTATATAATAAATCCTTCCTTTACTGTTTTCAATGGTATTCATCAAAAACTTTTTCTCTTCAACCCTTTTCAGTACTTCCTTGTTAGTAACCTTCTCTGTCCAGCTAATCTTCTTCATCCTCCTCCAGCACCACGTTTTAAACGCCTTTCAAATCTTCTTACTCGTAATGTAATTTAAGCAAGTTATAATGAAATATGTGAAAATCGTCATCGCCACACACATATGGTCATCACCGCTCATCATTTTTAAACGGTGATGATGCGTCTGGTGATGACAATTTCGACGATTTGTTGATTTTTCTCGAAAAGTAATATTGTTAGCGACATACCGCTATTATTATAAGCATTTAACTTATAGTTTAAGTTCTTAAAAAAATCAATAGTAACGTAATTTTATGTTCTTACTTATAACAGTAGCCTGACGGTAATGACGGGTACACTGTATAAAATACTTTTTAGTACACTCAAAGCAAATTTACTTATTAAGTGCTTGTGTTAGCTGACTTACAGCTTGCTTCGCAGTTAAGAGCTGAACTAAGGAAGCGGGTAGGGATATCAAGGGCAGCATAAATGCTTCGCCTACGAAATTACCTCCACTTTGATGTCGCCGTAATGGTGATGACTAATTTTCGTACTAAAACTTTATTAATTTATTGTATATTTATTTTACGAAGGATTTTAATTTATTTTTCCATACATATAAATACAGTATTGATAAACGTAATCGATAAATTAAAATCTAATTCATACGTTGGGTTGTCGATTTATTTGACGTCAAACGTAGGGAGTCGTAATTTATTCACGGATGGTGATGATTTTTATGCGTGTTTTATTGTTATTATAAAAAAACTATTAATTTTAAAGATATTTGAATTAAAGCGCCTCGTTAAAAACGTTTATTCAAAGCCAACAAGTAAAAAAGTTACGAAAATCGCGCAATAATTTTTTTGTTAGACACTTAAACGTGATTTTTTTTCGGTTTCGTAAATCCACCCGATATCATGATTTTAAGCAATGCTACGATATATTTGACCACAACGACACAACGTTCGTTGTGTCGTTGTGGAAAAAAAATACTGTGTATGCAAAACCCGGTTATTATAAAATCCTCATTTCATTGCAAATAGGCGAATCTAATGATACATTAAACTTAATTGCACAAACTCAAACCAATGCAATTTTCATATTTCCGTTTTATGAATTTTCCTACTTTATATTCTTCTTTGCCGGCAGCTCGCTTCCCTTTATGACGTGATGTGAATGCTAAGTGTTGTTCTGTTTCAATACAAGATTTATATAATTGGTTCTTTGAGGTTCTTTACGACGATTTTTTTTCAGGGTGAAGGTATATGTTTTCAAGGGCTTTCTTAGTATTGAATATCCCAACTAGCTCTTGAAGATTACTTCTGTAATCTTCGTTTTTACTCAACACTTGAGCTTCGTCCTCTCTTGTGGTTGAGAAGAACGTTCCATTTACTTTTTCTCCCAATTTTATTCCTCCTATATCAAGTGTTTTGACAAAAACCACACAAAGTAAATCCACTACAACCTATAAAATAATGTTTTATTAGGTTCGTTATTCAGTAAATGCCGGCTATCCAAGTCAACATGCCACACCGCCCACCCTTAATCCGTACCTTTATGAGGTCAACCCGGGAAAGTCAGGGATACCACACTCCCTAAAAATGTCCCACTTTATAACCCATGTCCAGATTATAATTAGAACCTTCATCAATTCCACATTTTCGTACAATGGCTACGAAAATATTCCCCTTCTTTGTCAGCTTTACGTAACTTTACATGTATTTTATTTTATATTGCAAGAATAAACAAAGACGAACACAGAGACCTGTGCTGTTTATAAAATTGTGCCTCTAAAGTCACTTCACGTTTGATGACGACAAGTATGTTGTTTTCACATTAACAACATTGACCACTAAATTCTAGTATCAGATCTATCTGTGTGAAGTTGATTAAACTGGCTGTATCGCTAGCCTATTTCACGCTACGAAGGCTTCGTAGAACCTTGGATTTATTTGCTTAGGAAACCGTACAGTCTACAAGTGTTTGTTTATCCTGTGATCCGCGCTGCGATAATCGAGTCGGTATCGACCCGCCACCGGGAAAGGCACTCGGTTTTATACTACCAGTGTGTTTTGTGGACGTTCCCCCATGTCTCGCTTTACTGCAGTACGCAATTTTCAATGCAGTACATTTTCAGCGTCTGGCAATAGAAACAATGTTTCCATAGGATATGCTTCATTGTTGATGAAGTTGTTTACTGAACACAATTTGTACTGCCATTGTATTATCGTTTAGTTCACCTTAAATCCTGTTTTACAGAACAGAAATCCAAACATCATGTAGTGACACGCAGTTTATCCATTACTTGTTAAAGTCTGCATTCATTATTTTCAATTACCTGTCATAAGAACAAGCGATCCCTATAGTTTTATATAAGCGGTATACAGATGACTCTATCGGCGATAACAAAGTGAGTTTAATGAAAATGCCTAGTAACAGCCCTCTACGTGAAACAACGCCCTCCCTCCCTTTAAACCCCCATTCAAGCTTGCTACGACCGCACCTCATACCGAACTTCTCCCTATTTTTCCACATTAAACTAATTTGTAACTAAGCGCTGCTGTATAAAGCTGTTTTTTGAATACGCGAATATTTGATAGATGACGATTTGGAACTTACTAGCATTTGTTGGTAGCGCTCCATTGCTGCAAAGTAAAAGGAACTGTAAGTCTGTGAAGTAGAGTTCAGAATTAATTGATCTGCGTGCGCACATACGCAGCCTCCCCCAGGGTTGGCGCGGTCGATCCTTCCAGTCGCCTCGCCGGCGTGGCCCGGACAACTCCCCGGACGGATAGAACCTCGAACAATATTATACAAATTTACAAAAACAATTCCACATCTTCCTTCCTCGTGAAGGAAAATTGTCGGAATCTTCAATTAAAATTATTTCGCGTTTTTAACTTGACGTTAATTTCGCTGAGATTTTATTAGTGCTCGTGCTTTGTGTCACCATTTTATGGCATTTGGGTGAACTGTCGGCCTAGTGGTGCTGTGATAAGTGATTAACAGGATCAGTGACGTCTTCCGTTAGCGATTTGTCTGCAATACCTTAGCTTAGTTTAACAGGCTTAGTTGTATACGTTTCTCCAGTATTATCTTTATTAATTGAGGCAGGAGTATTTTGTAAAGAGGTACTGTTTGGTTTGATGTATTGGATATCGTCCTGTGTCGTATCCCGCTTGTAGTTAGGTACGCAATTATGACAGCAACGCTTTGTCTGTGTGAGACAAATAATATGCTTAGTGACGATGACTGTTGCGGAAGTGAGTCGATCAAATGCATTCTATCGATCTGTTATATAAGTTGAAGAGAAGCGGTCTCAAGATTACCTTGAAGGACGCCGGATATTGGGAAATGCCTGTCCTACATGCCTAATTCTAATTTCAGTAGATAATTATCTACTGAACTTCGATTATACCTTAAGATTTTCTATTAATTATGATACATTGTTCTATTTTGCTCGTGAACTCATGATTGATGATAAACCAACGTTTGAGCAATGAAAGTTCATCATTATTCATACTGACGCAACCGTCGTCGACTTCGATAACAAATGGCGTATCATGGCGTCATACTAAGGAGCTGACTATTTTTTGATGACTAAAAAGAGTAACCATTTCAGCTAAATTAGTTTCTCTATAAAACTCATATTAACAACCTACAAAATTGTCGGTATAATCACGCTATATCCTCGGAACCGATTTAGTTACTTAGAAATTAACCTAACTTGGAATGAAAATAGGTTGTAGCCTGGAATAGCATAATAGATACTAAAAATGTTGGTATTTCTTAACCGCGGCCAAAATCTAGTTAAAGTTGCCTGCCTTTCTGTGTCTTTTTGGTACCGAAGTTCACTGAGGACTCAAGGTCAGACCATTTATTAGTTAATTTTGGAGATGATTTGCGTTCGAGAAACCGTCTGTCTGTAAGTGTGTGTAATAAGTCTGATAGTGTTTAAACCTGTGGGCTGTCAATACAATAGTGTTTACGGTCGCAATGCGCAAGTCTGCCGGCTAGTCGGCGGCGCCTCGACCCTGGCTCCTCGCCAGAGCACCAGCTGATTGGGATGGCTGTTCATATGCTATTGAATCAGGGAATTTTAATAGTCTTGGATTGGTTTGATGGTGTTGCGTAGAATACAGATATATTCTTTGGTTCAGTAACATTTTGACACAAGTGACTGAATTCTTATTTGGTTAGTCACATCACATCTTTGCACGTGCTATGCTTTGGTTATTGATTGAATTTATTTTAGACTTGAACTTGATAT
The DNA here is from genome assembly GCA_963582015.1 of Xanthorhoe designata. Taxonomy (NCBI): domain Eukaryota; kingdom Metazoa; phylum Arthropoda; class Insecta; order Lepidoptera; family Geometridae; genus Xanthorhoe; species Xanthorhoe designata. The sequence goes on from OY757040.1 coordinate 1,245,760, forward strand.
CAAGGTTCTATCATTTTTATATCTGATTTTTATCTTTGATTCGAGTTCATTTATCGTACGAAGTCATTTCTTCTTTGTAATACTTATGCTGCAACGGTAATTAACGAACTTTGCGAATTTAATTTGTGTTAAAATATTAAAAAGGACGTTGGAAGTTTATGAAAGAAAACTAGTCAGCCTAACACAAAAGACCCAAGTTACTCGAGACATAATGTTACAAAACCTACTAATTTAACCAACTTCCTGTTATTCATAACATAAACTAAATAGTCTCCCCCTGAACTCGGCGTAAAACATTTTTGACCTGTTATAGTAGCACTCGGCGTCGAGTTATACTGTAATATCCATTAGTTCATCGTCCGGCTGGGTGTGTCATTTTAACATTTATTACGTTAGGCTTTCATACCGCTTATTCTGTCTTTGTCCGATATCCTTGAAATCTCAGGACTTCTTTAATGTGGGTGTCTCCTTTCTCTTATGCGTCATCAACTGCATTACGCTATATTAAACTCTTAGTTTAATATGCGTTTCTCGAATGTTTACTGTATTAAATATATGCATTTAATATTACTATTGTATTATGATAACTTTATATTTGTTATCATTTGTGAAAGGGGTTTATCAATGGTGGCAAAAATCTGATATTATTAACTTTTATCAGTAGCTATCTCATGCTTCGATCAAGGTCTCATATGATTAACCTTGTCTAGAAAATCAATACATTGCATTGCAGATAGTAATAACACTTGTAGATGAAAGTAAGTATAAATTATATTCAAGTAGCCTCTTAAACCAGCTAGGAACATCATCGTTATCAGCGCCACAGACAGAACAATATGATCATCAACCAATTTCCACCCACTGTTGGGTATAGATAGATAGATCCTTTTTAATGCGCCGTTGGTTAATAACACAAGCATTAATTGTAAGCTTACAATTAAATGTCCAAGGATATTTATTTATTTATTCTCTCCAATCCCATTGATCCTCCATGTTCACTATATTTAACTACTTGGCCGCTGAGCCTACCAAAACTGCATGAGAAAATAAAGAGTTTAGTTAGGTAAGAACACAAAAAGACACATTACACATTAGCGTGTTGCGTGCGACAGATCTTACTGACAAAATCAAATGAATCATGTGGCAAGAGAAACTGTGTGTCTCATCGAGCACTTCCTCCACCCCTCGTCTAATTATGCACATGTTTGTTTACCAATACAACAGCGATTCAGAGCATGGCGGTGTCTCGTTGTAACCCACATGTGCAATTGGCTTAGAATTTTCCAAGATAAGTTAAGGAAACCAGTTCTATAACATTCGTAAAAAATTATTTAGGTAGGTACTTTAGAATGAGTAATGACATCCCTCGAAGTAATTATCTCCGACCAGTCTCCTTTAACACTGTTACAATAAAAATAATTTTATTTTTCCCCTAATTTACATTAATGTTTTTTTAAATAGAATAGATTAGAATTACCCATTTCAAGATAATCGTGTAACATATTACTATCAGTGTCACGCAGGGAATCAATCAACTAGCAAGTAGCAACACTGGCAACGTTACATCAACAGTATCTAGTTTCACATAGGTAATTAAAGCAATAGTTGACCAACAGAATACAAAAAGACACTGGATACTGCAGCGAAATTTAGGCTAATGCACTACAAATCGTACCCTTGAATTACTCGGGTATTGCTTGCGATAAAAGCAACAATTTACTGTGGAGTGCTTTTTGTAATTTATTGCTTTGTCGAAGCATTATCATCTTTATCTCTACAGTATAGTAAACATTTTGTATTGTTCGTATCCGCATTGCCCTCTTCTGTATTCTCTCTCTGTACATCCATTTATGGAGTCTTTTCATTAGTAATGATTGATTCTTGCATGTAAAACGGTGGCGATGAACTTCTAATGCGTTTTTCTTACGTGATGTGACATCATGATTTCTAATTCCCATTAGACTATAATACATTTTCTTCAGTGAGTACTGCGGTCATTCTCATCTTTGTATCTTTACAATATCGGTAATGATTGTTAGATTCGGAGTAATCGAAGAAAGCTTCTTATATTTAATAGAAGAATCGATGTTAGTTGTTAAAAGTTTTATTTAGTCCATGTTTATTTTATTTTATTTTTAAATTATTAGGAAAACTTACAGCTAGACAAAGAAAATAGGAAAAAGAAATAACTTAACATGCACCTATTTTGTAGTACAGGTTTGCTGAAGGCCAATTAAAAGTTTCCACGAATGTTGTACGAAGATTTGTAATTTTTAGACTTACAAATTTTTACTTGATTGAAATTGCACTGCCTTCTTGAACTTACTCTCAATCTAAGAGCGTGAAAGTACTCGTATTTAATCCCCGCTTCCGTAATAATAAATAACGGTTCTATTTCGATTTAACATAACACAGATGTAGTCGTATGTAATGGTAAATGAACTCAAATCTCTAGACGGTACTAGTTATTCTGTGAGTTTGGTAAACATGCGGCTGAAACAATATCCCACCACATTTGATACCTCCTTCGATTGCTTGCACGCATGTTGCGTGCGCGCTCAGTCACCGCTTCGCGCGGGAACTGCGAGCATTGCCCGCCATTTATTCAATTTCGAATTTCAAATGCTTTCTGAATTAAAGTTTCGCGATCGCGTTTATTTTTTCATTCGTTTTTTGTGTATGAACATGGACAGTTTTCGCTAAAATGGTGTAGAGTTCTGTGATGCCTTTATTGTTTATGGAAAACTTTATTGACTTTTAAATAATAACCTGTAGAGTTATCGGTAGTCTGTCGGTATGCGTAGAAATTGATTTGCATGAGTGAACAGATAGAAGACTATTATGGATTAAGTACAGTGTTGTGGGTACCTTTGACGATTTCAGGCACCGTTGGTTCTTGTTTCATGGCGGTTGCATCGATTGATGTACGGTTAACATAATCCGTAGGTAATTTTGTTTTATTGTCTTCACTTTATGAGGGAGTAACAAATTGCACCACACCTAGAATTAAATAAACTTCTTTATTTTTTCTGCACAACTATTTACAAGACAGTATTTAATTTTGTACATAAAAACTTGGTCACAAGAATATTCGTATGCCTACGAATTGTTTACTTTTAAGTTCCGTTCAATAATAGGCCATTCATGTAGAATATTAATAACAATAAACGTCATGCTTTCTTCCATTTCATTGTTTCACTGCCACGCTTTGTATTGAGCACATTACCATCTACTCATTTAGAAAAGAGCATGCATTCACTCCGATTCACACGCGCTATAAGCTCTTTCGGAAGCACTAAAATCCCTTAAAACGACATTTTTCCTGACTAGAAAAGGCACTCTGTAGAATGAAGACATCTATACGCGCGGTTTAACTACCGGATGTTTGTAGGAAGCAACATTTTAAGGTATACTCTAGCTTTAGCTTCTAAGTCATAAGACTCAAAATTCCATGCTACGTTTAGGCTTTGATCACTGTTCTATATTGGTCGTCCAGAACTTCAATAGTTCTGTTTTCTAAATTTATGTTGTGTTTGGAAGTGTTAATGAGAACTATGGTGTGGGTGGTTGCAATAAATCTGTAGCTGAAGATGTAGTTGTTGATATATTTATTAAAAATCATGTTTGGACAGACTATCAAACTGGAGAAAACAGCATGCTGACAGAAAACACTAAATTTATAACATGTGAAACAGATAAAAAAAGTAATAGAATGCAACATGATAATTCCTTAACCGAGTTTTATCACATGCTTGATGGCGAAGAGAATATTATAAATAATAAAATCTTTCGAGTGACAAATAAAGATTAATATACAGTCTACGAACGGATGTAACTGGAGCGGGTTTAAAAATATTATGGGTGCTTTGAAACAAGAGAAAAAAGTTTACATTAAATTGGTCTTGTTATCATAACTGTAATTCCGTATTTGTCTTCCTTGTTATAGAAATAGCGTCTCTATATCGAATCTATATTGAAAGCATAGATCGGTTAGTTTTTTATATTCTGAAATATTCATAATTATTCTTCTGTTCTCTTTTTCTCTTTAATAAAATTGTTTTAACAGGCTCTTGCTTTTTGCCTATTAGGTAGGTATGGAGGCCTGCGATTGTTTTTCTACTGGTAGTTCATTTAACAGTTTCATCTGTTTAGCAGGAAGTAAATCATTGCAAATGATTGATTTCTTCTCGGAATTTGCAAACACCGTTGGACCATGGAGCCTACTTACATCACAAATTATTTCGCTCTACATAACCCGCCTCATTGATTACTATTTTTTGTCTGCTTTCTTCAAAGTGAAATTCTTTGTCCATTTGTTTGTGGTCTGGCTTGACCTAGGCAACTTTAAAATATGTTCTAATTGCCAGAAGCATTACTTGTCGCTATTTCTTCAACTGAAGACCAATTTCTTTTTACAGTTGGCCATGACTTTGGTTGTTGCCAAATTTAAACCAATTTATTTACCTATAGTAGGTACCTACTTAACAAAAGCTATTAATTAGAAAATACGGAAAACAACATTCTTCGATTGGAATTCCGTTGATGTATGGCATTTCTTCTAATTTTATCTCCTTTCAAATGACATTTGGTCATAGTAACATCTTATCGGAAACATACGAAATTACGAAACAATCTCTAATCAAACTAGTCTCCGAAGTGAGTTGAGTCACACATCAAAATAGAACAAGACGATAGTAGGTAAGAATAAAGGGGTCATCGTAATACGCAGCTACAGTTAATTTTAACCCACACGGGAAAAGTGATGATGTCACTAGTACTTGGACTTGAGACCTGTTCAGCTAGATCAGCTGAACTAACCTGAATACAGAAATGTTTGGTTTATTTTGTAGAAATTCTCAGAGAACAAGGAAATAAAACACAGAATAACGCAAGTATCACTAAACCGTTGTATACATTCTCCTATATCATCCTTATGCCACTAAAATAACAAAACCAATCTTATTATTTCAAAATATTTCTTATTCAAACATAATACGCACGATCACCAAAGTCGAGCATAGGAAAATCTTAATCTGAACACGAAGGCTGAAGACAGAAAGTAAAGGTACTTACTAATGAAACGTTCAATAGAATACATGAATTACTTCACACTTTCTACTAATTAGAAAACTCGCGTTGGTGATTGTTACCGTGAATCAATACTCTTGCCGGTAATAACTTCACAATCACAAATAGCTGTTACGGTTGTATCGTGGAATTAATTGAATATTATATCGTTCTTTGGACGACTTTGAACGATAATGTAGCGAACATTATCGATTGATTTCTAAATTTTAATTAATAAAAAATTTCTTTTGTTATCCAACATGTAAATTTTTGTATAAAATTTGCAAAAAAAATTGAAAAGGTTTATAAAATAATAGCAATTTCATGTATTCACGAATCCTAACAGTGTTTTGAATTTATCTCCAATCACACCTGCCGCTTGTATATTGCTACATGTCACACATGAAGCTATTTGAATGCAAATTGCCAATAAATAAAAGAAAGCATTCGGAACGCTACAAACAAAAGCTCAAGTCGACATACTTTCGGTGACTCATGCGCAGGTGAGCCGAGGCGAGGCGCCTGCTTGTCTGCTTTTTGACAGACAATATCAGATGTAGATCATTTAACCACTTTGAAGTATCTTAGTCATAGGTGATTCAGATTCACTTTTTATTCAACTGTGATTGTTTCCGGTTTTTCATTGTAGCTTTGTTTTGTGGAACAAAATGATTTGACTATTCAATTATAAAGCTAGTCATTATCGGTTTTAATGTTGCATATTACTTCTTCTTCTGGTATCGAAGACTCTACTTGTTATTTATATTGTGTTGCACCCAAAGTTTGTAACTTCTATTCCTTGGTCAGTAGTTTCACTTTAAATCGCTAATTTTAGATTATTCAAATTTGATGTATTACGTAGATTAACGCCAGGATTACTAGTAACACCTTAGCGGCTTATTCTATTAAGTGATCAAAATGAAACCCAACACCGCGTTGCTTACTGTATCTTTGATTGCACACTGTAAGCTGATACGACTAGACTCATATAACGTGAAGTGTGTCACCTTGAGAAGCCATACACTGAACGTGAAGTGGTAGACATACTGCTATTGTTTCTGTCATAACTAGAGAATCTATAACTGGTAACGCTATAGTATGTCTATAGCGCAAAGTTCGTAATCTCAAGTCCTACAGGTAACCGGTTTCACAATAACGAATATTTAGTTTGGTGTCTTTTTTTTTGTTTTTGCTGAAATATCATCTTCATCCAATCTACGGACTACTGCTGGCTGGATAAAAGCCATCTTATCCAGCTCATTAGCCATTATAACAGACTTCAAAAAAGTAGGAGGTTCTATGTTTCACTGTATGTATTTTTTTTTATGTATGTTCACTGATTACTCCGTCAATCGATAGTGGACCGATTTTGAAAATTATTTATTTGTTCGAAGTATACAAAAATCTTTTTTTTTGTCATACAAAAGTGAATCGATTTAGAATTTTTTTTTATGTTTGATAGAGTATACTTCCGAGGAGAACCCATAAAAAACAAATTGAGGATCTGATGATGATCATCGTAGTTATGAAGAGAAATGTACCTCGAGAGTGCAGAAAAATTATCTCTTACGAAATTTTAAGTCTGTTTAATAAAATTTATCACTTTGCCACTTGTCATACACATCCAAAGGGAGCGACATGTCTCATGTCTAAGATGCAATGTATTGTATAGCAAACTATAAACCTGATTTAGTTTAATAGCTACCTATTTCTCAACATAAGTAGGTGTCCCAGACGCTTTATGTGCTAAACTGGAGCGTGACTCCAGCGGAACTAAATAAAATAAATGGCCTCTTGTGATTTGCGATCAAACTGCACTGAAATGTTGCTTATAATAAATCTACTGAACTCTGAAATACAAGCCTAGCCTCACTTGCCCGCGGATCGCCCGTGACGTAAAATATAGGTCGCGACTCGCGCCACGTAAAAAGAGCGCGGTCGGGGAAGTAGCGGGGGTATGTTTGCGCCTGTGTTTACTCGCTGACGAACCAATAGCACTCGCTAAATCAATGGTATGAAGTGCGCCGCATTACCTCTCCACCAATTATCGACCACTGCGCAGTTTTGACAGCCAGCGCTCTTTTTACGTGGCGCGACCTATACCCGCGAGTCCCGTGACATAGGAGATTCCATTCGCATATTCTTCACGGCCGCACTTCGTTCCCGTTTGTTTTCGGTACACCCACCGTCCAGCGACAAAGGAACGCGAACAATATTGTCAAATCTCTGTGAGTGTGGATTGGTTAGGCTATAAAGTTTACTTAATGTTTTCGTTAAGGTGGCTATTTTATCTTATAAGACGTTAAACAAAGAAATTTTAAAAGATTTATTGTTCCGTTTTTGTGACACAATATCGTAAGCTTTTTTTTTAATACCTCTGTAATAGTTTTATTTTGTATAGTTTAGGAAGAGTAGCGAAATTACACTTGGCCACCGAACTCTGTTTTCAGGTTTCACAAACGGAACAATCTTTTTTTTTATTTCTTTGTTTAACGTAATAATAAAATAAAATAGGCGGCGGCGCTAATTTCACGCATACAGGCACCTACGGACTTTCGTTTACCTACGTTCAAATGTTATTATTCGTGAGAGAAATGCATCATCTATTGTTTTAAGTATTCCAAAACGCGGTTTAAAAGAAACGGAGTTACAACAATACCCATTCATGTGCTATTCCATGCCACCGTAATTCTAATTACTCACTCGTGTAACTCCATGATGCATTTTTTTTCACCTTCCATAATTTTAATTAAAAACCAGTTTAGTAATTACATAACATTATGCAAATACATTTTATCCTTGCTGGCTTTTATATATTTTCTTGCTCTTAGTTTATTTAAAAGTAGCGTCTGATATTTATTATCTGGATGCGTAACTTATGTTACTTTAGTGATACGAAAGTAGTCTTTAACGATTATCGTTTTAGGACATTTTATTCTCCTATTTACATTCTACCTACGTAACTGATGCATTATCTCATTGACTCCTACATTATCAGAGATATTAGCATATTCTGTCGACCTCTAAGTTGCATCATCATCGCTGGGTGCTGTTTCATGAGAGCCCTCTAATTAATGAGAATTCTAGGCTTCGTTAAGACTAGTTAAATTGTTATTTTATCTTTATAGGGTGTATTTTCAAATCACCGGTTTGACTACGCAAAGAATGTTACGTTGCCTCCAGCGTCCTTCGGCAATAAATTGTAATTTATGACTATGCCGATTTGTGTAAAGGCAGAAAGCACGATCTATCACGCAAGCAGAAAGCGAAATGGCATGCCTAGTTAGTGTCTAGGCCTGTATTGTTGATCGTTGTTTTGTTTTTATGGCAAAATTTACGTTATATTATATTCGTAGACGTTGAATAAAATGTTTATACCGTTTAAACGTTAGTAGTTGCATTTATTAGATGCTACAACTAATCGCTCCCTCAAACTAAGCATAAATGGATCATTATGGTATAATGTAAGTAATTTCGAGATAACATTTTCTATTATTACGATACTAATGTTCAGCTTTAATAATCTAGCTATAGGTAAATCGAAGAATATTTGAAGTATCTTTGATTGTATCTATGTAATGTAAAATAGCTAGCTCAGTTTAAGTTTTATATTAACTTTACTTTCACTTGATAAAATCAATTCGCCTCAGTCGAATGTCGTGATCATAAATCTGAAATCGAAAAAATTTCACCGTCTTTTGTACGTAATATTATGAAGACATGAAATAAAATAATAATATACCTAACTTCTGAAGCTCGTTATGGTTCTTTAGATACTATATTACATGCAGAGTAATATGCGAGTACGCCGCTTTGTGTCAATGACGTTCTATTAAGTTTAATAGCATAATTCCCTATATTTTCTTTATGCACTCGCCCACGAACATTTAGTGTCTGTCTCAAATAATCTCAAGAAACAATACGTTGGTTGTCCCGATCAACCTACACTTCTACTTGTTATGCATCGTTCGGACCTTCAGCTGCCTTGTTTGGCACCTGTGGTAGAGTCACGTTGTGGATTTTTGAATTTGCATATTTCATCTATTGCAAACAACAGATGGCATACTTTTTTACGATTATTATAAAATCATTGCAGTGTCTACACTTTACACTTCAGTAAGTCCTTGTTCTTTATTAGTGTTTTAAAAGGTGAGGGTTGTTTCCAATTCGCTATAACGAATCAATTTCCGTAAGGATGCTCGATAGGCGTAAATTCAGGGCATCATTTCCTCTCTCTCTTCACGCTTCTGGTCAAACCTCTTTGTACTTGACCCCTTCCGCCAGGAAATTTGTGAGTGCTTCCCCTCACAGGAACTACAGAGTCATCAATCTAATGCGAACTCTTAAGGGCTCTGGTTGGAGACCTTCGTACTAACAACAACAGTTTCTGAAGATTTCTTAATATTTATCAAAGACGATTAATATCTAGAAGACAGACAAAGGCCATACACAAAATCGTAACCCGATCCCGTAGTACCAGATAGCCTGAAAACTTTAAAACATCAATTTTATCCAATAAATTTCAATACTTAGTAGTAGGTAGCAACAATATTCAATATTTAAACATTTTTAACTAGAAAGTAATTGAAATTTCTTGGATAAAATTGATGTTTTAGAGTTTTCAGGCTATTTTTTAGGGTTACGATTTTGTGTATGGCCTTTGTCTGTCTTCTAGATAATAATCGTCTTTGATATTTATTAAGATCCTTCGAGTTAATTCGAGCCTTTGTTAATTGTGTTGTTCTCTTGTTGATCAGTAATGAATTGTTCCGGATGTTTGATTTGTATTTACTGTCAAGTAAGTTTAAATAAGCTCAATTCTGTATACAGTCTTCATAAAAAGTGTTTAAACTTCATGTTCGCTAACATTTATAAAGAAAGTTCTAGCTCAATTCTTTTGTTCTATGTTCACTAGTACGATTTGGAAATCAATCTCTATCGTGTTGTAAATAATACATATTCTTATAAATTACACAAAATTACTCCATGCTTTTGAATTGCCTCTAAAATTAGCAAGAAGGGTCATCAAACTCACTTTCATTTTAAACTCTCATCAGTAGATCATATAAATAATTCATCTCGACTTGAGACAGACTAATTTATATTTCATCTAATTCATTCTGCAATGTCTTGGAAGAGATTTAATAGTTCTATTAACTTTCCTTTTATATTTTCAAAGTGCTTAATCTTCAAATTGAGTTTCGATATTATATTAAATATTGATGTGATCTGGTATACAAATTGTATCTTATGTTCCAAAAATAATTATCAATTTTAGCAATGTTGGTCTAAGATTTTCCTTCTCTGCTTTGGATCAATTGCTGTATATTTACGAAAGATTTTAGTATGATGGTGATGACAATTATCTTTTACGATTATAAAATGCTAACTATGATACCACACATAATTATTTGCCGCAAAAAGCCGCAAAAAGTATGTCTATCCCACGTATGTAATACTTCTAAGTCATAATTATTTCGTTCACACGTAAATTCATTGTCTGCATTTTTATAACATGTTCAATATAAGCTTCCTTCATCTGGTTATTTCGTAACCATTGTTGTGTCTCATTAGGTAAGATTAGAGCTTTATTGTTTCCTATATGATTAGAATAGTTGCGCATTAACATAGTTTTTGTTTTAAGCGTATTGATTTCAAATGTTTATCACTTATAATAGGTACATTTCTCAAATTACTCAATGGTAAATTCATTACAGTCTATGGTATTCCTCTCTTCTAAGTTAGACGACATAAATTAAGTTCATGAATAATTTTAATATTCAGTTGCTTGCTACTCACAAGTCCGCGCCATGCGCCGTGAGTTCAATTGCGTGTCTCACTAATTACATGAATTACGTACACAATTAATAGATGTTGTGTAATTTAATTTCACTAGTTTTCAAGTGCTTTCTGCTTCTATGATTTGTTGATACATAAAATTAGGTAAATTAAAATAAGAAGGACAATTTTGGTGCCTCGCCACCAACGTCGTTCTTGTCCTAGGTGCCCTGATGTGATTCAAAACATGTGAGCTCAAGTTTCGCGAATGCACAAATATGTTTGGGTCAAAAGCGTAATATATTAGTGCCAGGTGATAGTATTCTGGTACTTACGACGGTGAGCATTCTTCAGTCTGTGGGATCATTACTATATTCCTCTATTAATAGTGTCTGATAAATGTTATTTTTTGAAATATATCCTTGCAAATGAATCGAAAGCCTTGAGCATTTTGTCGGTTAGGAGAGTATCTACAGCAGTTCATGATTCAATATAATTATTATTGAATGACACCTACAATGTGTAGGTGTCATTCATTCCAGTTACTTAAGAGTTAGTTCGTAGCCAACATTTACATTTTATACAGAATTTTTTGAAACTTCAAACACAATAAAAATTGTCTAATTAGACGAAAATTTTGGGGCTTATTGAAAGAGCGTGCCTAATTTTTTAAAACGTCGAATGTAAGCTAGGGTAAGCTTATTACTTCAATAATATAAAAACTGCTTAATTATAAGAGATCTTTTTGCAGCAGAAAGTAGCCTAACTAGTTATACCGTTATCCAGATTTGCTTTATCTTTGTTCATTCAACATACCAAGCAAAGTGAGTTGAAACCTGGAAATGAAACCCGCTCCGAAGCGGATGTACAGGAACACGATGCAACATTACCTAACATCCGTGTAGGTGGGATAAACTCAATAACAGGGAGGTCGGGCTCGGGATGATGCCGCATTGCAGCGATGCAAGGAATTTGTAATCGACTGAATTCTGTAACTATCTGAATGAAGGGCAAGCAAAATATTTTCTTTAAAAAAGAACATTTTTGTTGGGTTAATTTCGTCATCACTGGTGCTATGTCAATAAATTGCCCAAGACCTTGAATTTATAGGCTGAGTTACTGGCATTTTATGTAGGTGATCACCAATGAAGGAAATTGTTCACAAAACTATTAGAGTTAAAGGAACGTATCTTTTTTATTGGAATGTTCTATTTCCGGAACCCACATCGTGTTTCCTTACAAGATTATTTTCATTTTGACTCATGTTTGTGTTACGGTTCAGTTCAGACTTAAAATCGTGAAGCGTCTTTCTCTTGGATAATTCAAAACCTCTGTCCCATAACGGACTGCGAGTTATCCATTTAAGTTGTAATTTTTCAAATCATCTCACATCTGTATCATCGCTTCGTCACGGCATGCTTTAGCTATTATAGCATCTTTTGTTACACTAGCGAGATAATTTATGTTACTAATGTTTACTTTCACTCTCAATGCCAGCCAACTCCATTTTGACAAGATTTAATTTTATTAACGTTTGTTCTTAGACTTCAGTATTGTTTGCTTTCGCATGTGTTTGTTTTGTACTGATTTTGCATTATAAACCTTTCCTCCAAAGAACATGGATATTACATTGTTTTATTACTTTTATATCAAAACTAGTTTGCGTGGTGCGCGTGCTGCAAGCAGCACGCGGTTTTCTTTTTCCATGTTTCTGACAGATGGTAATACCCTTCTAAAATTTTGAGAATCCATAGGAGATTTAAAATATTTAATAAACCGCTATGAGAACCCCTAAATCAGTATGAAAACCCTTTAGGAGCCCTTAGCCATTAAGAAAAAAAAAAAAAGAAAAAAATTTACCAAGTCGTCGGCCCTGAGTTACGCTCACCCACTCGACCTTCGTTACGCTACGGGGGTCGGCGGCTCGCTTCGCTCGCCTCCTCCCCCCTCCGCTCCACTCAGGTCTCGTAGGTTCGCTCCACTCAGGACCTCCGACGCCTACCTATACCTACTATAATATTTGTCCAAACACCTAATGGATATCTCTAACCGTTGTGAAGTAACAGCCCTTTCAATTTTAGGGGAGGTTGGGGAGGGAGGGGGGGTAGTTTTGAAAAAATATTTCGACTAATTAAGTTCCCCTTAATACGAATCTGAAAAAAAAATTGTTCCAAGTCTTAAGGCATTCGAGATCCGCAAAAGAGGGGGAGAGGGGGGGCAAAGGGGGCAACACTGAAAAAAAAATTTTACTTCCCCGAGCCTCCTCTATCCGATTCCGCAAAAAACAAAAATTACGGGTCTCCTAGTTTCCGAGATCCTCAATAGGGGGGGGGGAAGGGGGGCAAAAAGGGGGGGTTTGGGATTTTTCCCCAACTCACCCGAGTTACTTGTTTACGAATCTGTCAAAATATACCAACCTCCCCATCCACCATCAGGGAGAACAATGATGTCAATGAGTCAGTCAGTGAGTCAGTGGTAGTCTAAGTTTATTTATATCAAAATGAAGGCTTTACTTTAATCAATATTTATTATGTTCTACTAACATAATAAGCGGAAGAGTTTGTTTGTTTGAACGCATCAATCTCTGGAACTACCAGTCTGTTTTAAATAATATTTATTCATTTATTAACTAGTAGCAAATTTTTTGAGGAAGGTTAAGGCTTAGATCTTTCGGGATCTTAAAGTTAATGCAGATTGGGAGTTGGAAATAAGGGATGGAGGTCTTTGCCCTACGGTAGGACGGTGCAGGCCTAAATTTAAAATAAGAATCTCTAGTCTCATCACCAGCTCATGATCCACCTCATCCATCACGCCATGTCGGTCTAGACTCAGCGTCTCACTCCAATTACTGTAATAGCTGGGTGCATCGCATATTCCATAACCACACTTTCACCGGTGTAAGTGCCTGCTTTGCTTTCATGTGCCTAATGCCTACACGCCTAGGCTGTTCTTTATCGCTGTTCATTTTACAAACTTGCTTGTTTCATCATTGACCTTTTAATGACTAGATAACTATGATTTTAAAAGTTTTCATTTTAAAACATGTTGTATCATATCATTGAGCGAGCTTCTTACAATTTTGACTTTTAACCTTTTTAGTCTAGTCTATTGAAATCTTCCCACGCAGATTTCAAAATGCGTAGGTAACTATTATATCGTTAACTCTAAAAGCTAGTGAGTTTGACCTCCTAGGTCAATGCTCCCCATTATTATCAATTTCCATTTAAAATGTACACATACCTGAAATCGAGTTCAAACTGAAATCGAGTTTCAACTGAGTTCAAACGATTATCCTTATATTTATCATAGCATTTACGCTCCCTAACATTATCGCGTTCATTCTATCCCAACGACTTATTTTCGTGTTAACAAAAAACAGCACTATTTTTAACCCTCGTTTCCTGCAACACTACCGTTTCGTCATTTCAAATCTGTCACTGTTTCTTCGGCGTTCCTTCTGTCAAAATATTTTCACTTCAATCGATATGCGTGGACTGTTAAGCTTTTCATATTAATATCCAGGGACATAAGGTTGAAATTTCTACATGCTTCATTAAAGGAATTACAGAAAATAACTGGCTGCTTAACATGGTTTTAACGTTTCAAGTTGAGTAATATCATCCGATTTGGGAGGCATTTTCGTAAAAGCCCTTCGTTAGTTCACCGATAACGCTAAGAACACACATAATTGTATGATTTAGTTTCTTCGACGGTTTGAATTATAGGAATCTTTTCTCGTTAGTCTTGGGAATAGGCATTTTACGTTCAATTATCCGATCCCTTTGCTGAAAGTTTTCACATTAATTAGGCGCGAACGAGATTGAATTTCTGTTTGCCACGATCTCTATCATTAGCTCGTTTGACATGGATTTTAGTGTAATCAATTATTATGTTCGCGGTTTGTCAGAAATACAAATATTTCCGTTCAAGCTCACCGTTTTATTCTTTTGAGTAAGAGACATTGACGCAAGAATTTTAGAACTAAAAATTTGTTGGCACTGCAATCGTTTATGTCCTCACAGGCTTTGCTTAGTTTTGATCTAGATGCCGCTGTTTTATTGTTATTATTTTTAATGGCTTATCCAGCCTTATCTTAGGTTGCCCCCTATTTCCACTTATTCTTTTCGACAAGCCAGATGCACATGTATAATCATCACAATCGTCTTGCTTCAACTTTAACCTTTTAATCAGCAGTGTGTCAAACATTGTTGTGTTCAACAGATGCACTCATTTTCCAAGAGAGTTGATATTATAACTTTCTAATGATCCAGAGACCTATCGTGTCTTGACAATGTAGCTAGCAGCTAACATACTTGTACCACTTAACTTGGAACGAGCTAATTTCCGCGGCTGCGAAATACACGATGCAGTAGAGTTGCGCTTCTTAAAAACTAAATTTATATTCATTTAGTCCCACTTTTAAAACATATTTTAAAATTCCTTATTTTATGAGTAAAGTTAGTTCGGGGCATTAGTCCACCACGGTACAACCACGCCACAAATTTCAAAATCTCGTTTAGAATTCGAATAATTGAGTTTAGGACACTTTTTAAAACGCTGCGACCATGGCTGTTGTAATTGTAACATAAGTACCCGAATTAGGTAAATTAGGCAATAAAATCCATGTATTTGTAAAATATGAAATTGTGATCGCGAATGTTTAAGACACATGATTTTTTTTATGTTCATCCCTCAATCAACATTACCTTATTATACATCTGCTGAGTTGTTTAGGTAGATACTTCGTCTTATATTCTGAACAGCTAAGCATACAACCAAATTCAGTCTCTTTGTCTCAACCCTACTAAACCACTCCAGCATGTCCTATATTTACCACGCGCGTTGAACACCTCCGCTTACGCCTTCGTAGTCGGTGCAGCCACTCGAGACGAAGACCTTTTCGCTAATCGTTTCAATTACGCAATCAAGAGTCATCGACCGCGCTTCTTGTTTATTACATTACTTTTTGTCTTTGCTTATATTATGAACTAGATGAAAGCACTAAATATAAGGAAACATTTTATATAAATATCTGAATGCATTGTCTTGCTTGATAGCTGTAAATGAAGTATTTGAAGCTCGCTTATGGAAGCTAATGCGAAGAGCCATCGAAACATTGTCGTAAGGTTTCGAAGCGTAAGCCGACGCCACGGAATCAGGTCAAGTGTTCTTTAAAGCTGCTACAGTTTCTTACTGTTCTGCTGCGAAGTGATTTTGTTTTGTTCAATAAGTTAAATATTGTAGGGTTGGGACTTAGGGGAGCCCTAATTAGATTAGTTAATGATAAGAACCCGAAACCTTATAATAAAGCTAACCGCATAATAGACGTTTTAAGTTACTAATATTACAGGTAGTTACTCGGATATAATTTTCCTTATTTGAGACAATATTTACAGAGTAATAGTGCTATCTAAACGAATCTCTTATCTGACCTTGGTCGGACTCCAAAACAAACAGATACGCTATTTCCATTACATATTTACGATCTGTTCCATCCTAGCCCAGAGTGTGATCTGTTTAACATGTGGTGTCGTTAACTTTTTTTAGACATTTTCATTGCTCAATTTAAAAACTCTGGCTTGTGTAGTACACGTATATTTATACAATATGGCACTTGTAAACTCATTCATGTCGTGTACAAAAAACTTTCTTGCGTTGTTTCAAGAATCGTTTTGTTGTTGGAAATACACTGTAAAAACAATAACGAAAGTTAACATCATCTGGCAGTGCTCCAGATATAAGATCGCGATAATAAAATTTAAAACATCCAGTGAGAGCCCTTAGTTCTAAATCTGTTCAGGTTATTGCTGGCCTAGATAATTTTTTTATATCTAGAGCGAGATTTTGATAAATCGCTGTTTATTGGAGCAACGATCGCCTTACGAGCAATGTGTAATTTTCTGACGTAGGCATTTCAGTGATGGAATGCAGATGCTCCGTATGGTACAAAACGGTATCCAATACATCACACAATTATAAATTGACTAGATATAAAACCGATGCAACCGCCTGTTACACTTTCCTAACTCAAGTTCACATTTAGGTGCTTCCAATTTATACAATGATATAAACAAGTGATTGCAAAATGAATTCCCGCGATTATTACAAAGTGACATACAGTCGAGACGATAACATGGACAGTCACGAAATACTCGACAACGAGACTGAATTCAACGCAAACCAGTTCAAACTTTACGATGACTTCACCACGGATCTGCGTATCAGCTTTAATCCTCTGAGGAACAACTACCATGACATCAGGAACAACAGGAGGCGAACGGATGCGAACGACTCCGGAGTCGATATGGAGAATGGAAACACTCGTGTGTGCACATCTCGCGACTCTGACTTGGTAAGTTGTAGGCCAGTAGGTAATACTTGTGTCGGAGACACTTTACTGGGATGACTTTGTTATTTCGCGTACAACTGTAAGAATGCATAGCTGTAGGACAAAAATTTGGAGCATCTAACTGTGCACAACTCTTCACACTACACAACATAATTGGATTATCTAAGTACTTCTTCGGAAGGTTTGCACGCTAAGAATTGCATTCATCCAGCACTTGTTGTGTTTCCAATTAAATAACACCGCGTAGTGTAGGTATGCCTTTTAGATGATTCAATATTTAAACTAGGTAGATTCACAAACAATTGGCTTGAAATTAGTTTATGAAGACGACATTCCAAGACACTCAAAATTCCTTGACAAAATCAGCACCGTTATTAAATATTTGGGAGCTTCGGGTCGTATCGCGAATCAGCATGCAAAATACACCGTCCGACCGGATCCAATCGCGCAATTTTCTGCCGCCGGCGCCTGCCTATTGTCCGCCGGAACAGCACCGTGCCCATTGTCTCTGCGGTTCCCCCAGCATTCTGATCAGCTCTACGACTGACAGGAACTGTCTGTGCATTGTGGGAAAGGCCAACAGGTGTGACTGTCTGGGCGAATACTTAAAAGGTTGAGGTTTTCTCTTGAACTTTAGGAAATGCTAGGCCCTTGAACTGGTTTTCAGGCATTTTTGTGTAGCTAACTGGTTTGAGCTAAATAAAGTTATTAATTTATGGTTATGTGAACCTGATTATATCATTGCTTGAGCAACAAGTCTGCGTGTCACATTTCGTTGTAAATTAGTTATCAACGAAGGGGTTCTAATTAATGGGACAAGAAACTGACGTATAATAGCTGTAACATTGTCGCCAATGACTCACGCGCCGTATGGAGCCGTTCCATAACTCCATACGGGTGGTCAGACGTGACACACATACAAGGCGCCATTGTTCCTCTCTGTTTATTTGTCCACGCCTCGGACAAATTACTATTTAATTCAACAGAATAATATCGGCATCGGTATCTAGCAAATATTTCTATTAGAAAATATATTGTTGATCAGACTTCGATTTACTAAAATGCATCAATGATGTACAGAAATTCCGTAATAATTAACCGTGCCTAGATTGCAAATATTTGTGTAACGGTAATTCAAGGTTTGCACAATAATTGGCCCACTGGAAGACTGTACGATAGTCTTGTCTGTTATTAAGAATGATTACACGCATGGTTACCCTTCGCGCGTGTGTGCGTGCTTATGCTTTTTTCGTTGCTCGAGCAACCGGTATTTTTACTGCATCCACAAATAAATACAGCCTTACGTACGCTACGGCGCTTGGCCTTGACCGGAGATTTCGCTCGTTTCGGCCAGCATTCAACTTAAGCTGATTACCTCAGGACACTTGAAGACCTTTGCCTTGAGCCATTTTCCATAAATGGATTATAATAATGACTTTCTCTGGCGTTGTTACAGTTGGAGAACGAAGTTATGGTAGATCCCTGGAGCAGTATGGACTCATCGAATTCACCGTTAACGGATTCAGGACCATCGGCCAGCGACGACTGTACTCCATCCACCTCCAGCGAGCCGCCGCGCGGGCCCTCCGCGTCCTCCCCTCTCTCGCCCGACTCGCGCCGCATCCCTAGCCCGAAAGACCCGAAACCCAAAATCACCAAACATATCCCGCCAAGAGACAAGGCGCGATCGCGAGACCTCACCCTAGACTTGGAGACGCTAGAGCCCGACCCGCTGCGCCGGCCGCACTTCCTAGACGATGATTATCAGCCTTCCTCAAAATCAAATATCGAATGCCGGATACCGAAGCCTCACTTCCTGGACCACTCGCCGTCTCCGGATGAGTTCGACGAGCGCAGCGACATCACTAACCCAAACTTCTTGGAAGACGAAGTAGACGGAGACGATGGTCAAGCCCAAAAGAAAGGCGCGCTGCCGAAGAGAACACAGAAAGCCGGTTCGTCAACATATTCCCCTCACGAAGACAGACCACATCGAACAACTTATCGGAGCACGTTGCACTATGGCTTGGAAAGCGCTGCAAGGTCCAGTGAACGCGATAAACGGGCCTCTCAATTGTATCGAGGGACGTGGCCGGGCGAGTGGGCGGGACACGAAACCGCCAGCGTAAGAAGTTTTTCCAGCAATGGCTCCGCCGACTGTCCCCGTTCGTCGTCCAACTTAGAAAACAAGATGGAGTGTGTATGCTCTCTTATCTCTCTTCTAAGCTTGTCACCAGAAAACAATGCAGACCTCAGCGGACCTCTTCTCGACATGAGCAGGTCCGTCGAAAGCTGCATAGCGATGCGACAGGCTGGATGCATACCTCTCCTAGTGCAGCTGATCCACTCTAAAGTGCCCCGAGAGACTCGGGATCGAGCGGCGAAAGCACTACGGAACATTATCCACACACAGACTGATGACAAAGCCGGTAGAAGGGAGGCGAGAGTATGGAGACTGTTAGAACAAGTTAGAGAATACTGTTACGTGCTAGAGGACTTAGTCGAAGCGAGGAAGGAAGTGAAGGAGACTGAAGATGATGCGACGAAGCATCCCAGTCAAAGCGTAGCTGCATTGATGAAGCTCTCCTTCGACGAGGAACATAGACATGTGGTATGTCAGCTCGGCGGACTTCAGGCCTTAGCGGCGCTAGTGAGCGGGGACCAGGCGGCGCACGGAAGCAGAACTGATGATAACACCTGCCTCACAATGAGGAAATATGCCGGAATGACGCTGACGAATTTGACGTTCGGCGATGGAAACAACAAGTCTCTACTCTGTTCGTTCAAAGACTTTATGCTGGCGCTGGTCGAACAATTGGAGTCGCCTAATGATGACATGCGTCAGGTATGTATAGAAGCTACGTACTTTGTAAAGAATTTTTATTAATAGGATTTTTTATTCAATTGACTCTAATATTCACTAAATAACAAGATATTTGAAAGTATAATTTTTTACGTTTATTTACAGGTAACAGCAGCAGTACTAAGAAATCTATCATGGAGAGCAGATGCGAACAGCAAACAAGTTTTGAGAGAAGTGGGAGCTGTCAAAGGCCTCACAAAAGCAGCTATGACGTGCCAAAAAGAAGCTACTCTCAAATCTGTCCTTTCAGCTCTTTGGAACCTCACAGCACATTGTTCTATGAACAAAGTAGCACTATGCTCAGTGGATGGAGCCCTAGGGTTCCTAGTGGATATGTTGAGCTACAACTCGCCGACAAAGACTCTAGCGATTGTGGAGAACGCCGGTGGTATCATGAGAAACGTGTCCAGCCATATCGCTGTACGGGAAGATTACAGGCAAATTCTCCGCGAGAGAAATTGCCTTAGTGTCTTGCTCCAGCACTTGAAGTCTCCTAGCTTGACCGTCGTTAGCAACTCATGTGGGACGCTTTGGAATCTGTCAGCTCGATGTCCACAGGATCAACAGTTTCTGTGGGACCACGGAGCGGTTCCCATGCTCAGAAGCCTCATCCACTCGAAACATAAGATGATAGCCATGGGCTCAGGCGCTGCACTCAAAAACTTGCTCAATTCAAAGCCCGGGAAAACGCACATTATATCCCTAGACACGACAGCTAGGAGTATGAACCTACCCGCGCTACCTACTCTCGGAGTAAGAAAACAAAAAGCTTTAGAGCAGGAGTTGGATCAGAACCTAGCGGAGACTTGTGATAACATCGAGCCGGCAACGTCACCTTCCACTAGCAATAGAGAAGAGAAGAACCTCTTCACAGCTACGGAAAGACAGATAGCTATGAACCTGGAGAGGCATAGGATGACGTCCAGTTCGCCTTTGATGGGTGCGTTGACGTCACAAATCTCACTAAGCCACAGCGCACACCTAGCGAGCTACCTCAGTTGCAGTAATACTCTTCTGAAAGGCGCGCTAGTAACTCGCTCGGCCACCGGCAGTGCAGGGAACGTGAACAGATCAGATAGCAAAGATTCCGTCACCAGTACCCACTCCGACACGGCGTTCGACCGGGTTGTGCGAACTGGAAAGGTACCAGTTCCAACACCAAGAAACAAAGACTTGATGAAGATCGAAACTGGAACCGATGCTTTCAAGGCCACTTCGAAGCAGCTAGTGAAGGATAATTTCCTTCGATACCCGACTCAGCCGCCCGTTCCGAGTCCGAGAACTACCGAGATGCGACCAAATTACACAGAATCTGGTTTTGACGTCGACCAAGATTCTTGCGACCAGCCCATCGACTTCAGTCGAAAGTACTCGGACACTAAGGAGGAACCGGAGGTTGAGAAGCCAAAGGCAACGAAGAAGAAGGAAAGTCCTTACGGTGATTATCAAGAGACGGATCTGGACCAGCCGACTGACTATTCCCTGCGGTACGCGGAGCATCAGTCCGAGACGGGGTCTGACACGGAACCCCCGGGTCCGTCCGTCCACGAAGACACCATCAAACACTTCGCTACAGAAGGCACTCCATACGAAACACCTATTATATTTTCCACCGCGACATCCATGTCGGATCTGCGAGTGATCGGCAAAGATAAGCCGAAGACTCTATCGACTTCGAGCGTGAAGGAGAATCCTGAAGTGATGACGCATTCTGATGAAAAAGATACGTGCTCCATCGAAGACCCTCCTCACGACAACGACTTAGCAGCGACCACGCCGAGCGCTCCCCCCGAACCATTGCCAGAGAAGCGCGGTGCTTTCGATACTAAATTCAGCTCGGGAATGGTCAGTCCAGAGAAGCCTATAAACTACTGCGATGAGGGTACCCCAGGGTACTTTTCGAGGGTCAGCTCTTTGAGCAGCTTGGGTGAGCCGACGGAAGAAGACTGTCTTGCGAAGAGAAATGCTATGGCGACTATTACTCTGCACCCCAGTCCACCAGAAGAAACAAACACGAGCACTTCTAAGGACAGAGAAGGTATGTTGCACTTTTGATTATTTAAGACTACATTTTAACCGTAAGTTATTTCTTTTACACTGATAGAACAGCATTTAAATAACGCTTTACGGTCACAAAACAGAATTATAGTCACAGATTATCATTGTAATCATTCATTCATGGTCACATTATCATCCATGGTCGCACTACACTGCACTTTGCAATTCATTATAATTTGTCTCAACGCCAAAATTGACACGTGATGTATCAGTCTATTACTTTACTTCCTAGGCGACCTATCGCGGCATCAAATGTTTTTGTGAATTGTGTTCATTTTAAAATTAAATTAGGATATTTTTCTGTGATACGCAGTGTAGTGCCTCGAACTTGTAAGACGATTGGTCAAAACGTTAATAGTTTGATTGCGTGTCTAATTGCGAACAGATTGCAAAAAGATTATAATCTAAGATCTATAATATCAGTAACTGTTCTGCTAAAATCAGTGTTCTTAAATCTTAAAGATCTTAAAGATTTCAAAACGGTAATAGTGGCAATTCGGAGTGTCGCAAAAGCTAAACTAAACTAACTAAAATGAATTCCATCCTTTTTATTCCCATCGCTATGAAAGGGACAGCAATATTTTTAGTCAGTTAAGTTTAGCTTTTGCGATACTCCGAATTGCCACTAATGCCAATCTATGTCTACCAAAATCACTAAAACACTAGAAGAGTATAATAACCTCTTTCTTCCAGGGTCGAAAGCAGTAACATTCGCGTCGGACGCTGTGTCCGTGACCACGGAGAAAGAGGAAGAGGAATCCCGTTACGTGGAAGAGACTCCTCTCATGTTCTCCCGCTGCAGCTCGCCGGACTCGCTGCCCGAGTGCTCGCACGATGACCAGGGCTCTGTGCTGTCTGAAGTCAGGTAGCTACCCTGCCATACCTTCTCCTTCTTCTTCTTGCGTTTTAATGGGTAAAACAAATTAAACGGTATTCGAGTAAAAGATCGCTACCTTTACTCCATTATATGTAGCGCATTGAGATGTATTAAAGAGTCACAATCCAATAGCTGACAACACTCAAAAAATGTGCGAGCAAATTCAATGTTCTACATTGATATTTGACATTTGAATGTAGACTTTATATCGTTTGTTTTAATGCTCAATGTCGCTTGTACGCAAAATAGAAAAACTCTGCGCACTACGTAACGTGCGCAGAGTTTTGGCGTTTACATTTTATTTGTCTGATTGTGGCTCTTTAATAAATCTCAATGATGTAGCGTTTATTAGGTCCTCCCTAGTCCAGTTGGTAGGGCACAAGGGGCAGACAAAGAGGTGACTCATCGTTTGAATGGGGACCCCGCAGCCACAGTGGCTAAGTGTAGGGTCGCGGTAGCCCCATTTGCACATGTTCTCCCCACATCGGCCGACTTGAGTCCGCAGTCGCCATACCAACTTCCCTATATTCCTGTCTAACTTCCCTGCCTTAGTCTCGCGGTGCTCTCCGAAGGGCTGCGCCCCAACTCGCTGTTTATGCGTATCTGCGTCATGGGCACTGAACGTTTGAAGCGCTCGTGGCGAAGCTTGCTAAGACGTTCTTGATAGATCGTCGAAGTTAAGCAACGTTCTGAGCGGTCACAACTTGGATGGGTGACCGCAAGTGGCATTTATATCTGAGCGCTTCCGTGCTTTGGAGGGCACGTTAAATTGTCGGTCCCGGCTTTTAAAGTCGTTAAGCCATGACGGAGGCCTTTAGGCGGCCTGAAAACTCCGTCACCAGAGTTGGCCACTTGCTAATACGAACTTACTTACTTACTGAAAGTTTTAATGTCTCTCCATCCAAAAGCTGTCCGAAAGATGTCGCTTTTAAGCGGATGGATCGTGACGATGAATGTTTAGATTTCGTCAGAACCTTGTAAACGTTAACCCCGTTATTCATATGAAAGAAAGAAAGAAAGAAAAATCATTTATTCTTGTAGGACCTCAAGGATCACTTAAGTTTCGTTTTACATGCTAGGTGATTCTAATGCCTGTTCCAACGCGACTCCCTACACCAGGGAAGGAATCAGGCAAGAACCTGGTGGTGTGGGCCTAGTTTTTTTTTAAAAGCGATCCCTTAACAATCTAAAATAATCTAAATAGTCAAGCTTCAGTGGGAAGCCAGTCGAACAAAGTAAGGCATGTCAAAGAAAGTAAAAGTAATTGTAAAGTTAACAAGATAACACCTCAACAAAATGTTGTCTGGCATCACACGCTACACTTGGCCGACTTAAGTGGTAGGTACCTACTTATATATATATATTGGACTAGTAAGCTTATTTTAGCTAAAATGAATATTAAATAATTATGTTGCTATCTCTTTTCATTGCCATGAGAGTAACAAGAAAGATACATTCTTTAAATCTATATTAAACTAGCTGCGCCCCGCGGTGTTACCCGCGGTGAACAGTTCCCGTTCCCGTGGGAATACCGAGATCAAAAGTAGCCTATTCTTTAATCCGGGGTTGCGGAATTCTAGTACCAAATTTCATTCAAATCCGTCCAGCCGTTTGAGCGTGAAAGAGTAACAAACACACTTACACTCTTTCACAATTACGTAATTACACACACACACTTTGACCTTTATAATATTAGTGTGAAAGTGTGATTAACAAATCTTTATCTTTATCTTGACGACCTCTGTGGCGCAGTGGCGCCTGAGACGCAGAGGTTGCGGGTTCGATCCCCGCTGCGGGACAAATGTTTGCATGATCTGCAAATATAATTGTGTCATGTCTGGGTGTTTTCTTTCTATGTATAATATGTATGTATTTACAAAAAAAATTGTATCTATTTAGCAGTCATCTGGTTACCATAACACAAGCATTAAGTTGCTTAGCTTGGGACTAGATGACGCCTTGTGAAATGTCCAAGGATATTTATTTATTTTATGAATATGGCCTAAATGTACATTCCAGTCGTCTAACCTCCGGCTGCATATCTCCGAGTGAGATCCCGGACTCCCCGGGCGCCGTGTCCCCGCGAGCTCGCGCCTCCACCACTCCGCACACGCCGCCCTCGCCACACCAAGGTAAGACACTCTTCTTCTGGCATTAGAATCACCTAGCATGTAAAACGATACTTAAGTGATCCTTGAGGTCCTACAAGAATAAATGATTTTTCTTTCTTTCTTTCTTTCTTTCTTTCTTCATCGTGTCGACAATGGATCGTCTCCATTGAGATGTATTATAGAGCCACAATCAGACAAATAAAATGTAAACGCCAAAACTCGGCGCACGCTACGTAGTGCGCCGAGTTTTTCTTTTTTGCGTACTAGCGACATTGAAAAATGTTGTTCAAATGTTGTCAAACGTTCTGAGCGGTCACAACTTGGATGGGTGACCGCAAGTGGCATTATCAGCTGAGCGCTTCCGTGCTTCGGATGGCACGTTAAATTGTCGGTCCCGGCTTTAAAGTCGTTAAGCCATAACGGAGGCCTTTAGGCGGCCTAAAAACTCCGTCAACAGAGTTGGCCACTTGCTCATACGAACGAACGAACAGGTTAATGAAAAAATGATGTTTGTTACAGAGCCTAACTGTGTGGGATCAGTATTCGAAGAGCGCGTGTCTCGCTTCGCGGTGGAACACACGCCCGCTCTCTTCTCGACCGCCACCAGCCTCAGCTCGCTGACCATAGACAACGAGCCAACACAGAAGGTACTTTCATTATAAATGAAAAATCTTACTAAAAGTTAAAGGCTCCGGCAGGATTCGAACCTGCGTAGATACAAGCGATCGCTCTTAAGCCGAGCTGCCTGACCACTAGGCTACGGACCTAGGAGGGTCCGTAGCCTAGTGGTCAGGCAGCTCGGCTTAAGAGCGATCGCTTGTATCTACGCAGGTTCGAATCCTGCCGGAGCCTTTAACTTTTAGTAAGATTTTTCATTTATAATGAAATTTCCAATACCTAAGTGTGGTTTAACACTGTAAAATAATAAATAATTTACAGAAGGTACTATCACCAAAAGCGTCGCTTTACCAATTTTAAAACAGTTTAGCTTGCAAGATGTTAGCTAGCTGATCCTGCCCTTTTTATTTTGACCAATCGGAGTCATAAACATCTAAAAGCAATAATTGTTTGATGACTTTTACCATTGTTGAAAACTTACTGTTATTATTTGTTCTTCAAACTTTATAACAAAGCACCGAAATACTTTGTTGCTATTGGTG
Source organism: Xanthorhoe designata (assembly GCA_963582015.1). NCBI lineage: Eukaryota > Metazoa > Arthropoda > Insecta > Lepidoptera > Geometridae > Xanthorhoe > Xanthorhoe designata. The sequence continues at coordinate 1,272,023 of OY757040.1, forward strand.
TTCGAATGTTGTAAAGCGGTGTAAACTGCTAGTTGCGTCACAGAAAAAGCACCCTTAAGGTGGTGAAGCGGTGCTTTGGGTGATAGTACATACACTATTCTATAAAATATAGCCTCTGTTCATTCGGGAAAGTCCATGCTACACATAACATAGCAGTGACTGCGAAGAATGTATCTGGCGCAGTTTTCAGCTGACCAGCCTCAGCGCGCTAACCATCGAAAATAAAAGGATAACATTATTTTACTTTCAAAACTATCGTTGTATTAGACATTATAATAGCACACGGGAATGAATGAATGAATGAATGAAAATTCTTTATTGCACACCTTAAAAAATAAACAAAGAATAAAATAAAATGTAGTAAACATGTACAATGGGCGGCCTTATCGCTAAAAGCGATCTCTTCCAGGCAACCTTTGGAAATTACTCACGTAAAATTATCGTCGATTTAGATACCGACAGTGTTTCAATTCTTCCGGAGAATCTTCATCTGGGTGTGAGTGTGGTCACTCCTCGCGATCGCGTCTCACACCTTCCCTTTTATAATTATAATCCTTTTATAATTATATTAATATTTTCAGGAGGTCCTACCGAAACTGTCCCGGGTTGATCAGGTGTCGGCTGACAGTCGCGTGACCCTGGGTCAGACGAAACCCCTTCAGAACAGGTGAGTTGTTATTACAAGAAGCTAGTTAAATGTAAAAATTGGCCACTTGCTCACACGAACTTACTTACTTAAATGTAAAAATATCCTTGGATATTTCATTCCACACAGCGTCATCTAGTTCCAAGCTAAGCAATCTAATGCTTGTGCTATGGTAACTAGATGATTGATATACTACATTGTTTTTTTTTGTAAATTACCCGTATAGGTCGTAACTTGTGATATTGTTTACAGAATGCCGATGCAGCCAATAGAACCCAACATCATGCGGAACGAATCTAATAAAGGTAAGTAAACACAATTAGGAATGTCTTCACTGCATACTATGAAATAAAGTCGATTCCCTGTCTTTGCTTTTAAACTACTCAACGCATTTTAATGCGGTTTTCATCATTAGACATGAATGAAAAATGAAAATGGAAAATGAAAAATGATTTATTTAACAGTAAAAATATAAGCATCAGCAATAATTACAATGAACATTAAAAATACCAGTTTAAATACAATAATAGTGGCAATTCTGAGTGTCGCAAAAGCTAAACTAAGCTAACTAAAATTGTTGCCGTCCCTTTCATAGCGATGGGAATAAAAAGGATGGCAATAATTTTAGTTAGCTTAGTTTAGCTTTTGCGACACTCAGAATCGCCCCCAATTATTACATAGTCTTGTTTTATATATCAAAAAACTGTTTTGATTCCAATTTCCTATTTGTTTGTGTCCTTCCAGAAGCGTCTGATATGTGCAATGTGTACTGCACCGAGGACACGCCGGCTTTGCTCTCGACCGCCGGGAGCCGCTCCGACCTCTCCGCGCTCTCCGTGGACTCGGCGCCGCTCCCGCACGACAGCTCGGACAGCTCCAACATGAGCGACGCCGGGGACTTGCTAGAAGAGTGCATACAGAAAGGCATCGATAAGGTACCTTATCTATGTAATCCCTTTAAACCTGCGTACGCTTCTACGAATATAACAAAGTTCCAAGCGATTTGCTAAAACTATCAATAAATAAATTGAAAAACCTTAACGTCATCTTTTAAAAAAGCGTATTATAAAATATCAGATTTCTTTGATGACAAAAATGCTTGGGACTAAACGTGCTCCGACTCAGTTTATATTTACTTAGTATTAAGATTGGACCGCTGAAAAAAAAGCTAGGCCCACACCACAGGTTCTTGCCTGATTCTTTCCCTGGTGTAGGGAGTCGCGTCAGTGGTCTATAAACGATCGTACTGAATAAATATATTTTGATTTGATTTGATTTGCCACATAGGTATTATAGGTATAATCTGAATCTCAGAAACGACTCCAGCGATTTTCATGACATGAATGATGTTTTATTTCCATAAATAATATTTACAATAAATAATCTATCAGCATCTATTGATGCTGGGGAAAATTGCATGAAGAGCATCGCTAAGGTACGTTCAAATTCAAAGAAACCGCTGAACAAATAAAAAATATCTAAGTTGGTAATTTTGTATGGGAGAACTGCTTTGGATTACTTTCAATAATGACGTTCTTTGTATCGATGACAATTTTATCTATCTCATGTAGTACGAAATTCACCAGTAGGCCTAACATGTGCAACGTGAGATATGTCACATTCGAGACGACAAATTTTGTCAGTCTCGACAATTTTCTCGTTTACCCTAACATGCACGCCGCGATCGAGATGTTTGTCGTCGTAGACTTGCTCTATCTCACGTCGAGAAACCAATATTACCCTATAAAAAAAACAAAAAAACTTTAAAGATTTCTAATGTAGCAACACCGACCTTGTTCATTCTATTTGTCTGATATCATATGAACGCGACCTAAAAATGTCAAATAAATTGAATTTTCAAAAGTCAACTCGTTGTCTATTGTCAAATTTACCAAATAAAAAACAGAAAAAGTTAGAGGTTAGAGCGCGAAACGGCGAAAACCAATTTGAATTTTGCATTTTCTAGAAAGATGAGCGCCACAAATAAGAGATAAAACTTATATAAGCAATGGCTTGCTCAGTAAATAGATGTAACGCGAGTGTTTTGTGAAAACGGACTAAATACTTTTCATTTCAGCGTTCGAAGCAATAAAGATCAAATAAACTTTTTTATGACGATGCACCCAGAGTTCGCGGCAGGTGACTACCGGTCACCACTCGAGGCTCGCCAGAATGAAGAGGAGTGGGTCCGCTAAAATATTTTTGTAGAGTTACTAGCAGTTCCTTACTAGCGGTTTCACCTGCATAGTTTCCGTCCCCGTGGAAATACCGGAATCAAATATAGCCTATGTTACTCAGTGATAATGTAGCTTTCTAATGGCAAAAGATTGAAAAGTTGGTAAACAACAGTTTTTGGTGCATAATAAATTGGTTTGTTGATCTCAATGTTTTCTGTTTATCTTTGTGTCACATACCTACTTACTATTTTATAAAAAAAATATTTTTAAATATACCTATTGGTTTCATTTAATTTAAATACATAAGTATGCTGTATAAGGATATACATATAGGTACAAACGATTTACAAGTAAAAACAGCCAACATTCAAATTAAAAAAACATTTATTTGGTACAGCTTTGTGTAATAATAGTGTAATGTAGTGATGTAGTTACTTCTGTCTTGGGATCCTGGCAAGGTCGCCATGTAATGTTGTTATGTAGTTACCTCTGTCTTGGGATCCTGGCAAGGTCGCCATGTAATGTGGTTAGTTGGTAGAGTTCTCTGGAGGACGGGTGCAATGGTACAGAGACATGATGTATGTTGGTGGAGTAAATAACACGACTGAGGTTGGTTCTGTACGGATGTATATTGACTATGTTTATTCAGGTAAAATAAGCCTTTATATACTAGAGTTCTATCTCTAATACAATTTAAATGGTATTTGTTTTATGTTAACTATAAAGGTCATGTTTATGTAATCCGATATGCTTGTAGTCGGATATCTTTGACATTTAAATAAATTAATGTTCATTTCTCTTATCTTTCTATACGTCATCGAGTGACGTCTTATGATAGGTATGCAAGTACCTACCTACACTACACCTTTCCCCTTTTTTTTTTTTGTTTAGTTATGCTAATTATAAAGGTTACAATAACATTTGTGAATACAATTAGAATAGATGATCATCTTTATCTGATGTTACAAATTTTGCTTAGTTGCTAGTAATATTATCTTAATTATAATTGAATGGTTTTGATCTGTTTTTGTGTACAATTCTTTCTTTTCCTGAGACTAAGATTTTGACATTGACACCTTGATCTTCAATTACTGTATATGGTCCTGAATATACTGGATCCATTTTATCTCTATCTTCCTTTTTAATTAATACTAAATCTCCCAACTTATAACTTATTGAATTGGAAGTTAAATCATATTTAAACTTTCTATCAAGTTTTGTTTTAATTAAATTATTTCTAGCATCCTCTTGGGATTTTTGTAATCTATACTTAAGCTCTACAGCATATGAATTAAAATTATAAACCGGTTCTACTCTACTTATTATATTACTTGGTATATTACATAGTTTACCAAACACCAATTCATACGGTGTGTATTTAGTTGCTGTATGCACTGTTGTATTATAAGAAAAACACCAATACTGTAACCAATCTGACCACTGACAAGCCTGATTGTCTGTTTGTATTCTTAAAAATGCTCCTAAAGATTTATGTGAATTTTCTAAGGAACCAAGGCTTTCATGGTGATAAGCAGTTGATTGCAGTTGGTTAATTTTTAAAATTTGACATACTTCTCGCATGGTTGATGAAATGAATTCGGTCCCCCTATCTGTTGCAATTTCTGCCGGGATGCCATAACGTAATATAAAATTATCGACAAGCGATCGCGCTACCGTATTCGTTTCCTTATTTAGAAGTGGGTATGCTTCTACATACTTAGTAAGTTCACACTGCAAGGTTAGTATGTAACTGTATCCGTTTGTATCCTTACTCAACGGACCTACCAAATCTAAAAATATCTTGTCAAATGCACTCGTTGCAGTACTAGTAATACAAAGTGGCTGCTTTATGTTTCTATGAAACTTTTGTTTTTGACATTTGTCACAATTTTGGACAAATTTTATGACGTCACTATCCATGCCTCTCCAATAGTAATAACGTTTTAAGCTATTGGTCATTCGTCGAATGCCTGCATGGCCACTCGTTGGCAATAAATGGAAATCATTTAATATTACTCGTTGATCATCTTTATTATTTATTTTCTTGACACCTTTTATTATACACATTCGGAGTCCGGACTCTGTACCATATTTATTTATATATTGCGCAATATTTGTTATGGTACCTGCGGTGTCATCATTACGGAGTATACATATCTCCTTTATTTTGTGTGTGTTGCAAAACATATCTAATTATCTCGCGAGGAAAGCTCGTTTCGTACACGATCGAGAACTAGGTTTGACACACAATCAATATTAATAAAGATGGTGAGTATATTATAACATCATTTTGACTGGTAATACCGTCTTCTAGTTTTAACGTCTTTGTAATAGACTTAATTCAGGTATTTCGTTTGGTTTTTTAGAAATTTCCACCATGGTTAGGCCATTATCATGGGTGAAATCCTTTTAACTTGATTTATTTACCTGTTTTTGTTCTTCTATTCGTTTCCTTTGCGCTCTTGTCATTACTGACATAATATTTCGTTAGTAATCTCAATTCTAGATAAAGCGTCTGCAGCGGCATTATCTAAACGAAACTTCACTAAGTTTTATCCTCCTTTGAATTCATTTCATCAAGCATTAGTTTTACATTACAACATACTATAAGTAGTTGACAATCTTAACACTTCGAGATAACCTCGTTTTAAACACAAAATTTATTAATGTTTGTGCTACAGATGCACATATGCACTCCTTAATTATTATCGAATTTAATTTTATTGCGTCTATTAATTGGCAAATAACGGCCTCCGAGCCATTCATGACCGGCAATAAAGACACTTGCCGTCTTTAAATCAAAATTCTCCTTTGAAGCCATGATTTCCTCGTTTTCTTGATAAGCTTCAAGTTAATAAAAAAAAATTACTGACCTTAAGCGATTATATCTTCACCTATAATTATATCCTTGAACGTTCATTTTTCGATGCTGTGTTGATCCTACGCAGTCCGTATCCTAGAGGCGAAGACTGGTGCTCGTCCTAGTCCTGCTGCTCTGGATGGCTGCGTGGCTTTTCCTTGGGCTGGATGGCTGCTTGGGTCGGGCCATACCCTGGACTTCTCCAATAGATATATTTTTCTCTCTTCCCAATCATTTTTCTTCATAAAATCACTTGCTTAAAACTGTTGATGCATCTTCGTATTCGGAGTACTGGTTCCGTTTCTTCGTTTTGTGTGCACTGTTTCGTAGCGGGAATCGGAGCACGATTATGGCTCCAGCACTCGGCCCAGCACTGCCTTAAAGCAGTGGACTGGCAAGGTCGCCATGTAATGATGTTATGTAGTTATGTAGTTACGAGGTTCCTCTTATATTATCCTGGCAAGGTCGCCATGTAATGTGGTTAGTTGGTAGAGTTCTCTGGAGGACGGGTGCAATGGTACAGAGACATGATGTATGTTGGTGGAGTAAATAACACGACTGAGGTTGGTTCTGTACGGATGTATATTGACTATGTTTATTCAGGTAAAATAAGCCTTTATATACTAGAGTTCTATCTCTAATACAATTTAAATGGTATTTGTTTTATGTTAACTATAAAGGTCATGTTTATGTAATCCGATATGCTTGTAGTCGGATATCTTTGACATTTAAATAAATTAATGTTCATTTCTCTTATCTTTCTATACGTCATCGAGTGACGTCTTATGATAGGTATGCAAGTACCTACCTACACTACAATAGGTACAGAAAGGAGTAGGTACCTAAGTAAGTTAACTGACATTTATACAAATCTCTGAAACTTCCAAGTGCTACAGAGCTGAAACTTTGCATGTAGGTTCGGAGTATTTCGGACATAGGTTTACGAAACTTAAAACTAACGACAAGAATTTAGAAATTAGCAATATCAATTGACTGTAAACCGTCGACGCGTTGATTGTACGTTAGTTAATTCATTCAACGCACACCTCTACATCACATGGTGCACTTGCCAAATAATGCGTTAATTGAAGAGCTGCACAATTTCGGCTCGTCTAGCTTGGGCTATCCGAAGCAGATCAGCAGGTGTGTTGCTATCTTGTATGCTGTCATTTTCAAATTGTTCCTCCTGGGTCCCTTCGTCCAATGGCACCCTGTAATAAAATTCAATTTTTATACATTAAACAGTAAGATTGGGTGTAATACAGGTAAACGACGTAGACGTAGGTTGGTTTCATTCAAAGTTTGTAGGTATGTACACAATATCATGCCTCATTCTCATAGGGTAAGGAGAGAAAACGGAAAGGGACTTCTACTTGCTTTCGTCCTGACACTCCCTTTTCGACACATTCACTTATTACATTATTTACATAGATACCTACCTGAAACTCTTCATTAAATTATAAACTATGCAACGGGCATAGAACATTTTTGACGCTTTTTACATTTTTTACTTAATAGAGTAATTGAAAATAGAGTTTATTCATTCCTATAAGTATACCTAGGTTGTCTAAGTAGGGTAGGTACTTACTTTATAATGTGCCGGTAATCCCTGACTGTTATGAGGCTCCAAGTCGGGCATAGTGCCTCTATAACGTAAAGAGCCATGGCCTTATTTATTCTCCAAATTCGTTGAAACTCCGAGTCCCGGAGATCAAAGGGGTCGCACATATCTCTGATGGCTCTCCGCTGTATTTTTCTCGTCCCTCGGTCTCGGTAAAGACTAGTTTGATAATTGAAATATGGTACCGCCATGGTTACGTTTACTCTCTTGTCGTCTACTCGTCCTCAAAAAGTACGACGAGAAAATACAAGCGCTCTCTCGTGCAGTAGTGTCATACATTAGTCGCACATGTTAGCGTTTGTCGACAAAAGAGACCACAGATAAAAAATATACGCGTTTTGTCTACATTCGACGGAACGAGACGAGTTCTGTAAGCTGCCATGTTAGAGCATGTAGACATAACGAGATATCTCTATTTTAGACGACAAAACGTGACGAGAAGATTTTGTCACGTTGCACATGTTAGGCCTACAGGTCATCTGGTATTTACAGAAGTTAAAGCGTTTTTTCCATGGACCTAGTATAGTACCTGGACGAACAGCGAGCGTGCCGCCGAGAGGGACAAAAACTACAGTAAATCCATAGTTTCTTAATACAAAATTCAGAGCATCAAATTTCCGGGCATACAAAAAAGCGACACGCGATGAGGGATAAAAGATCTAATGCTTTGTCTCTTTTACTCACAAGGATAAATAAATAAATATCTTTGGACATTTCACACGGCATCATCTAGGATGTTGTATTATATTCTTCTTTGTTTCTGTGTGACTGAGAAAGGAATATACAGCGCTCTATTTCTTACTTTCTCTAATGTTTTTTCTTTCTTTTCAGGTTGTGAAAAACAAGGGTCCACAGTCGGAAACATCGCCCGTCAACCCTTACCGAGATGATGTTTACGTAAGTAGCTTATATCATCGAAATAGTAAAGTGATGGTGCCTTGACTTCGATATCAATAATTTATAATGCTTTTTGTGACTATATAACTATTCTACACATATATAAGCGTTTTTTAAATATGAACGATAAAATTTAATTACTAAATCGCATATAATTATTAATTATTCTACATAAATATCGTACCTTCTTTCTATTTACTTTAATTTTTGTGTTGATTTTATCTTTTATTTTGTTTTAATTACGTAGAAAGTTTCTGCTCATACTTAGATACTTACCTAGTTACTTAGAATTAAGTTATGGACTTTTCAGCGCATGTTGTGATACCCTGTAATTACGGGAGCACTAGTTTTTTTAATATTTGACCAATAATCATGCTTGTACAGTGTAACCCTGTGTTGGGTGTCCATAGTAAATAAATAAACATCCAACACGCACCTTTCGTAAGACTTACTTATTTTATTGCTGTTATAGCTTTCCTTTTAAAAAAAGAGTATTATAAAATATCAGATTACTTTGATGACAAAAACGCTTGGGACTAAACGTGCTCCGACTCAGTTTATATTTACTTAGTATTAAGATTGGACCGCTGAAAATAAAGCTAGGCCCACACCACCAGGTTCTTGCCTGATTCTCTCCCTGGTGTAGGGAGTCGCGTTGGAACAGGCAGTAGAATCACCTAGTTTCAAGAACGTGACATGTCAAAGTGGTCTATTATAAACGATCATACTGAATAAATACATTTTGATTTTGATTTTTCCCACTACTGGACCAAAAGTTTTCTTCCACTAAAAGGTGTAGTTCCAATATTTATCGTCTTAGGTCAATCTTCAATACCCTTTTATTCTTGCAGAGATCCTTACCACTGTATCTGCGGTCATCTACAGAAACTGTCAAGATGTCCCATGAGTTCGCAAGGAAAATTCACGAGAGGTGAGTAACTTCTTCAGTGCTATAGGTCGCGCCACGTAAAAAGAGCGCTGGCTGTCAAACTGCGCAGTGGTCGATGATTGGTGGAGAGGTAACGCGGCGCACTTCATACCATTGATTTAGCGAGTGCTATTGGTTCGTCAGCGAGTGAACACAGGCGTAAACATACCCCCGCTACTTCCCCGACCGCGCTCTTTTTACATGGCGCGACCATTGAGATGTATTATAGAGCCACAATCAGACAAATAAAATGTAAACGCCAAAACTCGGCGCACGCTACGTAGTGCGCAGAGTTTTTATTTTTTGCGTACAAGCGACACTGAAGACTGAACATTAAAACAAACGCCATAATGTCTACATTCAAATGTCAAAATATGTCATTGTAGAACATTGAATTTGCACGCATATTTTTTGAGTGTTGTCAGCTATTAGATTGCGACTCTATAATACATCTCAATGGGTGCGACCGAGTTGGCCAATCTCTCATACAACCTTACTGGAACAGGCATTAGAATCACCTAGCATGTAAAACGAAACTTAAGTGATCCTTGAGGTCCTACAAGAATAAATGATTTTTCTTTCTTTCTTTCTTTCTTTCTTTCTTTATATTCCAGTGGTAGCGGTTCGTCCTGCGAGCGCAGCCCGCCGCCGCTGCCGCCGCGCGCGCCGACCGAAGGTATGATAAGCCGGCTCTACACTCGTCCGCGAACCGCGGCCGTGGTTCGCGGCCGCGGCTCGCGCATTGACACGCCGCGATAAATATAGCCCTCTACACTCGCAACCTTTCGCATTAACGTTCGCGCATTTGACTAAAATGGACGTGCAAGTTGCTGCTGCTCTGACATTGTGCGCTTTAGCGAATTACAATTATGCATTTATAAAGTCCAAAAAACAAGTTCAGGAATTTTTTATGTCCTTCATGTTGGGCTTGCCAAAGCACGGGTTCTGCTTGATAGCACTCCAGGAACACTAATTCGCGATCGTTGCCCCACTGGGTGCTCATTTTGACGTCCGCTTGCTACTGCGTCTCGCACACAACTGTGAACACAGCGCGAGTGTAGATGCGTTCACGTTCGCGCGCCGTGAACCAAGCCGCGAACCTTTGTCGCGGGACAAAAAACCGCCACCGGACGGGGAACGGCGCGAAGCGTGAACGCGAACGCGCGAAACCATCTACACTCGCGTTTCGCGGCATTCGCGGCCGTTCGCGGCGCGAGTGTAGAGCCGGCTATATAACCATAACTAAAATGTAGTTATCATTACGTATTGATAGCTCATTTTGCGTAGGTACTATTAGCAGGATCAGCCAACAGTAGTGGCAATTCGGAGTGTCGCAAAAGCTAAACTTAACTAACTAAAAATGTTGCTGTCCCTTTCATAGCGATGGAAATAAAAATTCATTAATTTTAGGTAGTTTAGTTTAGCTTTTGCGACACTCCGAATTGCCACTATTATCTTCGTGCTTAGCTTTTCCCTTTTGCTCCTCCATTTTCCCAACTGAATTTTGAATGGTAGTTTAGATACCAACATTTTCTATTATATTTTATTATAGATACCTTTTAATTTTATCTATTTGCACTGTAACTTTCAGTATATTTACTCGTATGTTGTTATTATGAGTTCATGACACAGATTTAGTGGTAATGACTTAAAATAAAAGTCTGAGCCCCGACCGGTTGCTTCTCACAAACTATCCTACATAGTATATCTCTGTAACAGATCATATTTTCATCCCCCTATGTTCGTGTTCTCAGGTCGTAAGCCCGAGAGCAGGCTGCCCGTCAAGAGCCAGCGAGCGGACCAGCCGCGGGCTCCACTCCCTCGCAACGACTCCCTCAGCTCCCTCAGCCTCGACTCCTTCGGCTCCACCGACCGCGAGATCTTCGAGGAGACCGTCCAGGCCGGCCTCACCAGCGTCCACAGACTCGACGACAGGCGGACCAAGGCGCACTCCGTCGAACGACCGATAGAGTTCAACAGGCACAGCCGACAGAATAAATCCTTGGATCGCAGCGATAGAGCCAACCAGCGCTCCAAAGTCAGCGATCGAGAGTTCGAGAGGAACTCGAAGAAGGGTATCCGTGAGGTCCGCGCGTCTCGCCCCCGACACCCGGAAAACGGCCCCGCCAGCCTGCCCTGCATGGAGCCGAGGAGACGCGAGAGGTCCAGCTCGCTCAGCTCCCTCAGCAACGACTCCTTCGGCTCCACGGACAAGGAGGTCTTCGAGAGGATAGTGAGGGCGGGCATGCAGCCTCGCATCGAGAGACCGCGCGCTCGCAGCGGAGACCGGCTGGAGGGTCGAGACAGGCGACGGAGGCGAGACCGAGACACCCGGGGCGCGCTGGACAGGATGGTGGGCGACGAGGCGAGAGACCGAGCTCTGTTAGAGGAGGTCATCGCGAGGGGAGCGAAGCGAGAGGGAAGGGAGAAGGAGGCCGGTTCAAAAAACGTCCCGGAGCCGTCTGCGGGGCCCGCGGCCGCAGGCGAGCTCGCTCCCACCGCGCGCACAGGCACTGGCTCTGACCGCCCCCCGCCCCCGCCCCCGCCCCCCCTACACCCCCCGTGCGAGACCTCCCGCTCCAACGAGTGCCTCGCCCCGCCCTCGGCGAACACCACCATAGAGTCCGAGCACGACGAACTGAACCGCTCCAACGAATCGTACGCCGATGTGCTCGACGGCTCCTGGAGCGACGAGCCGCACCACGCTGACACGCTCACCCAGACGAGGCTGCAGTGGACCGACATCAAGGACAGGAAGGAGGACTCGCAGCAGGACACGTGGAACGACAACACGTGCCCGGATGACGTCACCTTCCCGACCGTCAGCGGCTCGGTGCACCTGGAAGCGTCGCTGCGGAGCGAGGCCTTGCCGGACCTGCTGGAGCAGAGCGACCCGACCCGGAGACACTCCCGCCCGGACCTCACCAGCCGGCTGGAGCTGGACGGGGCGGGGTCGAGTCGACCCGAGGCTGACTGCGGTGGGATGCTGGACGGTGTGCTCGAACCGAGCCTGGCGTCTCTGGTCGACGATGCGGACCACAAACTGGACTCCATGGTCTCGGCGGCCATCGAGAAGGAGGCCGCTCGACTCGCCGCCCAGCTGAAGATCTCCACGTACACCATGGAGACCAGCGTCACCTCCCTGACCTCGTTGGATCTGGACGATATAAAGCCGCCTTCCGATCTCGGCAGCCTGGTGTCCCTGACCACCTCGGCCCAGTGGGAGGACAGGAGGTCCCGCGGCCGCAAGAAGTCCCTCCCGGTCCCGTCGATGGTGAGGCGCGCGCTGACCAACTCCGCGCATCACGGCAGCTCCGAACATTTGGACAGCAGTCCTGTCAGCTTCCTGGACAATGTGAAGCCGCCGTCCGAGATGGACAATATCGATCTGGAGGGCAGCATGATCTCCGTGTCCAGCATAGTGTCGGAGGTCGCCGAGATTAGGGAGAAAACTCCCGTCGTTTTCGATTTGAAGCAGCCGATCCAGGACTTCCCCCTGTGCAGTACGTTCGCGAACGTATTCCACGATCTGGATCAGGTCAACCCTCCATCTCTGTTCGACGAGATGGCGGAGTCGACGATGGAAATCGAGCAACCCACCGTCGCTCACTACACGGCTGCCTTCGAAGACACTCTCAACATAGTCACCGACATACCCTCCGGTTCGGAGAACTGTACTCCTTTGCCATCGGACATGAGCAGCGTCGAATCCACGCCCAAAAAGCAACGCGACCCGAAATACTTGACTCCGAAAGAAAAGAGACACGTGTCTAAGGACCGGTACCAAACCTACACCATCACGGACACGGTGGTGGAAGACGACGTCGTGCTGGAGGTTCAGGAGGAATTCATGACGTGGACCAAATGCGAGAGCGAACCCTCGGAGTACGTAACGGCCTCCTCGGAAAGTAGATCAAAACGGAAAGTCAGCGCGAAGCAACGCAGGTTAGAGGACCGAGCTAGGTACCAGACGCAGACCGTTGACATTCACAACATCCCAGAGGTGGTGCGAGCCGGACCCGACCCCACGATAGAAAGCCTCAAACAGCGTCTCGCCGCTAAGAAAACTCTGAAGCAGAGACGATTGGAAGACGCCGAACGGTTCCGAACGAGAACGCTAAGCGAAGACATCCCTCCGTCCCCAACGTTCGTCACGAAAGACGCCAATTTCGAGAACTTGGAGACGACCACCGGCTACGACAGCCTCTCGTCCAACGAACCGAACCACCAGCAGATATCTGACGACAGACACGACGACGTGTTCTCGAGAGACGTCGACAGCGGACATAATGAGGACGACTTTGAATTAAACTCCACGCAGATGCAGACATATACGAAGAGCTTCAGAAACTACCTGCCGGTCATCGAGAGCCCGGCGGCTGTGGACATGTGCGTGGTCAACAACTTGAAGAATATTGAAATGACGGCTTCGTACCGCAAGATGCAAGCCGATAAAAATCTGAATCCTAGTAGCGGCGACTTCGCGAGCTACGAAGGCGACAGCAACTCCGAGAGAGCCCAGTCCGAGTCCGACACGGAGACTCCGCGACCGAAGCCTAAGATCGTCAAACCTTTGAGAAGGGATGATAGCTTAGATTCTAATGACTCCTTGGAGAGGGAGCCGGAAGCTCCTAAAGTTATCAGAGGTCGAAAAAAGGCTTTGTACGTATCGCCGTACCGACGAAGCGCTCCTCCAGCCAGGAAACTCGCCGCTCCTATCGCGAAGGTCGCGCCAAGAAGCGCCCCCGCGAAGGGACCGAGTACCTCGAAAGCTCAAACGGGTGCCAAAACTCCAAACAAAACCCCTGTGGCTTCCAAATCTCCCAGCGCCAATACTTCGCCGAAAAAGGCCATGCCAAACCGTTCGCCGACCAAACTAGCGCAGGTCAAAGCTATAGCTATCCCACCAGTTGCCACGAAACCCTTACCTTTGGAGCGACAAGGGACGTTTACGAAGGAAGAGAGCTCCGTTCCAGCGAAGGATCTACCAGTCCCAGACAAGAAGCCAGCGGCTGCTACGCGCTTTGCGAAACCTGCGCCCGTATCTAAAAACAACTCATCCCCATCCAGGCTTCCTCAACTAAACCGCTACACGAGACCAGCTGCGAAAGCACCTACGAAATCTCCCACTAAAGTGGCAAAGAAACCCGAATCAACTATGAGGAACTCCGCTTCGAGTCACAGCTTGCAAAGCAACGAAAGCGGAAAAACAATCACCATAGCGTCGCGGAGCTCTCGACAAGGCAGCACTTCTAGCGTCAACTCCGTCCAGTCTTCCAAAGCCAAAGACGTCGAGAGCAAAATAGCGAATCTATGGAAAAAAGTTGAACAAGCGAAAAAAACACCGGCTAAAGCTGATAAAAGAATCTGGATAGAGAGTGATAAAACAGAACAGCCGAGACTGATCCGAAGCTCTACTTTCGAAGGGCAGCCGAAGGAGACTAAAGTTTCCACCAAACAGAAGACAGCTATTGGTATTCGAGTGTCACAAATACCTAGTCTCAAGCCGAAGTCTGCTGGTAAACCTGCGCCATCAACTAGTGGGAAGAAGCCGACTACATCACGAGTGTTCGCTAGAAAACCGGTCAGCGGCCAAGTGACCACGTAAACACAGAGCGTACGAATTGGATGAATTGCAAACTACTGATTTTCTGATGAAGTAGCTGATAAACATGATTAAGTATCAAGTTTAACGATAGTGGTTGATAAACTACTGATTCTTACCAATGAAGTGGTCAATAAACTGCTACATTAAGGAAGTTATATACGAATGAAATGTCGTACTAAAGTACATCTTGAGTATGTGAATGAAGTGATATTCTCCCGTCTTGGAATATTTTCCGTATAAAAATGATTTCAGTAGATATTGAGGATAAAAAACATACTCTGCAATAATAAATGACTGATTATGGTGAAGAGAATGTTACCGCTGTGAAATACCTAAAGTATTCAAATTCACATGGTATGAGTGACTGTAAATGTCCAAGCAGACAACAGACAAACATGACAATTACTTTTGAACTTTTTGTAACACTTCGTCAAATATTTATGCAATATTTAGTAGAATGTTGATTCTGATCGAGTTTATTTGAGGGTTAGTGATTAATTCCCTCATATTTTATGTATATTTGTTGCATTTATTCATTTAGTTTCTAAAATTATAACGAAGCTTTGGTTTTGACTGCAATTTTAGTTTTTAGGAATATTTTTGTAGAAGATTGTCCCACTCTTGAGTGTGGGATAAAATGTCACAAACTCTGTGTACCGTTAATTAATGTAGATCGTTCATAATTCTGTTATTGCGTACTGTAGTCTTCAAGTCAAATAAACATTGTTGTGACCACAAACCTACGCACATTCGTCAATTGCAAAAATACTCTCATGTAGTACTTCCATCTCAATTATAAACTGACCTGGCTAAATTATATTGCCTTACCTACCTTCAAACTATGCAAATGCTTTATATTTATACCGTTATATAACCTTTCATATTAAATTATACTTTGACTCGTAATTTGTAGAAGAAACATAAGCTTTCTTACTAGAAATTAATGAAATGGCAAAGTATAAATTGTAAATATACCATGCTTAAATTATAGTTTCTAAGAATAATCATTACATTAATTGTAAATTTTTCATTATTGATATATTCAAGGTTGCTTCAGAGTAAACAATTGAGGTAAATGGGAGCTTACTGAAAACAGAAATACTTGGCCCCACCAAATAAAGCTGTTTTCATATTTTATTATTCTCATCCACCTCAGTTGTTTACGTCTAGTCAGTTAATTTAGGTAGTCAGGATTATATTTGGCGTTTAATATTTTAACTCAATTCGCGGCATTGTAAACAGTAAAAAATAATTGTTTGTTTCTAGATACATTCATGTCTAGATCATTCTTTTTCCTCTTATAAGTGGTACTGATATTTTTATAGAACTAGTAAATGTATAGGTAATTATTTCGTTGTCTTCAATGTACGAGTAGTAAATCGACATCATTCTAATGTTATAAGCCCGTTTAGGTAATTACTAGTATAAGGTGCGTAATTTGATGGTAAAATAAACGATCTTACATTCAGATTATTGCATTTTCTATTTTTAACCCTTACAAATATACACCTTACCTTTTCAACGATTAAGTAAACTATTATACAAAAAAAAAAGAAAAAAATTAAATTATGATCACGACTGTATCCCGGGAGCGGTAGACTTCTATTATACTGTTATTTGCTCCTATGTACCAAAGAGCATGTATAGTCTATGTACATAATATGGCGGTTGTAGGTATCTGTTGCTGTATCTCTTTACATAGATTAACAAAAAAGCCTTGTTAAATTGATAAATTATAATGAGGTAACTTGTATTCTATACAAGCAGTGTAGTTTCTGCCATATTAGTAGGGGGTTGAACCTAAAGTTATTAAATAAAACAAAGCGATAACTAGTCAGATTGTTTATTATGTCAAAAATGCAATCAAATTTAGCATACAATATAGAAAACTGAAAACATGCTTTCATCTCTGTTCCGCCGAAAGTCAATACAATGCAATCCGTAAAACCTATTTTTCTTAATTAATAGTATGTATAACGTACAAATAGTAAAGGTATATCGTAAAAGTTACATTTGAATAACAAAAACTATAGTTAACCATGGAGGCATGCAGAGGTAGTTCGGTACAACACTTATATAAGGTGGCTTCAGGTAATTCCGAAAGTCGGGATATTCCGATAATAAAGATCTACATTAGCCCGCATTAGTTGTCACTGACAATAGTAACTAATGCGGGGAGCGATGAACTTGGCGGCTAAATGAATGTTGCCAGTGCGGAAAATAGTGCCGTGTTTGGGTGTAGATCTTAATTATCGGAATATCCCGACTATCGGAATTACCCGAAGCCACTGTACTTGGCACTTCTTAGAAAAACAACAATCTTCAGACTGAAAATGTGTTAACTTTTCTAGTCCGTTCTCTTATTCTATTTTAGTATTCAATAACAACATGTAACTGTAAAGCCAGGACCACGAGGTCTGGATAAATAAGATCTTAAAGAAATTTAATAAATATGGAGAAAATTATGATAAAACATTGTATTGTGTGCAATACGAACATTTGGTTACAGGTTGTAGTTAGCCTAAAGAGCCAATGAAAATTTTAGAAATCAATCGATACATTAACGCGTTCAGTGCCTACGGAACACGCGGCCAAGATGCGGCCACGGTGCTCTTCGCAGGAGTGGGCCCTATCTAAGCCAGGGATGGCTTTTCCCTGGTGTAGGGAGACGCGTTGGAACAGGCAGTAGAATCCCCTAGTTTTAAGAACGTGTCATGTCAAAGTGGTTTTAAACGATCGAACGGAATAAATACGTTTTGAATTTGGTTAATATAGTACTTTTCTACAATAAAAAAAAGCAGTAAGGAACTATCCAAGAAATCCTGGCATAATAGGTAAACAAATCCAGAAATTGAAGTTAAAATGTCAGCATGTCTATTTACAATAAAGCTTGGCGCACAAAATACAGTTTTCTTAAATGTATTCACTTTTCGTATTTTTTATACTTTTCAAAACATCTAAGCGAAAAAGCCAATCATTTTATCCTTTTCATGAACGAAACAGGACCTTCGGTTTCAGTCAATCATTAAAAAGAGGTGGACTTCCAATAGAAATACAAAAATTAAGGTAGTAGGTACCTATTTATTATTATGGACTATTTATGAAAACACTGGCATACAAATTAGTGCCGGGGTTACTAGATAATGTATTATTAGTACTACATAATTTAAACTGAAATGTGAAACACAAAATTAGATATAAGAGTGCTTAGGTACGCATTTTCCCAAATTAAAAGAAATGCCTCTCAACTGAAACCGATCGCCACTTTGCCGACAAGATTAAAAAACTAAAATAATTTAGGAGTAAAAAACATAAAAACAAATTCATTTTTTCATCGTCACGATCAATAAGCCTAATTCGATAAGATAAAAACATCGTCACGAGATTATAAGCATCTTGAATAAAAACCTTTGGCAAATAACAAAAAAGCTCAAAATAATTAAATAGTACGCCACACAAAGGTAAAAAAAATCTGGATGTTCATCCAATATAGCTTCGTAATATTAGACAAATTTGTCTAACCCAAAATAAAAATTAACAAGCTTCTTACAAAATCATTTCTTGTCAGCAGCGGTAGATACTCACTGGGTTTCTCAACGTACCTACATACATTAATTTGTATGTTCGATGTCCAGGATAAAAAGCTTACAGAATTTATTATGTACAAAATAAATTTTCACAATATCGAATACGACGTCAAAGTAACTATGTAATGTATGTATACTTATTTATGAATTTTCGAAATCTCTAAACAAATATTATAGTATGAAATGCAATTTAGCTTAAAATACATGCACCGGGCTAAGGGAGAGTCAATTTGATAGTTTTCGGGTTTTACATATAAGCCTAGAATAGCTACAGCACAGAATATCTCTGATATAGCTCTATGCCCTTATTTATAGGACAGACAGGTTAAAAAACAGCGCTCTACCGGGCAATATGATTTATTAGACTACATATTTTAAATTATAACGGGTTGGGTTAAGTTTGTTCACTAAATACCCATAATAAAAATCTCAGCCCGGCGGGAATCTTAAATGTTAAAGACAGATTTAGTGGAAATCTATACTGTACACTTTCGGGTATTGGGGTAGTATTAAGCTGGGTCTCTTCCGATGTGTTTTGCCTCAAGCATTTAAATCACGATTGTCTTATCGACACTACGAAAAATTTCAAAATCACCTTATAATCAAGGTGTTAATCCAAGGCGCAAAAAGCGCGTTGGACACCTATGTTTGAGCTGAAAACACGTCGGGAAACGCCGCTTTAGCCGTCTGAATTTCCGATGTTTATCGCTTACAATCGAGTTATCATTATCACTTCCGATAAAATAGGACCACAATACCCTGTGTTCGACTATAATCTAACACTAAGAGCTAGGGACAAATACGGTCGCAAAGAGGACAACGGGAATATTTTCCGATTATCAAAGTTTTACGGCCATTTCCGAAAGCTCCGTCAATTTGTTTTGACACGATTACTTAATATCTGTACTGTAGTACAATTAGCTGTATTTAGAAGCTTTTACTTCATGAGTGAAAACATGCATTGTTCTCTTTGCAACGAAAATTACATCGAAACGGTAAATAATTTCATGATTATAGAAGTTTTTGAATAAGTACCTATTATTATTGAATAATGAAAGCCTCTCGCGAGGTACACTTATACTGAAGGTGAGCTAACGCTATGTTACACTGTCTAAAGCTCGCGTGGAACTGTGCGGGCAGACAGAACTGTGCGGTACTGATCTTTTCCGAATCTGGGCGGGGCGGGGCCCTCGCCCACTATACACAGTGAGACAAACATGCTTAAGTGCTAATATTTTTTAGATTTTTTATTATAGACACACAAAAATTACACTTGCGACAATTTAGCAACTATTTAACCTAATGTTTTGTAATAATATAACATGCATCACACTTAAAAGAGTTAAAATTTAGATGAAAAATCAACTACCGCACAGTTTAAGGGGAGGAACCAATCTTGCGTGATAGTTCGGCGCGCGGGGCGCGGGGCGCTCTCGTGAGGCGCCCAATCTTGCATTTGTATCAATTTTGTCATTTTCATGTCGAAGCCTAATTTCTCGATAGCTACACATTGTTCTGTTACGTTTTCTGCTTTCGCTTATCTGACTTTTTCCGCATATATCCCCGACTTATAAGTCGATTCAAGTTCAACGAACTCATAATACCTAACAGTCTTTGGATACTTTTATCACTAAGACCCCATCTCATCCGACTTGTAAATAATTCTCTCCAAAATATATTTCGGAGGTAAATATTTCATTCTTTTAACATTTACATCAACATTTTAAGTCTCAGCTTAATTCCGCTTAAGTAAACTTTGATTTGTATCGGGGCGCTTGGGCCCGTCCTTGTGTAGTAGTGTCCAGCGCGGCAGTCGGTCACGGCGCCGTGGCGGCGCGACAAGTCTAGCCCGCGATCCAATCTCGATAAATAACATCGTTTTGTTTGTACTCATTCCTTACATTACACCCTCGTCTCGCTTACAACTAAATATACAATAAAAATATCACAGCACTATCGATTCACTTACACTAAAACCACGACGCTTGGCGTCACAATTTTCAATAAAATATAAATTAAAAAGGAATCGAAATAGAAATGCAATGAGCACGCCACCTGCCGGATGCGAACAACATAACTTTTATAAAACACCGATTCATAGTCGCCAGATTTCAATACGGTTTATAAATTAGTCAGAAACAAAAAATATGCTGTTGCTCCAAATAAAAGTTGTATAAATTGTATAGATTCATAAAATTCGTCTCCTTCCGGTGGCCTCAAGATGAAGCAAAACAATCAATCAAATGCCATTACTAAGTGCCGCAAATCAATTTTAGTTATTTACAAAGCATTCGTTTTGTTCTCCAAAACTTACTAGACTAAAACTTTGGATCGAATCATCGATACTACAAAAAAGATATTTTGGAAAACGATTACTAATTGCGAGACAATTATAATTATACAAAACGATGTCTTTTCATAGCGCCCTCACAAGACTCGCAATTCAAAAGTCTTTCCTCGCAAAAAGTAACACAAAAATACAATTTGAATCGAATTTATCAATACACCGAAAAGCTATTTTGCTGTCATCAACTAATTTATGTCGTATGAATGGCACAAGTATTTTTTTTTTCTTTTTTTTTTTTTCTTTTTAACTTCCAAGCAACATACTTAAGCGAGAACTTACATCTATTACATGAGGTAGCATTATTATGAATTTAAGATAAGTATAACTAACGTTTGGTGGGATTTATACGTAATAATGTTAACAACAAAGTTATATTAAAATAGCTCCTATGGATACTGAGGTATATATTCGTTTGCTGAGGTAGCAGAAGGCGAGACGAGAGGCGACTCTCCCGAATATATTCCTGAGAGCGTCGCCTCTCGTCCGATAAAATACTATTAACTATTCAACGGATTTGTACATAACGTTTAGTTATAGGATTCGAAATGCGTTTTAAAACTATGCGCGTTGACACCTCGGTAAGCTGCGTGAATGGAGCATCGCAGTGGCTTTGAACAATAGTGCGGGTAAGGCGGAACGCTCACTGTCAACCAACATCTCTGGTTAGCCACATGCTCCCAACTAACTTCTATAGGTACAAGCCAATATCAACTCACGGCCAGTGATTATTAAATTCAATTTTGTGATACAGTGACTTTAAGTTGATGGGTAAAACTAAAAATGTTGCATGAAGATATTTGTACAGGCTCGCAAATGTATCAGATTATTCCGTGTGGAATGTCCAAGGATATTTATTATTTATTATTATTATTATTTTGATCTCAACCATTGCACTTTCTATGATGAAAACAGCTTGCAAGCCAAACTCTTAAATTTTAAGAATATCCAGTAAATAAGCCTCTATTATGCTGACGCATTACCTAAAAAAAATTGTCTCTACACACCTTTGTGTATTAATATTATGCTATTTTCAGTACCTATACGTTTTTTTTAATTCTGACGTCAAATATCAGTACTTATTGCAAGTTATCGACCGTGAACTATCGAAGGAGTGCAGGTGGGTGTCAACGCGTCGTGTCGCAAACACTAAAACATATTACCATTCAACACGTACATTCGGTTGTCGTTCGATTCGTCGTACGAGAAAACTTTAGTTATAATCGGCTGCCAATTCTGGTCGTACATCACCTGGTTGCTATCGTTGATGCTGTACATGTTGCTTTGAAGATTTTGAACGTTCTGGACGAATATCTTGGCGTTCTGTTCGGCCTTGATGGTGAGGAGAGGGTCGATGTGGGGCAACACGTGTTCATCTAGGTTCAGGACATCCGTGTAGGCCTCCGAGCCCAGCGTGTAGGCCTCCGAACCCAGAGCGCTGAAGTCAGGCCCGTACTCCAGCGGCACGCTCGTCGGCTGATAGTACTGCGGCTCCATCGGCCCTGCGTACTCTGAAACCGAAGATGGCTCATTCAATACTACAGCATGAATAACATGAAATAAACAATCGCTTAATGCCAATAACAATATAAACCCATCGCTTTCGCGGTAACAATGCTACAAGAACAACTCACCAGGATTGTAGACGTTCTCCGGTATCATATCGAACTGCATCATTTCGTTAGCCTGACCGGGGCGCGTCATGTCGAGATCCCCGCTCAGAGCGTCGATATGCTCCACGATAGCCTTGATATCGCTCGAATCGTCCACATCGAAGTCCGCAAAGTCCGTGTCGTTCAGACCCTGTCCGAGGTCTCGATTCATAATATCCAGGTCCTCATCGATGCGTTCGATGACCGCGTTGACGGTGTCGGTCAGAGATGCGCTGGGATGATCCGTGGGTGTCTCTCTCTTGATCTTCTTGTTGGGGAAGGAGTCGCTGTCGTCGGAAGCGAAGCCGTACATCTCGGAGACGTCGGACCCGGAGCCGATGCCGGACTCCGCCTTGAGCGGGGACCCCGCGGCCTCCAGCTTGCGCGCCTCGCGGACCTCCTTGATCATGTTCTTGTCGAAGGCGTGCGCGCGGGTGAGGTGCTTGGTCCAGTTGGGGTAGGAGGCGAAGGTCTTGCGGCAGACGGTGCAGGAGTAGGGCTTGGCGCCGGTGTGGACGCGCTCGTGCTGCTCCAGCTGGTGCGGTCGGGCGAAGGCCTTGCCGCAGTGCGTGCAGGCGTGCTTCTTCGCTTCGGAGTGCGTCTTCGCGTGCTGGATGAGACGGTTGCGCGCGCCGTAAGATCTGCCGCACACCTGCAGGTTTTATGATATAAAACTTACTAACTTCAAAAATAGGAGGTTCTCAATATTTTTTTATGTTTGTTACCTCAGAACTTTCGATTGGGTGAACCGATTTTAATAATTATTTTTTCGAGGATATTTAGTTATGAACAAAAATGCACGTTATTTTTACAGATTTTCGTTGGTAATATCAATAATAAATCTTGAACATTTCGAAGATTTAGATTTTGACACTCTGTTATCAATCCGATTAGAACGATCATCCTCAGCCCAACATTAGTAGAATAGAAATAGAATATAATAGAAATACGTTTATTTGACACGCACACAACAAAAGAAAAAAACAGTTCAAAATTCACAAACAAAAAGGATAGTACATAAAGCTTACCTTACAGATATGCAGCACGCTCTCAAAATGCTGCGGCAGATGTTTCAACAGCAGATACCGCTCGCGATAAGTTCTCGCGCACACCGGGCATGCGTACAGCTTGCGTCGATGCGCGTCTAGATGACGCACGCATGCGCGCAACGTCGCGAACTGCAACCCGCACTGCCGGCACCAGTTGTCGAGGCAGGACTTGTGCGCGCGCTGATGCAGCGTCAGCTCCTTCGGCGTGTTGAAACTGCGGAGAAACGCTAGGTTCGCGGTCACTCTTTCGGGCAATTGGCTAATGCGCTGTTCAAAATTAGAAATTACGAAAGACATGTGCTAAAATCATTGTAACTGAATAAGATGCAAATATGTATACACATTTCCGATATTCAATATTCGTTATTCGCTACGGACAGTGAAATTTTACTGGGTATAAAAGTATTACAGTGTCATAGTGAACATAATTCTATTTCTTGGGTAAAAATAGTATCAACAAAACATATACGATTTGTCTCGTACAGGACTGATTATTTTGTGCTGATGGTCTTTCTAAAAACCATAATAAAGCGTATATTCTATGCTAAATCTAAAAATTTCTCCGTCCCATTAAATTTTTTCCAATTATTGGGAAAAATTCAAAAATTTAATGGGACAGAGCTATTCAGTTTAAAAATGACGCTCAGCAAAGTCAATATTAAGAAAGAAACTTTGTAATAAAAATCTCTCTCTTTCTCATTTTGACTGAAACTTAATAAATCTTGTCATCATCATGAACTGTTGCTGTTGTTTTTAGCCTGTAGTGTCCCACTGCTGGGCAAAGGCCTCCCCTCGAACTCGTGAACTAAATATCATTAATTTCAAAACAAACAAGCATACTCCCAATTCACAAACAAGACTGAGTTTTTTTGAGACTGATTCTCCGGAAGAATCGAAACATTGTCGTCATCTAAATCGAAGATATTTTTACGTGAGTAATTTCCCGTGTGTTAACATAATGTCTGGTACAACTCCAATAGCTTTGAAAGTGAAACAGGATGTTTTGATTGAGAATCCTTTAAAAATTGTCTCTAACATCACTGAACCGTGTTAGCAAATGAAATAAGCTAAAGCGTACAAGTAAGTACTTTCAAAATATATTAGAAAACTAATAAGGTGAAGGAAATTTGATAATTGGCAATTCGGAGTGTCGCAAAAGCTAAACTAAACTAACTTAAATTAATGCCATCCTTTTTATTCTAATCGCTATGAAAGGGACGGCAACATTTTTAGTTAGTTTAGTTTAGCTTTTGCGACACTATGAATTGCCACTAATATCAAAGGACTTATGGTGGGAAAAAGGAGTTTTTAGGATAAAACAACAAAAAAACTCATTAGGAAATGATAAGCCCAAAAAAACGCATAAAAAGCATAGCAGATCATTAACCGACTTCAAAAAAGTAGAAGCTTCTATGTTTTACTGTATGTATTTTTTTTATGTATGTTCACCAATTATTCCGTCATTGGTGGACCGAATTTGAACATTCCTCTTTTGTTTAAAAGAGTACAGTGTCGAGGTGATCCAATAAAAATGTGAGGGTCTTCGGAATTATGAACTGAAATGTACCTTGAGAGTGCAGGAAATGTATCTCTTCTTACGAAATTGAAGTCGGTTTAGTAAAGAAATATTTTGACACTTGTTTTAATTTCGCAATTGCTTTATGTACTCAAAGGTTCGTGTTACGTCTCCTTGTCATGTGACATTTTGCATAATATTAGCACATGATTGTAAATTTTTTCTTAAATTTAGAATTTGGTCTAAGACAAAACTCAAGGTTACTAAAGTTATGCCATCAACAGGGCACGTGGCACTTGACGGCGCGCTCGTGGTAGTGAGAGCACGGTGGAATGTACTCACGTGGCGTCGCAGGAGGGCACGTGGCACTTGACGCCGCGCTCGTGGTAGTGAGAGCACGGTGGAATGTACTCACGTGGCGTCGCAGGAGGGCACGTGGCACTTGACGCCGCGCTCGTGGTAGTGAGAGCACGGTGGAATGTACTCACGTGGCGTCGCAGGAGGGCACGTGGCACTTGACGGCGCGCTCGTGGTAGTGAGAGCACGGTGGAATGTACTCACGTGGCGTCGCAGGAGGGCACGTGGCACTTGACGGCGCGCTCGTGGTAGTGAGAGCACGGTGGAATGTACTCACGTGGCGTCGCAGGAGGGCACGTGGCACTTGACGGCGCGCTCGTGGTAGTGAGAGCACGGTGGAATGTACTCACGTGGCGTCGCAGGAGGGCACGTGGCACTTGACGGCGCGCTCGTGGTGCGCGAGACGCTTGTGCGCCAGCAGGCGGTAGTGCGAGCGGCAGGCGAAGGCGCAGCGGTCGCAGGCGTGCGGGCGCTCCGTCGGCAGCGTGTGCGTTAACGAGTGCAGCACCAGCAACGGCAGACGCGGGAACAGGCGGTTGCATTGCTCGCATCTACAAGATAATAACTCTATCAATCCAAGCCAGATGGAAGCGTGCCCAAGACACTGTATCGTTTGTAACGATCCTTAGGTGGCTCAACTGGTTCTAAATGTATTTTGTAGTTATGCAAATATGTAGTAGCTTAATTACTCTATAAATATTTTATCAGCTACAAATAACACCGCTCAAATCTAAACTTTTGGTGGTTACAGATTAAAAGCCATTGGACACATTAAGAGCGTACATATTTGGATGTAAAATACTTATTGTAATAAAGAAAATAAGAACTTACTGAAATTTATCTTTTGTGATATGAAAATAGCAGTGATCTCCGAATAATGAGTATTTTGTATACTGCTTCTCACAAATGTTGCATGAGTACACGATGACTTTGTCCTCATGCTCCGAAGTGAAATGAGCATCGATTTCCGAACGATTCTTGAACAACATATCGCAGTGACTGCAAAGGATTCCTCCTAGGGTATCTATAGAGCTGTCTTCCATCGAGGCAGTTGGTCTAGCCATGTCCGGAGTGATCTTTTCATCAAAATGTTCAGTTAGATGCTGCGTGGCTTCTTCTTTGTTAGGCAGAACCGTGGCACAGATGGGGCAAGGGTGAAGGATCTCACAGTGATCATCAATGTGGGACTCGCACATATCAATGCTGTTTATTACTTTGGAGCATTTGGTACAGTTGTAAGGTGGATCCTCTCTACCCTTTTTGTTGTGTATAATTTTGTGAATTTGCAAATCTTTTTTTGATTTAAATCTGTAATTGAAAATTATGATATTCGGACACCATTATTCATTGCGGATGAGATTAGGACATGCATAAAAGATCATGAAAATCAGAAGGTCTAAATGTTTATAGTCCATTAGGGATCCTAAATGTTTGATTTTGTTCTAATTATTTACAAAAAAAAATGTATCTATGTAGTTTATCAGTCATCTGGTTACCATAACACAAGCATTAAATTGCTTAGCTTGGGACTAGATGACGCCGTGTGAAATGTCCAAGGATATTTATTTATTTATTTAATTCTATTTTATTGTACTATTCCAATACTCTGATAGAGACATGACTTTATCTATGAAAGTCAATTAAAAATATCTAATGATAACCTGTACTGTATTTCAGGAACTTGTTGCCTGTTGAACATAATGGTGGAAAATTCAATAAGAAGTACAGTATTGAAGAATGTGAGAACTAATAATTACAATTCAATCAGCATGCTTCAGCATAACTTAATTATGTCATACTTTGTATATCCCTACTAATATTATAAATGTGATAGTAACTATGTCTGTCTATCTATGCTTTCACGCCTTAACAACCGAATTTGGTACAGATATAGATTAGACCTTGGGAAAGGACATAGGTTACATTTAGTTCAGGTCCCGCGCGTGGAAAGCGGGGAACAGCTAGTTATCCCATAAATATAACTTACTTCTCATCACACTCTCCGCACTTGAAGTCATGAATGGCAGTGATGTGGGCAGTGAGAGCAGTTTGTTTAGAAAAACTTTTGTTGCATTGCTGGCATCTGTACGGAGAAAACATATTATTTACCATACTCTGTCTGTACTAAGACATTTAATTTTTCAACCAAAAAACAAGTGCGATGCATACAAATCATCATAAAATGTATAGTTAGCGGAAGCTACAAGCAACAAATTTCATTTGTGGCTGTTTTTAAACATTCCGCGAACCAGATCAAAAGATGGGGCAGGCCGCAACCGGCCTGCAGGCCTGGGGTTGCCCACCTATGGTTTAAATTTAAACATATCTGATTATACACCTGAATAAAAAATGTGTAGCCTGGCAAACAGCTGTTACAGAAACAAAATTCCTAATAGGTGTATGGAAGTAGTGGTTAGGGACAGACCAGAATAAACAACAAACATTTGACCACAAAAAAGGCAAACTTACACAAACTTGTCCTTGACAATGTGTTGCAGATAGCAGTGGTTTCGGAAGCTGGGGTAGCCAGAGTGTTGCTTCCGACATGCCACACATGTGTAGATGATCTCTCCTGTTTTGTGTGTGGCATAATGACTATCAAAATCTTTCTTATTTCCAAAAGTAGTGTCACAAATGTGGCATAGGATGCCACCAATCTTATCAACCGCTGTTTGCTTTGGAACGTGAATTTCAGAATTTTCAAGAGGGACTTCTGTTGCAACATCTATCCCTGTGGTGAGGTCCTTGTTTAGGATAATATAAGAAGCTATGGGTGAAGCCATGTTCGTGCTGTCTGCTCTCTGTTCTAGGTATAATCCATCTATTGCAATTTTACATCTGTGCTAAAAGGAATTGTATGCAGCATCGAACATCTTGTTGTCGTTAGTCGGCGGCTACATGTCTAGCAAGCGGCGGTCGCCCGGAACACGGCGGGCGTCGGAGGCGCTCGAGCTTCGATGACCTTGGTAGGTAATTGCAAATTCTAGCAGCGGTGGAGAAGTACGCAGCATGTTACAACAAACGCGACGGTATCAGAGGTTCCTTCAGGTGTACTATTATTTCTCATTCACATTGTTTCCCGTAAATTCGTCTCCACCTGTATTTATTCATCTGAATTTTCGGCATTTACAAAATTCGAGGTTGTTCAGCCATTACAGTGGGTCCCTCAAACGAATTTCGACAACTGATAAAATTACTCACAAAATTAAAGAAATGCCAATGAACATTATTAGCAGTACACTAAACATTATATTTTACATCACAACAGCACGAAAATATGGTAAAATTTAGTAAAAAATAACGCCGGATAACAAACAACGCCAAGAAAACGTGCGTGTGGTTTTTTGATTTTTCCGAAAACTAAATTTGTTCCCAAGATTTTCATAATTTTAGCTTAGCGGAAATGTCAAATGAGCTGTATAGAAAAAAACGAAGTAGCATGATATTTTATTTTCATGTCAAAATTCATCATTGGAGGGATTTTTCTACCGCTCTCCTTGGCTTGGATGGTTGATCGCACGCAGATTGGAATCCAAAATAAATTGAAATTTGATTAGAATTCTTCTACAATATAATGCAGTCAGTCGTATGCTTTAATTATAAATAAAAATGGTATTGTACATCACTGAGTGGGTGATGTTGAATATTTTTTGATGGTAACATGGCGTGGATGTTGGTAACCCTATTTCTGAAATGAAAATAAATAGATAGTGCTCTTTGTTAAATAGTAAAAACTGAAAAACCAACTGTAGATTTAAATTAAATTTTCAGTAAAAATTTGATTGCAATTGAACGTATATGTGGTCCACCATGCATGGCTCGTACTACCGAAACGATTACAAATTCACGTACGTAAGTAGCCGAAATAAAATAGTTAAAAATTACTTAAGTAGGTACCTACTTTTGTGTTTTTTCAGCTGGGATCTCATTTACATTGTTCTACTTCTATCATTTATTTCGTGTTAATAGATTATTTTAGTTACTCTCTGTTCTTAACTTTCTATGTATTTGATAGGTCGTACCTACTAGTTGCCTACTAGGTACATAAACATTTTTGTTTAGAATCACCATCAAACATTTTGTTATTGAATTTGCTGGCATGGTGCCAAAACTATTCCCGAAATAGGCGGCGGAGTCTGATTGAAGCATGTGAGAAAATTTTACGCGCGTCTATTTCCTTCAAACAGTAAATTTGCTATGATGGACCGACATGCGCCTACAAACGCCAGTTTTCATGGATCCATGAGGAGCAGGGATTCCTCGTCAACCGCAGGCAGTGACGCCAGGGAGAAGATCAAGGATTGCTTTAGGAAGTTCATAGCTTTCATGTTTACACAAGTGGGTGTTGGTGCTTTAGTTGTTTGCTACGCTATCTTTGGGGCAGCTGGCTTCATGCACATTGAGAAAGACAGTCCAGACCAGCAACTAAAGGATGTGAGAGAAATGAGACAGAGTTGTGCTGAAGAATTGTGGAATGTGACTGAGAAACTCAATACTTTCAATGAAACAGTTTGGGTTGAGAGAGTAAATGAGGTACTGAAAGTGTTCCAGAACAATATAACCGCTGCCATACATACAGGCTACAATGGCCGCTCTGCAGAGGACATCTGGTCTTTTCCTGCTGCGTTGATGTATTCTCTATCTGTCTTCACAATGATTGGTTATGGTAACATAGTACCAAAGACGGTATGGGGAAAAATCACTACAATAGCATATGCATGCTTCGGTATACCTATCTACATCTTGTACTTCTGTAACATGGGCAAAGTGCTGGCTAAGTCTTTTAAGTGGCTGTATATAACTGCTCATGAGTGCAGTAGGAGAGATGAAACTATGTTTGAGGATGGTGAAGTGCCAGTGAAGAGAAAAATCACCGTTCCATCTACAGCATGTCTTTGGGTAATCTCATTCTACATTCTGTGTGGAACAATTATGTTTGGTGCTTGGGAGAAATGGAATTACTTGGACTCCACCTACTTCTGTGTTATAAGCTTGTGTAAGATTGGGTTTGGAGATTTTGTTCCTGGAGCAAACATCACAGATTCTGCAGGAGGATCCCACCTTAAGCTGGTTATGAACTTCATCTATGTGTTGCTTGGAATGGGTCTGGTTGCTATGTGCTATAACCTAATGTGTGAGGATGTCAGGGTGAAGGTTCGGGAGCTCCGAGAAGACCTTAAGAACTGCCTTGATGATATAACATTGAAAATCACTGTTTGTATGAATGACACTAAGTATTATCATCAGAAGCAAAACAGACAATTGAAATGAGTTTCAAAAACAATTTGAGTTATCTGAGGATTGTTAAAGCAAGTGCATCTCTGCAGTTGCTTTGAGGGAACTCCATTAGTAAGATGGATTTAAATTTCTTCAATCAATTGGACCTAAGATGTTAGCATCTGACAGTGTTGCCACTCCTATGCCAATGCTTATATTTTTATGCAAATAGGTGTAGTGTAGGCTCTTGTTTTTTTTTACTGTAAAATGGATCTAGTACAAGGGTGTTACCTAATTAATAATGTTGATTGATGTATTTAAGATTGTAAGCACATAATTTTTTTGTAATAAATGCACTTTGATGATTGTTATGTTTTTATATAATGGACAGAAATTAAGATAGTACCCACCTTTCTTCACCTTTAAAATTTTGAAATATGTTACAAATTGGAAATAAACTAGACAGGACCACTTCTATGCCCAAGATACATTAGAATCTTTAATCTTCAAAGATTCGTAACCTTTTATTTTTATGAAATTATAGTGACGAATGATAATAATATTGTTTTGTAAGTTATGGACATAAATTAGTCAAGTGTGAAAGATATTTCAGACAAAAAATATTAAAGACAATGTTGTTAACTTTGTTTTTTCGTAAGTAGGGTAAATATCGAATTTTAAACAGGTATGTAAAGAAAGAGGCATGTAGGTACATGCCTGTTTCTGTACATAAACTGGATATTATCAGCTACATTAAGGGAGTAATGCACACAGTTTAACTCGTAAATAAGTAGGTACGCTTTTAAAAGCTTGAATACTGAAGCGAATCTATTGGCTCTTTAGTTTCCTTGCTTATCATTGGTGTGCTCGTCCACACCAAATGCTTGTTGGTGACTAGGGGCTAGGCTTAGTGACTCGGTTGAAGCATTTTGATGTGTTACATACAAGTGCAATCTAACCAAAAAACCACACCAGTATCATTCTAACTAATGTGATCTGGAAACAACAAATAAAAGAAAATTCACTTTTAAATAAGTTTATTTCATCACATGACTATGATAAACCCAAATGCCTTCTGAGGCATAACTATCTAAACACAACAGTAGTGATCTTACACAGCCAACACACAAAACAGGAATGATTAAGCATCTATGATCTCTTATTAACCATGCCTATTAATGGCATTGTAGAAAAAGATCCAAACCTTGCCCAAACGACTATATTTTTTGAAAACCATATCATACTAATTACTGAGATAAACTTATAAATGATTAATGAAATTATACTTAAAGTTTCATAATGGTTGCATAGGAGATCTGAAACAGCTAAGCACTGATATTACACGCAAGTAAAGTCAATTCATGTTTGACATTTTATTGCTAGGGACTCCTGTGGGCAACCTTTATGTAAAACGCGTGCGGCTTATTCGAAAGGCAATAAACAAGCTATAAATTATATTGTAAATCATCAAGATTAATGAACAATTTTTGGTGAAATATTAGAAGCTAACAATAAATAGTGCCTCATAATAACCTGGATAGGAAGCTTCAAATGTGCAAGGTAGCAAATGAACGTACAGTTATGTCTGGTACTATGGCACATGCTTAGAGACACAACATACAGTACTCGACTGTGACTACGGCACAAAATTGTTTTTTTTTAACAAGGTAAGCTTGTATTTATAGATGATTTGTATCACGATTAATTTAATCTTATGTTTGCAATTTTAATTCCAATTACTTTTTATCCAATACATACAATTCTTAAAGATGATTGCAAAATTATTTGCTTGCTTAGCTTGTAAGGAGCAGCTTTGAAGAGAGCTCGGATATGACGTTAAAGACTTTAAAAACTTTCGAGAGTTGTACTAGACACATAACAACACACGGAAAACCAAAAAAATATTATTGATTATATTCTTAGGTAAGTTTCCATTTGATAGTAAGTTAAGCCATGGCGGAGGCCTCCAGGCAGCCAAAAAAATTGCGTCAGCCCCTGGTGACCGATTTAGCTTTACACACGTGATGTTATTATTATAGCTAGTACAACTCACAGCCTTAAGAACTTGTACGCGTGATAATATAATAGGCATGATGACAGTAATCAATAATTACTAAGAAAATGTATTTATCTAATTAAATACGATACGACCGTTTTGGCGTAATCGAGCCTGAAAAACTTATTTGTTTTTATAATAAGAGCAAGATTCAATAAGAGCAAGATTCATATTTATTTTGATAAAATAAAACTAAAAATTACAGCAATCAGAGCGCATGACGTCACGCCTAAGTAATATCACTTTCTTGAGTTTCTTGTCATTTAGTTTTGTTTGAAAACTTTGAACTTCCAACCTCGTCGTGACGTCATGCCTAAGTAAAAAGGCGCCATGACACTTGCGACCGTTTTGGCGTCAAACACAAAATGTGTTTTTGAAAACTCTATTTTGGCTAATAAATGTTTCTTTTTTAATAGAATGGTTGTTAAAGTTAGTCATCATGCCTATTACGATTATTATGAATACTATTGTTAGTTCACATGTTCTCAAACTGTCCGTCCCGGTCCAACATGAGTATGTTAGGGTTTTCCTTCTCAAACTCAGTTGGTTTCCTCGCGCGCTCGGTTTCCGTCCACTCGCCCTCGCCGCTCCCCCACTCGCCAACCTTCGAGCCTATCACGTCTATCTCCGCTCTAGCTCTGATTTTCTCCAACTGAAACCAAAATAACATGATCAATTTCAATCACACTAAAGTTATCCTAAATTATTGCACACAAGCTCCAGTCCAGCTATTCTCGAGTTGTAGCGTGACACGTAAAAATAGGTGTTCATTTTAAATATTATAGAGTTAAAGTTGGTTTGTTTGTATGTTTGGGGTAATCTCCAAAACTACTCATCCAATTAAAAAAAAAACCGATGTGTAGCATGGACTTTCCGAATGAACATAGGCCTATTTTATCAAGGTACCACGCGAGCGAAGGCGTGGGCGAGAAAACAAGTATAATATAAAAAAAACAAAAACGTTCTGTTTCTCTTCATACCCTGGACTGTGGCTGGCGGCCATTTTTGGCCATTGCACACTACTCTAACTAGTTTAAGCATTCTATGATACTCTTCCTATTTTACACGCTATTTCCAACACCATGCTACTGCATCCAACTCTGGTGCATGTATTCTGCAAAACTACATACCTAATACATATTCCTTGTAATCTTATAACTTATACTTGTAATCTACTTTAACATAAGCAAGCATTCTGTGATTCTCTATCCCATGCTACTCTGATCTCCATTCTATGGTACTCTACCGCAAGCATGTTCAGTAAGCACCTGTTACCTCCGCGTCGTGATGCGCGAACTTGTCGAACATGTTGGCGTACATCTTCTTCTCGCGTTGCTTCTGCTTCTGTATCGCGTTACGGCACACTATTATCTGGTTGGCTGCGGCCTGCGAAATATTACATACATTGAATACATTTTGTTTAAAAAGCCATTCCCGGCCAAGCTCCCACTGTGCGAAGAGCAGGGCCGTGCCCGAGTACTCGCTACTGGACGACGTGCGTCATGGGCAGTGAACGCGATTATGTAGTGTTTAATAAGATGAAAAACGAACTAGAATCATAAATGTATCTCGTAAGATATCTATAGGTATTTAAGATCTTTCGAAACTATCAACTTAATCGGTATGTGTATTATTTGAAAACGATTCTTGTACAACTTCTGTTATGCAAGTTTTTTAAATTCAAGTTTATGGATAACTCAATTATTCATCAGCTTTTGTTAGATTGTTACTGGATAAAAACGAATATCCCAGGACGTGGCAAACATATTTATCATAGAAATGCTTCAGAATAACTTTTACCTTATTAGCAGGTTCAGCATCAACAACCTTCTGGAACTCCGCCATTGCTAACCCAGCCTCCCCGAGTCCCAGCATAGCCTGCCCCAATCTGAACAGACCCTTCACGTTGTTAGCGTCAAACTTCAATGCCTTAGATGCGTGTTCTTTCGCCTCGAAGTAGTGAGGAGGCGTGACCTTCAAGTAGACCAGGGCAAGGTTCAAATGTGCTGATAGAAGGAACTCTGTAGCTTTAGCTTTGTTCTCGTCCGTCTCGGATGAGTCCTCGGGCATGTCTGGAAGGATGTAGCCATTATGTAATGTGGTTTTAATCATTGAAATTATTACAGAAGAAACCAAGAAGTTTTACAAAAAGGGTTGATGCATGCAGTCATACTTCATAGTGATGCTGCTACTCCTACAGCAGATCAGTTGTATATATTATTTATATGTTGTAATGTGACTCATTGTAAATTGCATAAATAACATACAAAGACATCATATGCCGACAAGGGTCAAGACATCCTTTGTTTGTCGAAGTTACATTATTTAAATCAGATATCTCACCTTCAACATAAGTGTTGACTCGCTTGTACATTTTGATCGCGAGCGGATATTTGGCCTCCTTGAAGTAATTCGTTCCCTTCTCCTTGAAGATCTTCGCCTGCTCCAGCCTCTCGCTTCCTTCCAGGCCCCAGACCTCCTTGGTCTTCTCGAAGTTTGTCAGCTTCACGGTGTATTCGACGGCTGCGTTTGGAGGTACGCCTAAAGCTGTGTTTCCCTCAGATTTGAACGCGTATTTCGGTTGGATGGTGATACGCGATTTCTCATCTTTGTTGAATTTCTCTAGAGCTCGTTCTAGACCCTCGCAGACGTTGATCTCGCTTCCCTCGCCTAGGTTGAATGTGACTGTGCGGCTGTCGAATACTTTGCCATCTGCTACTAGCTTGCCTTCCAATTCCACTGAAATTATTTAAAAGTTAAAAATTTTGCATCGATGGAGTAGGGTGGTGTTGTTTTAGATCTGTGAAAGTATCTACCTAATGACCAACTTTAAACAATTACACCCTCTTTCGGCTCAGTCAGGCGCGCTCGCAACGCTCGAGGTTGGTAGGTATATTAATAAATAATTATGAATATTATAAATAGATAGTGGAGTTGTTTGATGTGAATAGCATCCAGTTTGTTATTTATGGTAGGTCCCTAATCTCGACACCTATTTAAATTTTTTCATTATTTGTATTTATGTACTTACAATGCAAGGTAGACATACGCCATACAATAAAATGGACGAAAGATGGAACGGGCCGTTAGTCAAGTGTAAAGGTGCTATACCAAAATAGATTTGTTTTTGACTGGCACTGGGCACTGGAGCTTTGATCTGATGGATCACCGGGAAGAAAGCTAGGTCCCACATTGTGTTAGTTGCCTTGATTCTACATGTTGTTGGTAGAGAAAGAACAGGCACAGAATCACAAAACTATCTATTGGAGCGCAAAGAGTGGAAGTTGAAAGGGAAGACCTTTGTCCAGCAGTGGGACAGGATAGGTGAGGAAAAAAAGACATCAACACTACTATGAGAATATTTAATACAAGGAAGGAGCAAGGACCCTGTGTTTAATACAACAATATGGTATAATGTTTCAGTATGGTTCTTTTATTCTGTTCACGGTTGAGGTCATTTGTAAAGAGGAGAAAGTCTACACAAGCCTTGTGAAGTTGTGATGCAGGTAAGCTTATAGTTTTTTGTAGATATAAGCAATAGAACTTCACTTATGTAGGTTCGTTTAAAAAAAAGATATGAAAAAAGTAAAATGATCACGACTGTTTCCCAGGGAGCAGTAGACATTTCTTTCTTTATCTTTTTTTTTAAGTTTTCAGTTTATTTTAGGTTTTTTTGTAAGTTCGTTTAATCGCTAATAATAACCCAAGCCAATAAAAATAAAGATATTTCAAATTTATTATTCCATAGTAAAACAGATACTCTAAATTTAGAATACCTACTCAGTTCTTAAAAAGAGCACTATGGTTAATTCATCTATATTTTAGAGTTATTGTTTGGTGGATTATTCTGCCTGGCTTTGCCGTTAGGCTTAGACGTTCTTGATAGTCGAAGTTAAGCAACGTTCAGCGGTCACAACTTGGATGGGTGACCACAAGTGGCATTATCAGCTGAGCGCTTCCGTATTTCTGAGGGCACGGTAAATTGTCGGTCCCGGCTTTTAAAGTCGTAAAGCCACGACGGAGGCCTTTAGGCAGCCTAAAAACTCCGTCACCCAGAGTTGGCCACTTGCTCATACGAACGAACTTGGTTATGACAGTGGGTGAAAAGTTTAGAATTCTCAACATCTGAGTATGGTAACTTCAAAATATTAGAGAATCACACCAACTTCAATCATATAATACTCAACACAAGTCTCCATCCAAAGGTTGCCTGAAAGAGATGCGCTTTTAAGCGATAAGGCCGCCTTTTGTACATTTTTACTACGTTTTTGTTATTGTTTTATAAAAATAGAACACACATAAAAAAATACACTGGAAAATACAGTGGCATTAGAACCTCCTCCTTTATTGAAGTCTGTTAGTAGCTGACGAATGGAATGAGAGTGAATGAGGCGAAGGAAGTGTGTCAGGATTGTAGCAACTGGAGATCCATGGTCTCTGCCTACCCCCATGAGAAAGAGGCGTGATTTTATGTATGTATATTAATAGCTCACCTGTGACAAGAGTGCCGTCATTAGGCGTGTCACTACCCGTGCCTTGCTCGATGATGTGACGGAGGATGCCTTTGTTCTTGCCGGGGCTCAGGTCTTCCACTTTCCAATCAATCATTTCAATCTATTTTAAAATAAGTGGGTTAAAATAAGTGGAGTCATAGAGGGTGATCTACAGGCAAATCTTTTATTTAAACACGAGCTGCACCCCGCGGTGTTACCCGCGGTGGGTTCCGTTCCCGTGGGAATACCGGGATCAAAAGTAGCCTATTTTTAATCCAGGGTATAAGCAATCCTGGTACCAAATTTCATTCAAATCAGTCCAGCTGTTTGAGCGTGAAAGAGTAATAAACACAATTACTTCCTTACACACACACAAACTTTCACCTTTATAATATTAAAGTGATTGTGTGTGTGGGATAGGAACCATATTTCTGAGAAATATGATCACAACTGTTACTGTATCCCGGGAGCAGTAGAGACATTTCTTTGAGATCATTAGGCAATTTTTAGATCTTTTTGAAGACGTCTAAGGGGGTAGTCAGAGGTATGTCCAAATACATACATATTTGGTACATGCCCAATTTCTGAGAATTGTAGTATAAATAGCTAAGCTGTATAAATCACCCAGAATGGACTCCCATACCAGCCCATCAGGCCTCTTTGTTAGTTAACTAACCAAGAGGCCTGATAGGCTGGTGGATGTGGTTAAAATTATAACCACAGAGATATTGCATGAGCATTTTGATAATAATTGATTTATATATGTAGTATTTATTAATTTTGATGTACCATAAAAATGTTCAAGTATTTTATTTCTATTTTAATAGAATATTATTTATTATCATAAAATATGACAAATGACTTATTGAATGAATGATAAACTTACTTCAAACTGTAGAGTGGAGTTTGGTGGAATCTTGGGAGGGCTGCCGGAGGCACCATAAGCATACTCCGGTGCACAAGTCAGCACACACACTTCACCCTTTTTCATGGTCGCCACACCAATGTCCCATGCTTTTATAACCGTACCTGTGGACATACAGTTTATTAAAAAAAAAAAAAAATTAAAAATATCCTTGGACATTTCACACGGCGTCATCTAGTCCCAAGCTAAGCAATTTAATGCTTGTGTTATGGTAACCAGATGACTGATAAACTACATAGATACATTTTTTTTTGTAAATACATACATATTATACATAGAAAACACCCAGACACGAAACAAATATTTGCAGATCATGCAAACATTTGTCCCGCAGCGGGGATCGAACCCGCAACCTCTGCGTCTCAGGCGGGCTTTCGCCCACTGCGCCACAGAGGTCGTCAGAGGAGTTTATAAAACGTTAGTACATGTGGTAAAGCTTGCTAAGATGTTCTTGATACCTAGATCGTCAAAGTTAGGCAACATACTGAGCGGTCACAACTTGGATGGGTGTACCCAATAAACATAATTGTTTTATAATAAGGTGTGG
The DNA here is from genome assembly GCA_963582015.1 of Xanthorhoe designata. Lineage (NCBI taxonomy): Eukaryota > Metazoa > Arthropoda > Insecta > Lepidoptera > Geometridae > Xanthorhoe > Xanthorhoe designata. Next base: position 1,310,503 of record OY757040.1, read on the forward strand.
AGGGGGTGTCTAAAGTATTTTTTGCCTTGCGTCCGTAAAGTACAATCCAACCATAAATTGGACCATGATCTTGTTCAATGGATTCAAACTTCCTCTATACTATGTAGAACTTACTGATCACAGACTTTGAATAAGTAATAGTAATACTTGCAAATGACACAATCTGATAGTCATAGGTCCATAAGTCATGGCATGGGAGGTATTATTGACTTTGTTTTTAGCATCAAAGACAATGCAACTTACTAAATTGTAATTTTTATAAAAGGTAAAAAAGAACCGGAGCTCGTTGTCTTGAAGGTTATGAACCGCGCTAAAGAAAATACCTTTTCCCAACTGGAATTCGAATGGATCATTTCTATCCTTGCTGGAGTCGAACTTGGTGCCGTCCAGAAGCGTGCCAGTGTAGTGCACGGTGACCTGGCAGCCAGGGTTAGGGGTGTCGGTACCCTGGCCTTCTTGGATAATTCTCTTCAGCACCCCACGGTCGCCTGCCTCCGAAATATCTACGCCCTGATCCACAGTCATGATTTCCTAGATTACGGTAAAGGCTACTGCCAGAAATTAATGCAAAAGGAACAAAGGTAATTTCGACAATTTTACGAGAATCGCGTACACTTGCGCGCCGGTCAACAAAATTTTTAGTTTGCCATTTGCCACAGACTAGACTAGCTAGCTTAGCTAGACCACGTAGTGTTTATATTCTCTTTGGACTAGACGACTACTACTGGCAATACTGGTTTATTTTATTCTCATTTCATTGGCTTCGCATGGATGGTGGCTGTGTGGCGATCACAGCACAGATGAAGGAATACATCCATGGTGGCGATGGCGACGACCGACCTGTAGAAAATTCTAGATGTCAAATTTCGATTACTGTTCGATACATTCGGTTCGATTTCGATAGTTGCATCGATAGTAAAGGGCGATACAGACGGTGAAGATACTTTATCCAAGGCACAGATAAAAGAATACTAGGTATCCAAGGTGAAGAACGAAACGACACGTCCTTGCTCTAACCAAGGACGATAAATCGCCGGACAAACGTGTGCTCAGTTAATAATATAATATTATGTATGTATTTATTATATGGGCCTTAGAATAAGTATTTAACATCTTGTTACTTATCTGTAACTACCATAGTGAATTTTTAAATTAGTAGTAACTAATTTAAATTAATTACGAACTAACGATCGATTGCATAATCGTTAACAAGATTGTGTATAGATTTTTAATTTATGGCAACACTGTACATACCTACAGAAAAAAAAACACGCAGCAGCGCTGAATTTAAAAGTAATTTAAGATTCTATAAAATAGAAAAAAGTTTATTTTGTGACTTAGAACATAAGAGGCCGTAGGTAGCAAATATGTGGTTTGAATCGTATTAGATCTCAAAATCCGTGAAAGATACCACCTTATAATGTTTGGAGAAATTAAACTTTGAACTTTTATCTTGCGTTGTGGTTTTTTAGAAACACGATTGGTAAAAGTTTTCTCGATCATATATTTTTTTGAAAAATACATGTTTTTCACACAGTTTGCTATTTATCTCAGGAACAGAACGCTATTTTTGTTGGTTTTATGTTTTGACAAATAGCCTAGAAGTATTCATTTAGTTCTGGTTTTTTAATTTTTCGATTGCTTGTTTAATTAACTTGTAATTAAATAAAAACTGTTTTTTCGCTATAAATTATGTTGCGTGTCTATCGTTCTGCGCTTCTCACTCACGAGTAAAAACATTATTCGCTCTCCCGCTCATTCCTCGGCGTTATGGCACACACTTAAATGCTCTTTGACTTAGGAGGTCAGAGGAGGTCAAAGAGAATGTAACACTATGGAGGAGTTAATAATAATTAGATACCCTAACACCTAAAAAACCATCGTTTGAACAATCCTAATGTAAAATATCTCCAGTAGGAGTATTATTTTACAACATTGGAAGTGTATACTTTAAAAATACTAAGATCTTACCACAGTGATCAAAATATCCTTAGCATTGCCTATAAAAAAAATCATACAATCATGATGATTGTGACCCAAAAATTTGTTGAAGAATAAATTATTATTGTTCACATAGCATGGAATTGCTTTGAAAAATTTGAGTGTATAACAGTGTATGTTTGTTACTATTTCACACTGAAACAGCTGGACAGATTGGAATGAAATTTGGTACCAGGATTGCTTATACCCTGGATTAAAAAATAGCCTAATTTTGATCCCAGTATTCCCACTGGGAATGGGAAATATTCACCATGGGCACAGCTAGTAAAGTAATAAGAGAAAAAAAACATTTGTTTGTTGTAGGTATCTATTTAATTTCAGTCTTCAAGGACAAATACTTTATTCCAAGTAATTTTTTCCACTGGAAAGATGCTTAGATCTACAATATATACACTGGACTCACTGGAGTACCTACTCATTCACATTGGTAAGTACACAAGGACTGGATAATGGAATGTACATTGAAGAATTTAGTTTTGTACATTTTATTTACAATGCAATGTTATCTTAGACTATAACTTGCAATTATTTGGACATTTAGTAACATAATACCGGTAGTGTTTAGCATTACTTTGGGATACAAAGACTTTATGATCAGACAACCACTCATCCGAGCCATCACAGCAGTCACAAATCCCATCATTTATTCTACTTGAAGGGACTCCAAGCAAAGCAATAGGTTTTCTATGATACTGGGCGCCACAGTAAAATGTTCCATCTACACAAGCACTAGTGCTAGGCTCATCTGATCCATCCTCACAGTCACAGTAGTCATCATTGACACTCTCAAAAGGAATCTTCTGTTCAGACTTCGTACACTTGAACTCGTTTTTATGATCCGGCCGGTACTTTGGCATGTGTAAATAATAAACACCTTTTAGAATACCATGATCATTTATGTGTACATCAGCTTCTGAACGTAAGTGCACGATCTCTTGAATTTCATGGTGGTTTTCCATTGGTATTATGATCCTTCTGTTTGTTTCTGAGGTGATGGTGAGAAAGAAGTAGAGTTGATACAGAATGAAGCTCACCGCCATACAAAGAGTGAGGATGATAACATTTTTCTTTTTCTTCAAACCCATTTTGCTGTTTTTACGCGTGGTAGATATAAAGTAAGTAGTAATTTCACATCGAATTATTGAGGATATATAGACGCAAAACGAGATTCTAAACAGTACCTACACCTCTTGTTTGGTTTCATTTCACAATAATGTGTTTTGTTTTTAATTTTTTAGAAAAAAAACAAAATCCAATCCAATCCAATGTCGTTCCACTTTCGTCGTGTCGTTAGTCGTTGACATGACAATGACATGTGAATCATGACGAAACTGACACTGACAGTGAGACTGACACTGACAGTGACAGTTTAAAACAATATACGACCGATATGGATATCATCCATCATCCATTCTATTCTACCCATTCTAATGTCAATGTCTTTGATTGATCCATCAATCAGCCGATTCTTGTAGGATATGTTTATGTTTTATTTATTTATTTATATATTATTATTATCCACTTGAACTTGAATTCTCAGAAGCAAAGCTTGAATTGGAGACAGTGAGAAAGACCTGATTATTTTATTTTCTTTGTATAGTTTTGCAAAATAATTCAAAATTATGTGGCGTCGATATTTGCTATGGTTTGCCCAGGAGCATGTGGATTTTCGACATGCGGTAAGAAAGTAAAAAATACAATAAACCTAATAATATGTACCTGTTTCCTCTAGTACCTATCTAAGCCAATAATGTTGTGTTTACAGGAAATGGAAAGTATACTTGATATTTGCAAAATATCAATAAATTATATTGAGAAACCGTGTGCATCAAAACCTTTTTGGATTGTGGAATTGCCATCGGAGGATTGTGCGAAACAGATTGCTTCTCGATCAGTTTCTCTGAGAAATTGCATAGAGTTATGGTCCAGAGCAACAAATGAAACCCAACTTCATAAGAATCTCTTAAATGCATTGAAGAATTCTACAGGTAAATGGATAATCCATGATAACTCAGATTCTGGATTTAGTGATTTACATGTCTGCCCAAAAGAATTGATTGATGACTGCTGTTCCACACAAAAATCATTCAAGGTGGATGTGGAGACTTATTGTAAACATTTCAATATGAAACAGAAAGTGGAAAAGATTGAGGTATGAATTTGATCTTCAAGTTTTCAAGATAGTTTCCTTTTCTTTTTATTGAATAATATTTTTTTTGCAGAATTTTGAATACTTACCTTTAAAAGGTCCAATCAGATTAAATAATCCTGATGTAAAATTGAGCTATGTAGAGTTCTATGGTATGGATCCCAATGATGTCCCAGAAAAACCTTATGATGTATTTTTTGGGAAGTGGGTAAGTAGGCCTTTAGGTACTGAACCCATACCTAAAGGACAAATACTATGATATTGTTTAACAGGTTAGCTGTCCGATGAGGCACATGTGCCTCATGGGTGATTGCACTGGTACGTCCATGAGGCATATGTGCCTCATGTTAGCTGTCATTATTTACTACAAGGACGTGTACAAAGAAGATCGAAACTTGCTTCGGGACAGCTAACCTGTTAAACTAGACAAGACAAATTTTAATAAGACTTAGAGAATACCTAAGTTTTAGAAGGGGAATTTATTATTTCCAGTCAAGAAAATAGGCATACATTGGGGGCAATTCGGAGTGGTGCAAAAGCTAAACTAAACTAGGTAATTAAAATTATTGCCATCCTTTTTATTTCCATCGCTATGAAAGGGACGGCAACAATTTGAGTTAGCTTAGTTTAGCTTTTGCAACACTCAGAATTGCCACTATTTTTCAGTTAAAATAATTGTTTTAATATTTCATCTAGTTGGAAGAATTCTATAACTAAATCATTATTGTTAATCATGGTTAAGTTATGACATGACATAAGTTACTTAACTATGTAACATTCTAACATGCAGTTCAATTTCTTGTAACGCAAATGACAAGTTTCATACGATTGAGATAAATTATGTTTATTTATATACAGTTCATAACAAATATTTCGAGGGGAGGCCTTTGCCCAGCAGTGGGACACTACGGGCTAAAAACAACAACAACAACAAATATTTCAGGTAGCAGATGGGCAAAGAGAACTTATTCGCCGACACACCTTGAAAAAGCGCCAGTTTATTGGCAACACTAGCATGGATGCCCAACTTTCAATACTAATGGCCAATCAGGCGCAAGTACAGAACGGTGACGTCATACTGGATCCTTTTGTTGGCTCAGGATCATTGTTTGTAGCTGCTTCTCATTTTGGAGGTAAGAATTGTGATATTTACGTGTTTTTGCACCTTATTAGTTATTTTTACTCACAACAGTTGCGATTCAATAGTGTTCCGAAGTGTGTGTACCATGCAACTGTAATTCTATAAAAACTCTCAGAGTGACTTAACATGAGCGTAGTTATTGTTGAGAACGCCATCTAGAGTAGTGAATAGCAACTTTAAAATTTTGTTGTTACAATATGCCATTTATTTTTTCTAATCATAGTGGCATAATTATTCCAAATAAGATGTGGTTTATGTATTATAATCTTTCTAGCATATGTGTGGGGCTCAGACATAGACTTCATGATGCTGCACGGCAGAACAAGGCCCACAAGAGTTGGACAAAAGGTAACAATGTATGTATTTATTGGGATATGGACAAGATTACTGTATATAATTACCTAATAATTCATATATAAGATCTTATGTATCTATCAATAACTTAAAGCAAAATAAAACTTTGAACATAATCACCAGTTAATTTGGTACATCTTAGCTTTAAGCTTTATATCAAATATAATTTTCACTTTTGTGGTACTAGGTAACCCATGTAAGAAGTACCTTTATCTTTGTGATATTTATTACTTATTTATTACATATAGACCATGTACCTACTACTACCAAGTTTCAGCTGAATAAATTCGTTCAGTAGTTTTTGCGTTGAAAAGTAATGAACATCAATTCAGTCAACCTCAAAGCTTTCTAAGATGTTCTTGATGATTAACGTTTTGAGCAGTCACTACTTGGATGGGTGACCGCAAGTGGCATCAGCGGCATCAGCTGAGCGCTTCCGTGCTTCGTAAGGCACGTTAAATTGTCGGTCTCAGCTTTTAAAGTCGTCGTTTTTGTTATTATTTTGCTTTGCTTATTCTGGAATGATACAACTAGTAGTACTCGCTGCTCTCGCTATATTTCAAATTCTCATTCCAGAATAAGCAAATTAAATAATAAGGATAGAACTTCACTTATGGTAAGTTCGTTTAATCCTATTATTATTAGTAGGATTATCAACTCGAACTATGTAAGTTTGTATGTGACAGGGTTATTTATATTACTATTACTACTAGCCCATACTGTCCCATTGTTGGGCCCCACTTTCGCCAGTCACGCCGATCCAGTGCCTTCGTCCGCCAGTCCCTCTCAAAGGCGTCTAGTTCGTCCCGCCATCTAATTTATATGGTTATTTATTTATAGATTTGTATTGTTGAAGGTGCGCGAGAAGGAAGAAAGCATACGAAGTAATATGAAGGGCTATGGAACGGAATCCAGATATTTGGATGTCGTAGTGAGCGACTTCTCACAGCCGCTGTGGAGAGAAAACTTCAAGTTCGACGCTATTATCACTGATCGTAGGTATTTTTTCTATCTCAAAATATTCACAAATGATCAATGAATCAATATCACAAATGACATTTTCTCAGAGTTTCGAAGGACAGAGTTGGTTGGAGATATAGATGGGGGGGTCGACGTGTGCCCAGCAGTGGGACGATATGAAACGTCAATGAATGATAAAACACCCAAGATAATCTCTACCACGCATTGAGACTCCAGGAGCTTTATTCCCCAGCGCACAAAGTAACATAACTTCACTCAAACACGTGCTTTATTGACTATTCGAAATTCAAAATCCAAAAATGTGCAATTTTACATGTCACCTAGGCTCGTTTAGATTGGTATTGACCAATGAAAACATAACATACGCAATGTCATGAATTTTCAAATTCCGTATGCCACCGTTACATGCTCTTTGTGCCACGACTAGGCGAGGTTAATACCTGTCAAAATTCCATGCTTCTCAATACCGTGTTTTGTAAAAACACTGCTAAAGCGCGGTACAATTTTTCATATTTATTATGAGATTTGTGTTATTTTAACTATTCAATGGTGAAAGAAGACGTGTAGCACTCGGAGACTGCCGCGGTAAAGCTATTGCATAGCATTTTTTCAGAGCGGAGGGTGTATTTTCGTTACGGAATTTCTGGATTCGGTCTCCACGCTCAAGGCCCGCAATAGAAGCTATGCAATAGCTTAAAAATATTATTTTTACGACAAATAATGTACTAAATCATTGAATAGGTGTTTCAGGCGGCAACTAAGATAAACGCCTTTTTGGTCACATCATCTACACTGCAGCCTCATTGGAGGAGATACTTTTTGCCGTCGGGGGACATTGTCAGTAAACGTAGTGTTTATATTCTCTTTGATTGTCAGGGTTTGACTTGACATTAGTGACGGCACGGTATTATTTATTTATTGTATTTTGATAAAATTATATTACGTATTCTATCATTGAATATTTGTCGGCAACAAAGATAAATCAAGTCGGTAATCCTAACAAGATATAAGTGCTAGGTATAATAAAATATTATGCTTTGCCAGAAAAAAACAACACATTTTTTATAAATTTATTCACAAAGCACTATGATGAGATTTCTTTCACAGGATCGCTGATGCCCTCATGGATCTAACAAATGCAATTAATAATAGGTAAATGGTTGTGAAATAAATGTGATTGATAAAAAAAACTCTGACTTAATTACTCTCTTGCCGAGACGAGAAGTAGGAAATGTAGGTTGGCAGCAACATTGAACGTGCTCTCCAATTTCGCTATGAAGCGACTTGCACTAGGCTGGCTGATAGTGCTAACCAATCGTTTCCAATTGACTGTTGATAGCTCCAAATAAAGTACAAAGCTACCCAAGTTTGCCTCCAAGGATGCCGCGCAATCACTAAAACCACTTCTATGTGGTGCTCACACGTTTACAATTTTAGGATCCATTGATTAGGATCATGATCCCCTAAATCTCTCCTACTTATATTTGTGCGTTGTTTTCGAATAACAATTTACATTTTCATTGCTAGTTTTAGGTACCTACTTAATTAAAATAGAGAAAATGCAATTTCGATGAAAATCAATCAATGATTGAAGTAGGTAATTGTTATGACATTTGACATTTCGTCCGGGAACTAGTCGGACGTACCTAATGAATTAAAATAATTATTTTTTGACTCAAAACTTTGAATAACAACAAAATTAATAATTATTGTTATTTAATAATCATCTAATTCAATGTTATTTTACTTATAATATGATGTGGCTTAAACCAAAAAAATCAATCAACTAAAATTATGATAACTTTCCAAAAACATTCGCGGAAGTATGGTTTTGAACGAATTACGAAAATATCAAGTCCATGAACGAAGTAGCCACTGGACCCGACATAAAATATAAATAAATAAATAAATAATAAATAAATATCCTTGGACATTCCACACGGGGCGGCGTCATCTAGTCCCAAGCCAAGCAATTTAATGCTTGTGTTATGGTAACCAGATGACTGATAAACTACATAGATACCTACATTTTATCTGTAATTACATACATATTTATTATATGTACATAGCCACTTGAACGCCCACAGGTACTGCAGTTACCAAAAAAAATTCGGCAACTTACGCCCCGGGTACTACAGTACCTAGAGGGTCACCCTAGCAAAAAAATGATTTTATTTTTGATCTGTGGCTCTTGTGGGCCTAATCTATGCTAGACACGAAGCAGAAATCATTCATCGAACGAACTGAACCAATTGTCAAATGACATTCCTAGAAAAACTTTTGTCTAGCAACAAAATAAAAGTGTGTGATTTGTGCTGTGTACCTGAAGTTTTCTTTGATCAAACATGTCGTAAGTACTTTTGTTGTATTGTATATTTCTATGATTGTTATATATGTATTTTTTCTAGATAAAACACTGGTTTTAATGGTATATAACATCATACTTATTATTCCTCTAAAGTTTAATAAAATTGTAAAAACTATCGCCGAGTACCGTTTGTGTATCAACATGGCCGGTGTTTTATTTGTTTAGGTAGTAATCAATATGGTTTCTTCAAAAATACTACTCTATTAGCATACGATAATCTATCTAGAATAATATAATACATAGAATAAACTATTTACGCCCTCTTTTCATTTAGATTCAACGAAAATATCAAAGGTAATACGCAGCGGTTGAGAGTTGTGTACTGGAGTACCCAATAACGTTTTCAAAGTAAGGTTCGTGCAGACGAGATTTCGGTGTTGGGATTTTCAAGTTGCGTGGATGTTTTTCGCTTGCATTTTTTGTTTGTTTATGGTTTGCGTTATTTTACTCTAAGCAAAAAATTATTCATTTCATTCCAGCTTGCATCTGACATAGGTACCTAGGTACTATTTAGGGGTTTGAATATTTTTGTATAGTCCTACAATAATGTTTTTTTTTTTTTAAATCACCGCGCTCGTTATATATTTGGATAGAGAACACTAAAACAAATGAAAAATGTTCTATAACATTATCTACTAAAGCATCAGGTTTCTGAGATATTAACATAATAAAGAAAAAAATATAGTTATTTTCATCTGTGAATATCTCAGAAACCTGACGCTTTAGGACATTATTTTATAGAACATTTTTTATTTGTTATAATCTTTTGTATCTTAATAACTAAATTCCATTGTGCGCGGCGATTTAAAAAAAAATAATTATCAAGCCCCTTACACATCAATAACAACCTCATATTATTAGGAATGCTTCAGATAATGTTATACCTAATGTTATACCTTTGCAACTTTTTATACTTATAATAATTAACGTTAATATTGGTAATTGGTAATTCGTAAAACTAGTGGATTGCGACGTTTGGCTTAAATTGTTTACATGCAATGTTTGCACGTATTTTCGATAAAAAAAATTTTTTTAAATTATTATGTAGGGACATGCAAGTTATAATACGGATTTATTTATTTAAGATCACAAGAAAATGACAGAGATCGCGGTCGAGGACGTGGGAGAAGCCGAGGAAGAGGTAAAGGCAGAGGAAGAGGGGTACAATCGGTGGAAGAGTAAGTGACTTTGCATAACTTAGTAAAAGTTACTAAGTACATATCAGGCAACTTAAGTTATTTTGTAATGCTGTTTGACATGTTTTGGAACTGTGAAAAATATTGTTGCAGTGATACGCTGCAGATCATACGTACTGCCCGACAAGTGACGCAACGTCAGGTTGCGTGCTTGTCGGTGCAACAAAAAAAGGAGCTGATGGAGCGAAAGAGAAAAAAGGAGCTCCATCGCACCATACTCCCGGATGCGCCGCCGAGAAAAAGACGAATGCGGTATGTTCTCGTATTCAATCAATCTCTATAATCCATACTACTATTATAAATTCGTAAGTATCGCTGTCTATTTATCTGTTTGTTGCGTGTTCACCGTTATTATTATTTTTCTTAGAAAAGAATCGCCTGAACGGGAACCTTTTGAAATGGTGGCCCCGCCGCTTGCCTCCACGTCTGCGGCGGTTGATTATGGTAAATATTACTTATGTGACTTGAGATGTCAAATGTTACTTTAATACGAATAGTATTTACATTATTACGTTGTTACAGTTACACTATCACCTGACCGAACGCCGATGGTGGCCTCGCCGCTTCCCTCAACATCTGCGGCGGTTGATTGTGGTAAATATAACTTGCGTGTCTTGAGATTTCAAACGTTACTTTAATACGAATTAGTATTTACTATTACGTTGTTACAGTTACACTATCACCTGACCGAACGCCGATGGTGGCCTCGCCGCTTCCCTCAACATCTGCGGCGGTTGATTGTGGTAAATATAACTTGCGTGTCTTGAGATTTCAAACGTTACTTTAATACGAATTATGAATGAATGAATGAATGAATGAATGAATGAATGAAAATTCTTTATTGTACACTAAAATACGATACAATTAACAACTTAAGAAAAAACTAAGTACCTAACAATGTACAATGGGCAATTAGTAATTAGTATTTACTATTACGTTGTTACAGTTACACTATCACCTGACCGAACGCCGATGGTGGCCTCGCCGCTTCCCTCAACATCTGCGGCGGTTGATTGTGGTAAATATAACTTGCGTGTCTTGAGATGTCAAACGTTACTTTAATACGAATTAGTATTTACTATTAAGTACGTTGTTACAGTTACACAATCACCTGACCGTCTTGGACTGCGTGACGCTGGCTCGCCGCTTCCTGTTGCTTTTGAATTCAGTAAGTATGAAATTGTGTCTTGAGGTGTTAAACATTACATCATAAATAAGCATTATTTATCTATATAATATCATATATGTTGTTACAGATTTTGACGAATCCGATGGCAGTGCTGTAGGTACGCCTGATGCAGATACGGTGTCCAACTCACCCAGTTCTTTGGACTCTCTGGTGTTTCGTTTGCCGACTTCCGAGAACTGGGCAGTTGTGTGCCGTACTCCCCGCAAAAGGGAGTTACTAAACAAGGAGTTTACAGATTCTGATGATTCATGTTAAATATTCTAACATAAATCATCATCTGTGGACTCCATAAAAAGTTCTAAAATAAATATAATACTCGTATTATTATTTTTGTTTTTTTTTTCTAACTAAAAAAATATTACAGTGCCACACGTTGGGATGGAAGTTATTATAGAACAGGACGAAAACACCCGCGCACGACGACAACGGTCGGCTATTGGTAAGCCCAAATAATCAACAAATGTGACTCTTGTCTGTTTCTCTACATTTGGGGTTGTAATCGTTTTTATATATTTTTTCAGGATTAAACGACTCTAAATTTGAGGACACTGTAATAGATTGGTTAGTTGACTCTGACAGTGAAACAGACATGTTTAACGATGACGGAAATGACGACCGACAATCACAACCGGCTTATCGAGACATGGACATGACCAATGACTTGACTCCTCAACTAGAGGAAATACTTCAGACTGAGGACTCTACAAATGACAGGGCTTTGCAAGCCCTACTACCGGAAGACTGCTTCACTTTTGACTGGAGTAAAAACAAACGAGACTTTACGGCCAAACGTGAAACATTTGTTGAAACGCCTGGACCCACTTTCGACATGACCAACGACACGAAACCGATTGATATATTTGAAAAAATGTTCGACGTGGAGTTTGTAGACCTATTGTGTACAGAGACCAATCGGTATGCAAGCCAGAAAATAGAATCTCTTAAAAACTTGAACAATTTGTCTGCACACTCCCGTCTGCATCGCTGGACACCAACGAACAGACCAGAAATGATCTCTTTCTTAGCCCTTATTATAATTCAAGGGCTGTATCCACTAGCCAATGAAGAATCTTTTTTTAAATTTAATGGTTTTGGAACAATGCCCTACATTTCGCGAATAATGTCATATAATAGATACTTACTTTTGAAAATTATGCTGCACTTCGTTAATAATGACACACAGACCGACAAACATTCGAAATTATATAAAATTCAACCTGTAATTGATTATTTAAACGTAAAATTTTCTGATTTATACTACCCTCAACAAGAAATTGCAATTGACGAGTCACTCTTGAAGTGGCACGGCAGACTAAGTTTTGCTCAAAAAATTAGTTCTAAGGCTGCACAGGTAGGCGTCAAAACCTATGAGCTGTGTGAGTCGTCGAGTGGCTACCTTTGGCGATTTTCTGTTTATACAGGAAAAGACACAACAGCAACGAATGATGACAACGACAATGAAAACGACGAAGATGACAATAGACCGGACCAGACAGAACATGCATATGACACACAAGAACCGGAATATAGACCGACGAACGCAACAGCGAAAATTGTTTTTGACCTTATAGAGCCACTTCTACACCGAGGTCACACGGTTATAATGGACAATTTTTACAATTGTCCATTATTAGCACGGTGCCTCAAACGACGAAAAACAGACTGTTACGGCACACAACGCCTTAACAGAGAATTTATTCCACAGTCTCTTAAAACTTTGACCAAATCTGACCTTCGGCCTGGAGAGATCGTTGCGAGCTTCTGTTCCGATCTGTCTGTGATGGTATGGCGAGACTCTAACTTAGTTAGCATGATCTCGACGTACCATCAGCTTCAGATCGGAACCCGGGAGAAGTTTAACAGAACGATGTACAAGCCAAGCGTTGTTCTTGACTACAACAAGCATATGGGAGGTATTGATCGCAAAGATCAATTCTTATCTGCCCACCCGTTGGAGAGACTTAAAAGCCGGGTTTGGTACAAAAAGTTGTTTCGACGACTTTTTAACTGTGCGGTGTTCAACTGTTTTGTATTGTTTAATAACAAACACAAAATGCAGCACCGGCAGTTTAGAACAATACTGGCTGAGACTTTACTGAAGACGTACCGACAGATTGACTTAAGCACAGAAACGCGAATAATTTCTCGGACTTCCGGACAGAACGTTACACATGTACGACAGCGTAACAACACGTCGATGATCCAAAACCGACCGATAGTCGAAAGCGATCATTTCCCTGTGCATGGCCCTACCAAAAGAGGCCGCTGTTGGTGGTGTTCGCACAAACGGCAAACTGCCAGCCGCACAATATGGATGTGCAAGGAATGTGGCGTGAGTTTGTGCATCTTGGGCTGTTTCAGAGATTATCACAAGCCTTAGAGCGTGACCAGCCAAAAGTTTCATTAAGAATGTGACATAATGCCGTAATATAATATATAATAAATAAATAATAAAAGTAAATACGCGAAATTTACGCGAACGAAGTCGCGGGCGTCTGCTAGTTGATACTAAACTAATAACAGGTAGTTCACCTTTGAAATGGCATTTTTCTATAAGTATGTAAATATATTACCTATGTCAAAGTATAATACTGTGTTTTTGTTAATTTAGAAATAAGTACCTACCTTCTTCTCTTCTATAGCCCGATTGCAGGGCTATCTACCATCCATTGTGAATCCAAACCATCCACTCATACAAAAATATTATCAAAATCGGTCTAGCCTATAGATATATAAGTATATAGGTTAGGTTAGGATAACGTATAGATGTTAAATACTAATTCTAAGGCCCATAGAAATATATACCTACTTAAACCTAAAATCTATATACCTACATAGTAAAATATCAAGAAATGTATCAAATCAATTTAGTTAAAAAAATATCGTTCCTTGTCAAAATTAAATCGCTCGTCTGCACAGCCCCGGGCGGCCATTTTGCTGTTTGTCGAAACAACTCGCGCGAGTACAGTTGGGCCGAGGAGTCCTGATTTTATCAATTTATTTGATATACTTCTCATGAGTCTAGTATAAAGCCATTGGCATCATTTTAAAGGAAATAAAATGTACTTTATTTAGAACATTTAATTACTGTTACAGATATCATAGGTTAATCAAGAAAAAATAAAGTTGCAGAAAAACCGGTCGAAAATGTCTACTTTGATTTTTTAACATCATTTTTAATTATCAAGGTGTAGGTTTAATGATTAGATGATAATTTAAGTTTATTCTACAGATATTAAAGTAAACAATGTAATTTCTCGTTTTCGAATAACTTTAATACTTTTGTTTTGGTAAACGTTTTTATCGGTGAAGTCGCGCGGCGTTTTGATGGCGCTTGCCGTCGGTTGCGCTCGGACGTAAGTCCCCCTCCGCGGCCGCGAGCGCTGGGCGTTCAAGTGGATAGCGAAGTTGCACTTGGTGGCTACCAAACTCTGTTTTCGCTATTTCTCCTAAACTATACAAAATGAAATTATTACATAGGTATTAAAAAAAGCTTATGATAGGTTTCACAAACTGTAGGTACATTCAGTTTTTTCAAATTCCTTTGTTCAACGTAATAATAAAATAAAATAGGCGCTAGTTTCACCCATACAGGCACCTTAAATAAAGTTGGCTAATACGAAATTTTATTTTAGGTAGGTACCTACATTGTGATTCTATTTAGTGATTAATAACAATACCTAAATGTAATAAAATAATGTACCTACCTACTAATTATGTGGAAAGAAGTAGTGCTGCTTCTGCCGCTATAGTTTTTACACAATTTAACTGAACAATTAGTAATTTTTGGGAGATGTTTTATTGAAAAGTAAGTGGTTCAGACTTACGCAAAAACAAACGACCAAGGCTAGAATTTGACTGGTTACCTACTGACAAGACCGGTGAAGGTACGTTCGCTTATAATATGTCTAGTCCAGTGGCTATTCGTTCAAGATCAAGACTTAACTTGTGTGACAGAGCGTGGAGAATACCATTTTAAGAAAACAAGCCTTGGCACCATAGATTCGTATTTCAAAATGACGTCACTGCACGTTACGTTCTTATAAAGTGATTTGGGGAATAAAGCCCCAGTTGTGATTATGTTTTGTTATTATACAAGCGCTCGTGGCGAAGCTTGTTAAGACGTTCTTGCTTGATAGATCGTCGAAGTTAAGCAACGTTTCTTTTTCACAACTTGGGTGGGTGACCGCAAGTGGCATTATCAGCTGAGCGCTTTCGTGCTTCTGAGGGCACGTGAAATTGTCGGTCTCGACTTTTTAAGTCGTTAAGCCATGACGGAGGCCTTTAGGCGGCTTGAAAACTCCGTCACCAGAGTTCACTTGCTTTAAGAACGAACGAACTAACTTTGTTTAAGGTGCCTCTATGGGTGAAACTAGCGCCACCGCCGATTTTATTTTATTATTACGTTGAACAAAGGAACTTTAAAAAACTGAATGTACAGTTTGTGAAACCTATCATAAGCTTTTTTTTAATACCTATGTAATAGTTTCATTTTGTATAGTTTAGGAGGAATAGCGAAAACAGAGTTTGGTGGCCACCAAGTGCAACTTCGCTATATCTTAACCTAATATTGCGTAGATGAATTTAGGGCGTGAAATCTAGATATCTTCCAGCACCATACGGGGTTCGCGAGCCAGCTGAGAGGATCGGCATCGAACGCGACAACTACACTCTCACAGAGGCTCAGCTCGCTCACCACGTGCCCGCTAAAGTGGAGTACGACCTGCCACATATCTACAGCGACCTGCTCAGCTTCGCCGCGCGGTACCTGGAGCTGGGCAGGCGGCTGGTTTGCTGGTATCCACTTGTAAGGTTAGTGCTACATTATTACATTTTTTTTTAATAATAATAACGTTTCGTCACCTTTGACGAAGGATGGTGGGACTCGGCAAAGGATAGACGGTTGGAAGAGTTTGGAATAATAATAATCGGAAATCGGAGTCGGAAATTTCATTTTCTCCCCCTTTATGAAAGAAGGAATATATCCGATCTTTCCTACCTCTTCGGCATAGCGAATGGCAAGGTGGACTGTCCGGAACTTTTGGAACTGCTGGGATTACGCACTAACAGGGCCGCTTTGAGAAACCCTAATACGTTGCACGTACCGCGTGTTAACACCAACTATAGGCAGAATGCATTCATTATCAGAGCATGTAATTCTTTTAATTACTTGACAAAAGCAAACTTAGAAATCGACATTTTTAATACGTCAATATATAAATTAAAACGTTTAATTATCTTTTCGAATGTTTTGAGTATTAGGTTGTTTTTTTTTTTTTTTGTATATTACTTTTTTTTTCTCACAACTACGCGTAGGTGGTGTTTGTCATCTACTGACCTTTTAATGTTAACTACCTACTTTATATTGTCTATATGTGGAAACTTTTAATTAGCCTTCTCAGTATTAGCATGATGTTTTTACCCATGTTATATTGTATATCTTGCCAATAGTTATGCATAGCTGTAAGTTTTCCTAAAATTGTTAAAATAAAATAAAATAAAAATAATAATAACGTTTATTTCAAAAGTATAGATTGCTAGCTTACTTGCCCGCGGCTTCACCTTTATAAACAGTAGCCTATAAATTCCAGGTCCTAAACTATGTTTCAGCCAACTCCATAAATAACAGCGTATGGCGATAGATCTGCGATCGTTCGTCGGATTGAATATTGATTTCGGACGTGAGACCGTAGGTATACTCTACAAACCGAAAACGATGCAACGTGCCAACAATCGCAGATCAGCTTATGTTGGTGGATACTGAATTCGGAAGATTAACCAACATGCTGACCTGCGATGATTGTCACGATGCATCGTTTTTGACTTATAGAGTAAGCCTCCTGTGTTGTTGGAAAGAAAGAAAGAAAGAAAAATCATTTATTCTTGTAGGACCTCAAGGATCACTTAAGTTTCGTTTTACATGCTAGGTGATTCTAATGCCTGTTGGATTCGTTTGAGTCTTGATCGCATCTTCTCAATGATGACTGAGAAACTGTGAACCTATCCTCCAGGGAAGAGTACACTGAGGAGCAACTCCCGGCCCACCCGTGCTTGCGTCTGGTCGCCAGCTCCGAGCAGGTGCTGTCCCGGCTGACGGCGCGGCGGCTGCTGACCTACCAGAAGGTCGCTGAACCCAAGGAAGACACCGCCCTCAGTAATGGAGGGGCGCATAACTTTAGGTGAGCTTTTAGAATAGAATAGAAAAAAGTTTATTCTGTGACTTAATAAAATAGAACAAAACATAAAACAACATAAAAGAATATTATGGACCTTATAGGTCGCGCCACGTAAAAAGAGCGCTGTGGAGATATAGGGGTACGTTTGCGCCTGTGTTCACTCGCTGACGAACCAATAGCACTCGCTAAATCAATGGTATGAAGTGCGCCGCGTTACCTCTCTACCAATCATCAACCACTGCGCAGTTTTGACAGCCAGCGCTCTTTTTACGTGGCGCGACCTATACTCATAGTGTGCCGCTGAGGGACAAAAAATGCAGTGAATTTAGTTTCGTAGTAAAATTTGGAGCATCAAGTTTCCGGCCATACAAAAAAAACGACGCGCGATGAGGGACAAAAGATCTAATGCTTTGTCTCTTTTACTCACAAGAATGATGTATATATTTCTTTGTTTGTGTGACTGAGAAAGAAATATAAAGCGCTTTACTTCTTACTTTCTCTAAGAGAACATTTATTTCTTTGAGTCTTTTTATTCAGCGTATGAGCAAACATTACTTATCTCGCTCAGATCAACTCGGGTCAATATAAATATGGTTTTAAATTTTATTTAATTGAGAAATAACGACTGTTTTTCGAAGTAATTATAATTAATCTAATATTTGACCGAATGGCTGAATTTGCATGGAGGAAATGTACAAGTATACATAATGGGCACCTGACTACACTAACTAAACCGTGAACTACTAATAGAATACTAATAGAATAATAATGAATAACTTGACTATCAACTCTTTTTTTCTATAGTCTTCAACTGCATAACAAATAAACTCTATTTTAATTTGTTTCTATTATAGGGAGAAATACTTCTCGCTGGGAGATGGACAAATGACAAGGAAAGAGATCAAAAAGAAGAGACAGGAGGAACTAGCTTCGTACATAGCGTGCAGACAGCAAGCAAGGATTGATTTTACATAAAATTTCGCAATAAGATGTAGTTTATCTACTGTAAATAGAGAATCAAATAAAATTTTGTTATTTATCATTTTAAACGAAGCTGGTGTGAAATTGATCATACATAACCTCAGGCACAGATAATATAATACATAATACTTTACTAGTCCTTAGGTAAGGGAGTGTTTCCAACAATCATTGCGAGGAAACTGCAAGGTGCACAGAAAATGTTTCTGATCTCCAAACGGTGAGTAAAACCACCAATAACAGAGAGCAGCCAGATCTAGCCAAGCTTTTCTACAACAAATTGTTATAACACTATTTAAACTATCGCGACTTGAAAACATAGTTCCGAAACGTCGAGGTAAATAGAATGATTTGAATACGCGATTAAGTCCCGATACTATATTTAAATAAACAAAACATTGGTTGTGAAGCCGAAGAAAATCAGAGTAAGCAAAAAAATATGACAGGATCTTTGAAATTGAAATTCAGCTAAATATTGTCAACATTAATCAATTATTTTTATTATTACAAATAAATAATGTAATACCTTATCCATTACAAGTTACAACCACTAAACAAAAATTGAATATGATTTAAATAAATAAAATGTAAAAAAAAAACATAAATAAATGCTTTGGCCAATGCCAAATATCTATTTCCTAATGATAATGGCTAAACACTATACTACTATGAAACTTGCATACCGATCGTCGAAACGAAAGAAGTTCAATGGAATTTTATGGAACTCTTGCCTTTATAGACGCCATAGATTATATTTTATATCACACATCATCTATAGAGACAGTTGGTGTTGGTGACAGTTTTTTAAAATTAATGCCTCAATCCTTTACTGCTGTTATTAGCTCAGTTGAAAAGCCCTTCGATTCAATAAGATCTACTCAGCGATGGCTAGACTCAGCATGACCTGTGCCAATGGTGCGTCGTCTTCACTAGCGGCGCCGGTCTTAGCGAGCGCTCTGCGTTGCGCCCACTGGCAGAGTTTCCAGGCCTCCGCGCGCCCGCCGCTGTTCCCGCCTTTGTATTGACCGAGAAGGCTGTTTGTGGTCTGAAAGAATCGTAAAGGATTAGTTTATATATCTTGTTATAGTGTTAACCCAAACTTAGGTATTTCATTAAAGTTATTAGTTAAGTTTTGGCGACATCCAGAATTACCACTATTGACCTTCTTTTGATGACGAGAGTAACAAGAAATGAGGATAAGTGAAAGTGCTTTATTGAATACTTTTCACCGAAGGTCTTTAGGTGAATATTTTATTCGAGTTAACACTTTCACTTGTCAACTTATCGACAGTTACATGTTTACATTGTTTACACTTTATTCTTACCAAGAACAAGCCTAGGAGAGCTCGCATATTCTCCGGGTTAAGCTTCAATGCTTGAGAGTAGTATGTCTTCGCGAGCTCCAAGTTATCCACTCCGCCCTGGAAATAAGAAATTATTACAAAAATTCAGATAAAATAAAAGGGGTCTATCACGAGTTAACCGTAGTACCGTAGTACTGAATACTATCCTCGATACCGAGTCAAGTATTACAAAAGAATCCAGTGCAGCGCCGCTCTCGGTAACTTTCCTGAACTAATAATTTTATACATTTGATATAGGTACTTGACCCGGTAGCGAGGATAGTTTACTATAGCCTAGTATAGTACCTGGACGAACAGTGAGCGTGCCGCCTAAGGGACAAAAATTGCAGTGAATCCATAGTTTCCTAGTACAAATTCGGAGCATCAAGTTATGGCCATACAAAAAAGCGGCACGCGATGAGGGAATAAAAGATCTAATGCTGTCTCTTTTACTCACAAGAATGTTGTATATTCTTCTTTGTTTTTGTGTGACTGAGAAAGAAATATACAGCGCTCTATTTCTTACTTTCTCTAAGACTATACCACTCGCAAACTGATGATACGCCCCCTAGTGACTATAAATATAAATAAATATCCTAGGACATTTCACACGGCGTCATCTATTCCCAAGCTAAGCAACTTAATGCTTGTGTTATGGAAACCAGATGACTGATATAATACATAGATAGATACTTAAGTACTTATTTTTTTTTTTAAATACATACATATTATAGATAAAAAAACATCCAGACCCGGAACAAATATCTGCAGAACATACAAACATTTGTCCCGCGTCGGGATTCGAACCCGCAACCTCCGCGTCTCAGTCGGGCCTTCGCCCACTGCGCCACAGAGGTCGTCTTCGTTTTTGTGTGACTGAGAAAGAAATATACAGCGCTCTCAAACTGCTGATACGCCCCTAGTGACTATAGTTACCATGGTGTACCGGATGTCGGCCAATCTCTGCAGATGCAGGTGAGCATGTGGCTGATGCAGCAGGATCTCCTCGGCGCAGAAGGCGGCGCGGGAGTACGCGCTCACGCGGAGGTACAGCGCGCAGAGCTCCTGCCACGCCTCCACGTCTGACATGAACCTGGGAACGGTAGTCATGGTGTTGCTCGAGAAAGAACAGGACTAACAGCCAATTTCAATAACCTATCTATCTTTGGTTTTGCTTACTATCAGTAGCTGTTTGACGTTTTTTGTATGGAAGAAATGTCAAATATGTACCCGCAGTAAGCAAAACCAAAGATAGATAGGTTATTGAGACTAGCCGTAAGTAAGTAAGTTCGTATGAGCAAGTGGCCAACTCTGGTGACGGAGTTTTTAGGCCGCCTCAAGGCCTCCGTCATGGCTTAACGACTTTAAAAGCCGAGAAAGACAATTTAACGTGCCCTCCGAAGCACGGAAACTAGCAAACTGTGGACACTCCATTTCAAATATACGAAAGGGCGTACTAAACCGATACGCCGCCGCCGCAAACTCGGCCGCTAACAGTTTGCCTACTGTGGACACAGCCTAATTGAGAAAAATGTTTGGCTGAAGTTTAGCTCTCAAGTCGTTTCATTGTGATCCCAGAGCTCCTACTGAATTCATTTCATTTAGTAGGACTCCCAGGATCACAACTGGCCATCAGTTTGCAAACACAAGCTATGAAAAAAGTACTAACAGGTCGAGGTAGTTGATAAGTTCTGTGATGGCTTCGTTGATCTGTCCTTGCGCCTTGAGCACGGCGACGCGGCGCTTACGAGCAGCTGAGTTGGTCTTGTCTGCGGTGATTATGTTATCCAGCATGTATAGAGCTGCATCATAACTGGAAGCAAGATAAAATAAATAAATATCCTTCGACATTCCACAAGGCGCCATCTAGTCCCGAGCTAAGCAATTTAGTTAGCCTCCCTAGCACATATCATGTGCAATTACCCAACCAAATTGTAGCTGCTCAGAATGTAGCAACTTCAACTATCTTTCAAAAATTTTATAAGCTAGCTACATCACAAGAGCTTCATAAGATCCATTAGTAACCACTAAAGAGTGTTATTAATAAATTGATATCATTTTACAAACAAGAACCAACTCCATATTTTCAGTCAAATTGAGTTACTTACAGACTGATTAGACCCAGGTATTTTACTTCCCTAGAAAATATCTTGACCAAAATTATTTTCAGATTTCAAGGTGATTAACAATTTGTGTGTTTTACAAAATATAGACATTTACCGAACAAAGTATAATGGTGATCCACATCTAAAACACATAATAATTTGGTAAGACATCTTAAAAGCCTAAAGCCTAAAGATTTGATAGAAGAAAGAGACTACTGTGTACTGTGAATACAATCCTGATCAATTGATCATGTTTTTTTAATAAAACTTTTAAATATTATTACTTTTCTTCTGCCTCCAATAGTGCAGCCTCACAGCGCATCACTCGCAGGCTTCCCGGAAACTCTTTGGATAGTTTTGCAGTGCATGCATATGCTAACTTGTATCTGTGGCAGTCTAGCGCAGCAAAGATCACTTGTTCCAATACCAGGTGCTCTGAAATATATGTAATAGTAAAGTTAATATAAATAATAATTGAACTAGAACCATTTTGATTTGAGTGGATGATGTTGTGAAATGGCAGGTAGTAAGTACAACATAAAGCCATAAGAAATTCTTACTCTCATTGCCGAGTTTCTCCCAATCTTCATTCAGGACAGAATCCCACAGCTCTATCACATCTTCACTCCGTCTTTCGTTACCTTCTCTCCACTGACGGAGCAGCTCTTTGGCTTCTGTAAAAGTATACTGTCTTTAGAAAACACTCAGGGAAGTTTGTAGGTACACTTTTGTTGGTCCTTTATTTTCCATTTAAAGTCGTAAAAAATGGGATAGCTTAGAACGAAGACGATGAAACAAAGTGTTAAAAAAATGTAAATTGAGGTTTTAGTGAGTTTTGTGTTTCGAAAAAGCAAGGAACTCTCAACTCACCGCTATGACTTATTTCTTCGAAGTTATACGACATGATGTATATTTTTAAAGAGATTTATTATTGCCCAATTGTATTTATTTCACAAAGTAAAACGCTGATAATTATTAATTTTAGTTTCCTTCCTTTCCTTCCTCGTCTTCGTCTTTTCTTCTTCTTTCTTTTTTACAAATCTTCTTTATTACTTTACTTTACTTTGGCTTCGCATCGCACGGCTTGTGCCACGCATTTAGCCACTTTGATTGTCTTTTGGATTGTCTTGCTTGATTATTTTTGAAGTAAAGAATTGAGTGAGTGAAGTAAATTATTCGCTGTGTGAAACTAATTATGATGATTAATTAAATGAAGAGAAAAATAAAGAAAAGGGGTTTAAGGGGTTGATCGAGGGCTATCGAGGGGGTTCGGGGGTATTTCGTGTTCGGAGGTAACATTTGGTAACATTTTTTGGTTTGGCAATGACATTGTCACCAAAGTACAGCACTGTCATGTCAGTGTACACAACTGTCAGTATTTTGTCTATGACATAGGAAGATAGAATCGTCTATGGTTCAGAATGATAAGCAGGTTCGTTATACGCATGAATTGCTCTATACAATTTTGTTGTTCGAATAAAAATGTATAGAGATCATAGCCATAAAATCGTTATCGACGGGAGTATTGGAACACAAAAGTGTTGTGTGTGTGAACGTGAACGAGACGTCTGCAATATGTCTGACTATTTGGAAATATTTTTAGATGTACAATAGTCGTAATTTTATCAATTACCTCTTCATTATTTTAAGTTTGCCATGGAATATACATGATAAACAATAAAGCTGGTAAGAATAATTGTCCTATGCTACAAGGTATTGTTATTTTTTACTGCCTTCTTTCTTCATGGTACAATGCTCGACTTTTTATGTCTCAATGGCCTTTATCTTTGAGTTTTGTTTTCTTTTGTCCTCCGCTCGCATGTCGGACAAGTTTACTAAATTCGATTTTGTGTCGTAATCCTGTATAATTATTCAGAGTGTTTTGTCCGACAGATCGATAGAAGACTACACAGCAAAGTTATGTATCGTTGTGAACAAGGAAATTTCGTGTGAAGAGTAGATATGCGCGTCACGGACATTGTTCGAACAGGCTCGTGTGACTTTGTGTGTGTGCTGTGACGAAACTTATCGATATAATCGTTGCGGCAGGGTCGACGGCTCCGCGGGCGCGGTGACATCGCTCGCGTGACGTCACCATGGAGCAGCTCGTGCAGTGCCCCGTGTGCACGCTATTCCTGCACAATGGCATGTCGCTCGAGTCTCACCTTGACACGCATCCCAAGGACCAAGTCATCAAGGCTCTGTGTAGTATCACCAAAACTAATGCCAGCTGTGCCAGCAGCAGGACACCTACTCCTGCCAATTCCGAGAGGTCCTACAGGAGCAGGTCTAGAACGCCTATCACTGAGGATAGTGGGACTAATCCTTGGAATGGATCGAAGGAACATGAGCGTTACTGGGCTAGAACACCCAGTGCCTCCAGCAGGACTCCTAGTGGGACTTCCAGTCGAGGTGTTAGCCGCACACCCAGCCAGACCCCTAGCAGAACTCCAAGTAGGACTCCCAGTAGAACTGCTCGTTCACATTCATCCACAAACCTCTTAAGAAACTGCACTCCGGACATGAGATTGGTTGATAATTTGGCATTTGAAACTACAACAGTTAGTAGTTCATCACAGAACTCGCAATCTCGCCTTTCTAACTCACCCTCAGTTATAAAATTGGATAAATCTCACCGATCATACCAGCCACCTCCTCCAGAGTACGATCAGCAGTACATGGATTACTCTGATCAGCAGGAGGACCGGGAAATCAAGTATTCAAGATCCGCTGAGTACAATGCCCTTGATGTTAATGCAATGTATTCTTACAATGTGCCAATGCTCGGAACTAATAAACTTCAATCAGTTCCTCCACCTGTGATGCAGCGAAAAAGAAATGAACCAATCAAGACAAATAGTGGAATGAAGCCGACTAACCTACTCAATCTTGTAAAAAATAACATTGGTGGAATGCAGTGTGTGCCTTATATGGCAAATCGTGCTGCACCTTATCCAATAGTGCCAAGTGCCCCTACATTTGTTCAGAAGAATGTCCAAAATAGTATGGTACTGACCAGTGGACTACCCAACACCCAAGTTCAAATTGAATCCAAAACTGGAGCTCCATTAGTCCAAAACCATTTTAACCTGCCTTCAGGTACTTTCACACCGGGCACTACTGTGGTCACTCAGAACTCTCAGTACTTTTATCAGGAAATGGTACAAAATATTGATCCCAAATCATTTGTGCCTACAATGCCGCCTGTTTTTACAGGACATAAGAATATCACTAATGTAGCACAAACAAGCTCAGAATGCACAAGGATGTATCAGAATGTGATGCTTGTAGATCAGTTTGGAAATGCTTCTTGTATGTATGCTCCTCAGTCAATGATCCCCAAAGCATCTGTGGCACCTTCACTATTTACCCAGAGTAGTACTCGGTCAGTAAATTCATTTGTGCAGAAACAGGGTTCAATTAAGAAGGACCCAAACAAGACCCTAATCATAGAAGTGGGACCCATTCTGACCCCACAGAGAGTAAGCTCCAGAGCATCCACTAGCACTGTTGTACAACAGCCTAGAGCTTCCGTCCCTAATGTTCCTATTATATCTCCCCCTAAACCTGAGGCTCCCAGTATTTCAATAACTGAAAAAATTGCCAGAAATGAAGTTCCATGCACAACTAGAGGCCTAAAGATACTGAGCAATATCAAGGTGGAAGTTCCAGTACAGCATATTAAAAGCATGATCAACACAGTTATGGACCTGACAGGCTCTAATGATGCACTGTATCCTGAACGGAGCAGGTCTCCTGAAAAGATCTTGCCGGACTTTGATGTCAGTAAAGAAAGAGTATTGGAAGACTTTGCACAGCCCTCGACCGCTGGCGGCGACGGCTCCCACTCGTTTGAACTGAAGAAGTTTGCAAGTACTACCTCAATCAAAGACTTGAATAGTAAAACTAGTGTAGATAATAAAGTAGAAAGCGACTTCGGCGATAGCTGTCCCGTCCCGGATCTAATATGTAATGAAAAGCCATCGATCTCTCCATGCAGTGAGCTCTCGGAGAATGGAGACAACTCAGTGGATCGCCCGCTGGTCTCCCCCAAGCCTCACTCCAGCGGCGTCATCGTCCGGAAGGAAGACTACGATTATAAAAGAAAAGCGCCAATGAAAATAAGACTGAACAACATTTTCGTGAGAAAGAACAAAAAGATACTGCAAATAAAGAATGCTAAGACCGTAAATCGCGAGATTGCGCCAGTCGCTTGCTCCTCGAAGAGTGTAGCGCCCGAAAACTTCGCCGCCGCGATGATAGCTCAGTCTCCGAAACGGAACGAGAAATCAACGCTTACGACAATATCCATCGAGGAGATCAGAGAGAAAGAGGAAGCTTCTTTTGAGGATATGGAGCCAGTGGAAGAGGTCAAGTTGCCGCCGGCGCCGTCTAAATCGGAGAACGTGCCCGTGAAGGAAGAGCTGAGTTGTAGCAACGAATGTGCGTTCAGTAACGAAGCCCCGGGGCCGGCGCGGATAGGCCCGTTAGACCCGCTTCGACCTATCACGGTCAGCTATGGCAGCATGTCTCCTTCAGATTTTGACGACGAATCGAGCAACCGTGAACTCTTAGACCTTGAAGGTGCTAAGAACAAACAGTTCGTGACAATGATGAACGACAACTACTTTGGGGATAATATTTACGCGGATTACTTCACTCCGGATCGCGTGGAAGCCTTCGACGATAAAGGGCCTACGGTTTTTAAAGACAATAACAAGGAGGCGTTCTCTTGCAATATTTGGGGGGAGCCTTCGACTAAGGAGAATGAATTTGTGCTGCCGAATTTTATTCACGAGAGTTACAAGATTGCTGAGAACGGGGTGGAGTACGCGGAGGGCGGGGAGGCGAGGCCGGAGAGCAAGGCAGATCTGCCGCCGCTGAACATATGCGCTGATGAGCGGATGCCGCCCCGCGGGGAAATCAGCGGACAGGAGAGCAACGGAGACTCTTCTTGGAATGGGGTGAGTTTATATTTTAAACACTTGATCATTTAGAATACAACAACAAAATGGTGGGTAGGTTTGGCTCCAAGAATGACAGAGGCAATTATACTTAGCAGTGGGTGAAGTTACATTAGAACGAATAGAATAGGAATTAAAACAAATCTTTTTGATAGACGAATACGTTAACCGTACCTTTACCGGTGAAATGATTATTTAAATTTTTAACGATAATTTTAGCCGAAAAGTCGTGTACCTACAAACTTCTTATATAGGTAAACTTTGAAAGATTCAGGTCATAGTTATAAATAGCACTTCAATACTGATTTAAATTTGAATAAAAACATTTAATTATATGGTAACTCTGACCTTCAATCGCAACCCAAATCAATGGACAGATTAAAATACGTAATTAACCTATGCATACTTCTAGGGAATCCATTTACACATTCTCACTTGACAATGTTGATTCGACCTTCCATTTATTACTTTGTCTCATATGAATAAAGCCGTAATTTCTTCAAGACTTTTTAAGGTCAATGCGCGGAGGCGCGTTGTATCGATGTAGTAAAAGTGCGTATCAGAAAGGACACTTTAACCGACTTCGAAAAACGGAGGAGGTTTACAATTAGACTGTATTTTTTTTTGTTTGTTATTTACCTCATAACTTTTGACTGGGTGAACCGATTTTATGATATTTTTTTTATTTGAAAGCTGGTGCTTCCCGTGTGGTCCTACAAATGAAGAATCTGATTTTATGAATATATATAAAAATCTGAACTCTGAAGTTATGAACAAAAATGCACCTCAAGTGTGTAGAAAATTTTCGAAATTCATGTTGGTTTAGTAAAATTTTTAATTTTGCCACAGGAGGATGCCATAGGACTTTCGGATGTCTAGGTTTTTGTGATGTATAATTATAATTATTTACCGTCTAGTAATTGCATGCATATGCATAATGTCATAATTACCGTCTCAACCTTCTGAAATATCCGCCTCATATCACGTGATAAAAAAGAAAGCTCACGACTGATTTGTTAAATACCTGGCACAAGACGTTCTTGATAGGTCGAAGTTAAGCAACGTTCTGAGCGGTCACAACTTGGATGGGTGACCGCAAGTGGCATTTATATCTGAGCGCTTCCGTGCTTCGGAGGGCACGTTAATTTGTCGGTCCCGACTTTTAAAGTCGTTAAGCCATGACGAAGGCATTAAGGCATTAGGGCGGCCTAAAAACTCCGTCATCAGATTTGGCCACTTGCTCATACGAACTTACTTAAGGTAGAATCAGACGGTTCACTTTCCGTTCATTTTTGTCATTCACTTTTAATTTTTTGCTCTAAATGAAACGTCTGAACACAAAATGAAACAAGCGTGCCGAAGAAAGACTAAGCATTCACTCGAGTGAACCGTCTGATTCTACCTTTACTTTAGCAGGTCTAGATACAAGCTTCATAGGTTTTGGTACAATTACAGATGTACCCTGAGGTGCCCCCCGCGGAGCCCTACGACCTGA
This sequence comes from Xanthorhoe designata, assembly GCA_963582015.1. Lineage (NCBI taxonomy): Eukaryota > Metazoa > Arthropoda > Insecta > Lepidoptera > Geometridae > Xanthorhoe > Xanthorhoe designata. The sequence continues at coordinate 1,338,943 of OY757040.1, forward strand.
TGGCTCGCGAGAGCTGGGTGTCCGACGGCTCCGAGCTCGATGTCACTGAGAAAAGAGACAATCTGTAAGTTATTTTTTTATCTATAGATTGCTATTATAATAATGCTATAGCAAAAGTCACAAAAAAAAATAGTGCAAAACGGAATTCTTTAATTATAATTTTTATCTTGTAAATTTTTGAGACAGGGTCAAATGGCGGAAGCGAAGAGAGGCCTATGCCCAGCAGTGGGATGAGAGGGGCTGATGATGATGATGATGAATTTTTATAATACATTTTTATAACAAAATGTAATTATAGATCTCCTGAATTCTGAATTCTTAAAACCTGTACCGAGAATCGTTTATATTTCTGAAGTATGTTTTTTTTTATAATTACACTAAAGGTGAAAGTTTGTGTGTGTGAATGTTTGTTACTCCTTCACGCTCAAACGGCTGGACTTGAATGAAATTTGGTACAAGGATTGCCTTTTCTCTGAATTAAAAAATAGGCTACTTTTGATCCCGGTATTCCTACGGGAACGAGAACTATTTACCGCAGGTTACACCGCTGGGCGCAGCTAGTAGAAACATAAAAAAAACCTTTTTAACCATGTGGGTATCTACTTACTATGTTTGAAAATACTCACTGCTGTGAATCTGACTGTGCAAAATGGCGATTGACACGATGAGATTTGTTATATACTCCCGAATAAATTGTATTCCGAAAAAACGTTAAACCAATATTCGTAAAAAAGTCACAAATACATATCCAAGTTCACATCTTCAAGCAAAACTATTCTCTATTCCCAGGGAGGAAGAGCTGGTGTTCCCTAAAGCGCGCCTATACGCATGCATAACTTGCGGCACGAAGCACAACTCCCTGAAGGAGTTGCGCGCTCACAAGGCGACCGAGCACGCCACGCCCACGTGCTCAAAGACAACTTACAGCCGACTGCTCACTGCCAGAGCTATCAAGAAGGAGAAGGCAGAGGACTTGACGTGCGCAGGTGAGACAGCAACATCGGTCATATTATAACTAAAAGTAGTTGGTACGTGTAAAAGGGCACAAATGCGCAAGCTAAAAGTTCGGATGTTATGTACAGGGTGGAGCAAAATTTTGACTACATACCATTCTGTATAAATTATGACCACTGGCAGCTCATAATGTTTGCTTCATAGCTTTACCAGAATGAAAGAGTGACATTTTCTCACCTGTGGGATCTACATTTTATATGTGGATACACAAAGTGTGAATGAAACTTTAAATTCTTAAATTCTTTATTGTACACAAAACAGATAAACAAACGACATAGATACTTATAGGCTATGTACATAGGATAGGAAACATTGCCACTTGTTCATACGACTTACTTACTTTTTATATGTGAATATAAATTACCATTACGTTATTTGAAGGAATAATTGTTTCCAGCCAACCTTCTAGCCATCGACACAAAGGAGGCGATATCGTCGACAATCCTGCAAGTATACGACCCCGACACGATAGAAGCGAAGCCGAAACTTGGCAACCTGCGAACGCTGCTCAAGAAGGAGGTGAAGAGGAAACGAAGAGACTTCGTCTGCCCCACTTGCAAGGTGGACCAGGTGAGCTGGACAACTTGAATAGGCATTATGAATGACAGTAAAAAATAAATTGAAATATGATCACGACTATATCCCAGGGAGCGGTAGACATTTCTTTCAGATCTTTTTAGGCAATATTTTGATCCTTTTGAAGATGTCTAAGGGGGTAGTCAGAGGTATGTCCAAATACTGTATTTGGTACATGCCCACCTCTTTCAGAAGTTAAGAAAAGTATAAGTAATCAAGAATTACCAAAAAAAAATATAGTCTTTTTTATACTTTCGCGATCAGAAGACATGATAAAACATACATTTACTGGTATTTAACGCTATTTAACTTTATTTAATTTTCTCCGACATTTCGACTGAATTGCAAAAATATATAAGTAGTAAGTATAACAGTCATCTGGTTAGATGACGCTGCGTGAAATATCCAGGGATATTTATATTTATCTACATTATATCTATCTATACTATCTATACTAATCTATACTAATATTATAGAGGTAAAGTTGGTTTGTTTGTTTGTATGTTTGGGGTAATCTCCGAAACTACTCATCCGATTTCAAAAATTCTTTCACCAATGTGTATCATGGACTTTCCGAATGAACATAGGCTATATTTTATCAAGGTAGGTACCACGTGAGCGAAGCCACGGGCAAGTAAGCTAGTTATTTATATTTTAGGTGACGGAGCCGGCCTTCACAGCACATCTTAAAATCCACCCACTGGAGTGCTTGACCTGCGGCAAACTGTTCGCGCGCCGAGCCAATCTACAACTACACATGAAGACGCATCTCGGCATCAAGGACTATAAGTAAGCCCTTGGATTATATTACTCCGGCCGTGCATCAATGGACTTTTCGTGTCGAAAAATTTGTATGAACTCTAACACGAGCTTTAAACGTTGAAGGGAAACATCGTGAGGAAACCCGCGGCTAGTCAGCCCCACACGTATTGACCATTGTCATTCCTGTGGATATGGTCGGCTAAGCTGAGAGGATGGTTTAGGTGCTGGGCAAGCCTATTCCATCTCAACAATGTCCCAGGCCTACAGTGTCCCGTTAAGTGTAGACAAAGCTTGCCTCTTGACTCTGTATAAATCATCTATTAAAGATGTAAAGGCCTGAGTTTTTGATAGTATATTTTTATTCTCTCTTAGGGCTCTCTTAAGACTCTTTTTAAGGCCTACTATTGTATTTATTTGCATTGTTCCAAGTCCATATCCTAAGAAAGAAAGAAAGAAAAATCGTTTATTCTTGTCTGACCTCAAGGATCACTTAAGTTTCGTTTTACATGCTAGGTGATTCTAATGCCTGTTCCAACGCGACTCCCTACACCAGGGAAAGAATCAGGCAAGAACCTGGTGGTCTAGCTTTTTTTTAAAAGCGATCCCTTAACAATAACGGCCGAAATTAATATTCAATCCTAATCCTTAATTTGAAGATTGAGATTGACATTTCAATCTTTTTTCTAGAAAAAGCTTGCCAATAACCAATCCTTGGATTGAGTTTGCAATCCAAAAAACCAGGCTATCTTTGGGAGGTCGGATCACGGATTAAAGATTGGCCTCTGTTCGAAAATGACAGTTTGAGCTTGCCAATAACCAATCTTTCTATTTGACGTTTGCTTTGATAGGTGAAAACAATCGCAGATTGCAATCCGAGAAATTTGTTGGATTTCTTCTTGACAGATTGAGATTACCAAAGGATCGATTTTGTAATCTTGATAAATTTATTATATTTATTATAAAAGTACCTAATAGATCTGTCGGAATTTTCAAGTGATAGTGATGATAGTGATAATAATAGTGATTTGGAGGTTCTGGCTCAGTTATCGGATTGGGAAAGTGATGATATCGACGCCAACGCCGAAGTTAGAAGTTCACGAAGAATCAGAAGGGTGAACTTTATGCAGACCCTCGAGGATGTAGAATTATTCACCTTCAGATTTCGGTTAGGCTGAAGTATAGCTACCAGCAGCAGATATTATTCTAGAATCTAGAGAATAATACCTACGGAAGGACAAGATGTTACAGAATGGGCAGCTCTCATAAATTATTATTTTAGTTACTTATATACACAGGCTTACCTAGCTAGACGATTTAAACAGTACTAATAATAAAAACTACTATAATAAATGACAAAATAGTTTTTTTTTCAATCAATACCCTTGGTAAGAAATTTTTGTAGTAGGTAATGTGAGATAGGAATGTAACTTAGTACCTACATTATCTTATAGAAACAATAATACCTACCTACTAGGAATAATAAGTCAAAAGATTATTCATATCTCAGAACAACCATGTTACCATCAAAATACAGTTTTGTAGGACAATTGAAATGAAATGAAATGTTTGTTGATATATTATTTAATTAAAACAATTAAATACATAAATCAAAAAGGTTTAAAAACTTAACAAAACACCTTACAAACTCTCCTTCCACTTCTGTAATCCTAATTCTAAGGTATTCAAAGTAAGCTGTGTTTTTTTAATTCGAAATTATTATTTTCTAGATTGTATTATTTATATTAGCGTCCAGACATCGTTTTTTAGTAGCAAAATGTTCGGCTTTTGCATTATTTCTGGCTGTTTTCCCTTCATCAGGTTTCAATTTCTTTTTTACTGAAAAACAGAAAATATGAGATTAATAGGGAATGAACATACTGCATCTTTAAATTTTCCCATTTTAAACGCATCTGCTGCCTTTAAAATGGATGTGATGGATGTGCGAGGGCTATTCGTAGCGTTAGCTTCCTACACCAGGTAAAGAAACAGGCAAGAACCTGGTGTGCTTTTGCTAAGTTAGGCGTCATCTCTACAACTTCCATAAAAACCAGTAGGTGGTAGGTAGGTAACTTACGATTTCTGAATCCATCATTAGAAGTAATGCTGATGAAATGATCACACAACACACATCTGTTTTATTTACCAAATTTTCGCATCAAATAACATTATTGGTTGGTTACATTCTCTTTGTCAAATACCATTCGTCAACTTGAACGTTCCATTTCAGTTAAAGTATTTTGTGTATAAGTATTGAGATTGTTAAATTCCAGTATCTGCAAGTTTTTAGGCAAATAACAATTTGTTTGAACTATTTCAATATTTCTATCTACAACTTGTCAATTAATTTTATTTATTATTTGTTTTTATATTACTCAAATTAATATTGTGGTTCCAAATTAATATTGTGGTTCCATTAAACATTTTGCATAAAACGGAACGTTAAAGAGGGAAAGGATCGCCGGCAATCTGCCACCAAAAAAAAAGATTGGGATAGCAGATATGTTATTGGCATGCGGATAGGAGATCGATCGGGAGATACCAAGCAATCCAAGATTGAATTTAATCTTGGATTGAAGATACATTATTAATTTCGGGCGTAAGCAAATAACCAACAAACAACAAATGAACCTAAGACGCGTGTGTTACAGATGCGACGTATGCGAGAAGCGCTTCGTGACGCGTCAGAAGCTCGGGGAGCACCACAACATCCACACGGGGCGCGCGCCCTACAAGTGCACCTTCTGCGACGATACCTTCCGACGGTACTCTAATATGGTACAGCATCGGTGAGTTACACCACAGATTATATAATACACTAGTACAGATGCCTCATGTTGAACATTGAAAACAATCCTGAATTTGCGGGCAATTCGTCGGGCTATCCCGTTTTACCTGTGTTTCTGAGTCAGCGCCATCTAGCGTTCATGTCATGTAATTTTATTTTATTTTGTAGAAATTGATCTAGGAAATAAAATAATGGGATATTTTATTTCGTTATATTGAAACAAATATATTTAAAACAGAAAATGTATGATTCTGGCATAATTTTGGTGTTTACATGAATTTCCAGAGACATTATTTCGAAACCGCAACACGATTTTAATGTTTTGGAGCTGCAAGCGTTTTATAAGGAAATGGTACCCCATGGTCACACCAAATAACCACTCACGCGGCTGTTTGGCGGGAATTGGAGAAGTCATGTTGTCTTTTTGTTTTATTTTCCGAAACTTGTGTTTCAGCGAATGTTGATGTGTAATAATGGTGGATTATTAACTGTTGAGTGTTCGTGAACGTGCATAAGTGTGGGCAAATGAAACAAAACTGGTTTACATTGCATTTCGAGTTCTCATAAAAAGTCCGTGTGCTTCAGTAGAGACCCACATCTTTACTGAGGCACAAGGGAATGGGTGGGATATTACGTATACCTATGTATGTATCATAGTATATAATTTGTATTTGTGTCTGTCTACTATATGAATAGAAATCAACATGTTGTTTGGTTTTTATAAAGTCGTATCATAATTACGTATTTTTAAGTGTAATACACTATTTTTTTAATGCGGGCACCACGTGTTGGAGCGTGTTGACTCCAACACTCCAATGTGGCATAGGATTGATCTTGGACGATTATTGGACACAAACGGAGCATTGCCGTTGGCCATTCTATCTGTAGCCAATGTTGGAACCAAGTTGAAGCCAATGTGTGGTGCCGTGTTAGTCTTTAAGCCATGAACAGAAGCCTTTACGGCCTAAAAACTCCGTCACCAGAGTTGGCCACCTGCTGAAACGATCGAACTAACTAACTATTCAATTTTTTTGATTTTTTTAAACCAACTAACTATTAATTGTTTTTGTTTCAGTGACCGTCACCACCTGCACAAGCGAGCGAAGAGCCGCGACTTCGTCTGCCAGTGCGGCGCCGTGTTCCAGTCCCGCGCCAAGTTCCTCTGGCACAGCGAGACGCACGCCGACAAGCCGCGAGCCTGTTTATACTGCAGCGACAAGTTCGTGCACGCCGCCTCGCTCACACGCCACGTGAGACGGTCCCACAACCATCTCTATCTGTCGCATCAGAACAGACAGAAGAATGACAACGTCACATGTCCGATATGCAAACAGGTAATTTATTTATTTATTTATTTATTTATTTATTAACTAGCACGGTTACAAACACCAATTACGCTAATTATAAAAAAAATGTTTACTTTCATAACTATCGTGAGTTGAATTAGACATTATATTATTTCCCGTGTGCTATTATAATAGGTAATGTTTATTTACCAGCTGCGCCCCGTGGTGAATGGTTCCCGTTTCCGTGGGAATATCGGGATCAAAAGTAGCCTGTGTGTTAATCCAGGATATAAACTATCCTGGTAACAAATTTCATTGAAATCCGTCCAGCCGTTGTTGGAGCGTGAAGGAGTAACAAACGTTCACATTTACTTTCAACTTTATAATATAACCCCGTTATTATTCCGTATTAGACTAGCAAACTTATTTCAGCTAAAACGGATATTAAATCTTCTGCTATCTTTTTTCAGTGCCATAAGAGTAACAAGAGAAAAACATTCTTGAAATCTATATTAAATTGACCTCTTCGCGCTTAATCCCACTTCCACGCAACGTATGGTCGTAAGACCGATTGCAGATAAAAGGAAGAGAAAAAAAAAAAAAAAAATTGACAAATCTTTATAAATTTACTTCTATCAATGCGTTTAAAAACAAGCTCGACATCTGGCTACAAACTAACAAAACAGTGCTCAAAAAGATTAACCAATCATAAACTACCAATGACTGTTCCCACACTGTGTGATATAGACATACCAGCTATAGCTGTCTATCATCTAATAAATAAATAAAGGCCTGTGTGATAAGTGTGTATAGATATACAACGTAATTCATAATTGGTATGTTATCCCGGAAGGGGGATTTTGTGACCATGAAAATGAACAGTTGTGTAGGTGCAAATCTTGTGAATTCCAATTTTCAGTTTTTCATACAAAAACTTTTTTGTTAAATCTTTTGACAAAAAAGTTTGAATATTTTCATCGCAGTGGTTAGGGTCACCGGCAAAGTTCAGGGATCAGCTGATTATTATAAGGTTGCTCTGTTTTTATTTCTGAAGGATACTTTGCTAGTCATTTCTGCAATGAAAAAAAACGAAATTCAAAAAGTCGTAGAACAAATGTTGTTTACACTGATGAGGTGAATGACCCCTTTTCGGGATAACATACCAATTATGAATCACGTTGTATAGAGATCGTTCCCCCGCAGATGTATCTCCGCAGCAACCTGCGCGCGCACGTGGCGACGCACAGCGGCAAGCGGCCGCACTCGTGCGTCGTCTGCAACAAGGCCTTCACCACCAAGTGGAATCTCAAGCTGCATCGCTGGACGCACATGAGCCGCTCCGCCAAGCCCTACAAGTGCTCGCTCTGCAAGGGCGCCTTCATCCGACACACGGAGTACGTCTCCCACATGAACTCCCACAAGTCCGTGCGTCCCTACACCTGCAACTACTGCGGCTGCCAGTTCATCAGGAAGTACAACTGTCAGCGGCACGTCAGGGAGCACGAGATGGCCAAGAAGTTCGTCTGCAACGTCCCCGAGTGCGGCAAGTCCTTCCACAGAAGCTACTACCTCTCCGAGCATATGAAGGTCCACAGCGGGGTCAGGCCCTTCGCCTGCGACATCTGCGACAAGACCTCCAGCAACAAGTCCAATCACAATAAACATATGAAGATCCACCACGCTAGGGAGATGGTCGCGTCGGAGGCCTAGGGCCGCGCCCGCGCGCTGAACGCGAGGTGACGGCCGGTTCGTGTAGGTTTATTTCAATTAGCAGACATATCGATGGCGGCATTTGAGTTTGTTCGATGTTGCATGGCTCGTTTGAAAGGGATGATGTGATAATTTATTTCGAATAAGTACCCGATTAATGCTAATTTCTTCCAGTGTAGCTTTTTTTAAAGAGCTGATATCCCTTTTGAGTGATGCATGTGGCGTTGCGAGCGTGCGTTTATCGCGGACACCGGCGCGGCGCGACGCTTGTAAATAATAGTTAAATTTCAAATTCTAATTAAAGTGTAAATACAGGACCAAGAGTAATGGTTGTTATAAATAATTATACATAGATAGGGTTGTCCAGTTGTGATTAAATTGTGATGGATCAAGTCGTATTGCTCGGGATGCAACACAATAAGATTGTATGTGCCATTTTAATGCTCTATGCTAGCCACATTATTTCAGGCCTTTCTATGTCGCATTAAAGTATTATAGAAAACTGTGAATGATTTGGATAAAAATACCTAATGTTTTCCTACACCTCTAACTGCACGAATAAAGAATTGATAGATAGCGTTGTTTTGAAAAAAAAAATAGTAATTTTATTGGCCTTAAAGTCATTAGACAAAAAACTTATATTTTACATTACATACATTCAAAATAAAAACATATTGCATGGCGTGGCACATTAGCAATAACTATTCAGTCAACCGGCAATACGACTTGAGCTGGCGTTGTCATACAATAGTCAAATTAACAAAATATGTTTTGATAGGTTTAGTTCTATTTTTACTCAACTAACTTCCCTCGACAACGGACTTTTTCAATTAATAAATGAAATAAATAGACATGGGACTGTATGAGAAAATGCTTGTTAGGATGCACAGTGATTATCTTATACGTAAGTTATAATATGGTCAAGTCAGAGCAATAAATTAATTCAGTAAAATGAATGATTCATTTATAGGGTAGAACTGTGTAAGTATAAGGGCGTGATGGCCGAGTGGGTTACTGCCTCTACTTTCGATCCGAAGGTCGTGGGTTCGCGCCGTGCATCAATGGATTTTTCGTGTCGAAAAATTTATATGCGCTTTATCACGAGCTCTAAACGACCAGTTAGCTTTCTAGTAGCGTCGATGGGCTTGCAACCTGTCACGTATGGAAAGTTAACTTCTGCAAAATGTGGGCATGTACCAAATGTGTATTTGGACATACCTCTGACTACCCCACTAGACATCTTCAAAGGATCTAAAAATGTCTACAAAGATCTGAAAGAATATGTCTACCGTCTCTTGGGAACACAGTCGTGATCATATTTCATTTTTTGTGCAAGCATGCGAATGTAGTAAGATTTTATAATAAATGACATTTCGCAATTTTTTGCATGATTATTGAAAGTTTTATTTTATTAGATAATGACTGAGCTTCACACCAACAAGGAAACTATAAACATAATCATGAAAAATTACGTCATTTTAGTAAAATAAATGAACTGTTTTACAATTTAACATTTAACCGTTGACTAGCATTCGATTTCATGAAGTTCAAATAACATTCATTAAAAGAATTAGTTTAATATAAAACTCAAAGCTCGAGGGATTTTTCACAAATTCACTGTATCACTAATTTTCTTACGTTATTTTGTAAATACTAACGATAATCATTATTATTTAGATCCTACTTTTATTTATGACATACTTTTTTATACTATTTACTTGTAGTTTCGGTGTCAGTTTTATTAATTTGGACAAACAGTTTATGGGTTATTTTATAGGCTGGTTGTACATGTACATTAGTGGCAATTCTGAGTGTCGCAAAAGCTAAACTAAGCTAACTAAAATTGTTGCCGTCCCTTTCATAGCGATGGAAATAAAAAGGATGGCAATAGTTTTAGTTAGGTTAGTTTAGCTTTTGCGACACTCAGAATTGCCACTACTGTATGATTTAAACCTAACTTGGTATATTTTATAAGGCCAGTTTTATACTTTGTATGTATACTATTTTTCTATGATCATTATAACATCATCAGTAATAGTTATCTGTTATAATATAACTATCCAAGCAGTGTGCTATTAGTAGCCCTTATAATTTGTACTGCGTCTGCATTGAAGCCTATTTGCGATAAAAATAATCCATAGAATATTTATTTATGAACAAAGAAACACACAGGAACAAAAAATATCTACACTTCTTAACCTAAACAACTAAATAAATAAAAGGAACTCTGTATTCTATCCAAAATATTGACTAAAGATAGAAGACAGAGTTCAGGTCACCGACCGCAGGTAGAGTGCCCAAAAGGCTGGCAACGTTACCTCGTTGGATTGCTATACTTATCTTCTGTCCGAGGTAAGCACCAGCCCTTTGGATAAACAACATAATAACAACAACATGATCACTTTTTTTATATCCATAGAATAAACCTTGAACTCACTTTTCGCGGCTCCAATGTAGACACAGATTTAGAATTTACCTTGTCTATGGAATAGTAGTTTACAAAAATAATTCAGCAATATACATAAAGTGCCTACAATGTTACTTGTAAGTTTCGCTTGAATTGTGCCAGCACTATAATTATGTACTGGGTGCAATATAACTGCTCCCAAAAAATATGAATCGGTATTTTATTCTAAATTTAATAAAAACATATAAGTATGAATCACACAGTGAAAATGATCATGCATGCTCATTTTTTTGGGAGTTGAGATAGGCCACTCAGTATTTATAACAAAATAAGTATGGTTTTGTTAAGAATATGGTTTATTTTGATGTTTTAGTGCTGGCTGGTATAGTGCAATGGCAACATGATACTTATGTGTTTGTTGATTGTATTTTAGTTTAGATCATTTTGTTATTTCTAACACCCAGTGTCAAACTATGTTGACGCTTAAGTTAGAAGTCCTTGGCATTTAAGCTAGTGCTTATCACACCGCCACCAACTATGTGATTATTAGTTACTGTCTAAATAACGTTACTCTGCAGTAGTAACTCTTATAAATAAATAGATGCTGATCAGCTATGGACAAAGCTGTGTGCGAGGTACTTGTCACTTTAATCAACAAAAGCTTAATCGAAAATGGTGAAACAAGCGCTTAGTAAATTTCGACACTGGGTTAAATAGAAGGTCAGAATTTTACCAACTGGTAGTTCTGCCTCTTCAATATTTTCGTTTATATTCCCCTTTGAACCACGTCAGCTGTGTTCATTATAAATTCTTATGTATTTCGTACATGTATAAAAACAATGATCTCGTATTATTAAATGAAGCGAAACCTTTTTTGTTTTTAAGCCTGTGGTAGTCAAGGAAGCTGAGAGAACCATTTTTTGTGCAATGCTAGTAAAGTTTTTTAAGTGAAAAAATTCCATTGAAATTGATTTGAATGTCTTCCAAATGTACCTCAGTAAATTGATAAGTTTAAATGTCCTGGAAACTGTGGTTGTTTCAGCTTTCTTGTACACTGTCTGCGTCATAGCGAGCTCTTTCCATAAGTTTTGTAGCAAATACTTAGATAATGAATAACCGATTTATAAACGCAATTTTACATAACGCTTATTTGGAAAAGTATTGTAAAAAAAATCTACTTACGTAATTGTGCGAAAAAAAGTTATTTTTATTTTACAAATGCTTCCTTGTACAAATGAGCGATGTGTTTGTGAAAATAATGAAAATAAAAACGTTGACGCAGCCGTAGCTAAGACAATTTAAATAAATTGTATAAGTGTCTTAAGTCTTAGTTATTTAGCTATTGTCTTTTATATTGGACTTGCCAGTAATGAAAAATAAGAATATGATTCAAAGTGCCTGAAAATGTCGTAATTAGTGTCTACAAAATGTATCAATTTATTGTGAAAATGCTCTTTAGAAGGTGTAATAAGATTACTCCCTAAACCTAACGTTTAATTGCTATTATTGACCATCCATTCTGTACAGAGTATTCGTATGACAGAAAAAAAAAATTATGTGCAATCGGATATAGCAACACAATAAGTTAGAGGAAGTCGTTTCTTAGATTTTTTGCAAAAAGTCAGATATTAGCAGTAGAATTGCTAACATCGAGACGTAAGTGTTACCTAACATTTAGAAAAAAAAATGTCATCTTCTAAGGTACTCTTTCCGTAATGCTATTTTGCCCAATCATCAAAACTTGGAATTATGTGTAGAGTTCTGAACATGACGGCCTAAAACTTGGTTGTCAGCTACTAGCTTTCTACGATCTTGTCTGCATATAAAGTAAATTGCATATTAGAAGCTAACTCTTGTATCTACCTACATTCTTTTTGTGGACTTTTTGGGAGTAAGTTTTTACACCTTATATTTTTTTACGCTATAATATGACGCAGGCTCACACAGGTCAACACATTACTTTGTTATAGGAAATTGGTTATTTATTTTACTGTAAGTATTTAAGGCTGTAAATATCCTAGTATGTTTTGTATCGATTGTAACACGGGCGAGGTCACTGAACTGGACAGTGTGTCTGCAATAAATTATTGTAAGATTGTTGTTTGTGGTTTTACTTATTATTATTATTAGGTAGGCGGTAACCCAAGAAAAGCATAGGTATCCAAAATAATTGTTGCTTCTCCTTAAAGTTAAGTAAAACTTAGCGTTTCATCAGTTTAATTAAAATAATAGAGCAAGCCTAAGTACTCAAAGAATAGGGTACCAAATATTTATTTTACTTTGTCATTCTTACTCATCGATGATGTAGATAAAGTCATAATTTGCTTATATCACTACTTAATAAGATTATAAAATTAGATGATACCTACTTCATCATTTTTATCAAACACATTTAAGTTTTTGAGAAATGATGACGCGAGTTAAATGTATATTTGACATGCCTCTAACTATACCTCTGGATATTTCAAAGGTGAATGTATACTGTGGTGTAATAAATGGCTGAAGAATGGAATTAGACCATTCTTTACAAGTTATACCTACAGGGTGTCCCAACACTGCCACATGACGGAGAACCTTGTTCGGTGAGGTGTAGGACATTCTGGATTGGACAGATTCGTAATCCGGCATATTCGCTACCTACTAGGTGTAAATAAAAGTAGGTATTTTGCTAAAAGGAAACATTTTATTTTTAAAAGTAAGAAATACCTACCTAATTTACTTACCTATTACATTAAAAGTTTTACTAAAAATTGTCTAGGAATCTAACTGACTAAATTTGTAAAAATAAACAGAAACACTTATTTTTATAACTAGTAGGCTTTACTTACCTGTGTGCGGCCCGTCTGTTACGTTTCATTACGAATTAAATGTTTATGTTACGAATTTAAAATTATGATACCTAAGTAGGTACCTAAATATTAGGTACTAGCTGCGCCTCGCGATGTTACCCGCGGTAGTTTTCGTTCCCGTGGGAATACCGGAATCAAAAGTAGCCTATGTGTTATTCCCGGTCATAAACTATGTATATTCCAAGTTTCAGCCAAATCCGTTCAGTAGTTTTAGCGTGAAAGAGTAACAAACACACTTACATACTTACACACACACAAACTTTCACCTTTATAATATTAGTAGGATTATTTACCTACCTAGATCACAGTTTATTGATCATCTAGAACTCTCTTAAAAACGACATTCAATGGATTTATAATCAAAGGTTACCGCTTCATGGATCATGTATTGTGTAAGTATAAATAAGATAAAGTTATTTTCCATTGATAGCCGATGCAACAATAGCGCAGGCAATAAGGCATGCGTCAGTATATTATCTAGCACATTTTGCATTTCCACGATGCCCAGTGTTATTTAAACATTATTGCATGGTATTGGATGTAAATAAACAACTCTTGAAATCACTAAAGAAAGAAAGAAAAATCGTTTATTCTTGTAGGACCTCGTTTCGTTTTACATACTAGGACTAGGTGATTCTAATGCCTGTTCCAAAGAGCATGCCTGTTCCAACGCTACTCCCTAACGAACGAACGTTAAAACGAACTAGAAAAAGAGGTAGGTATTAGGATTTATTTTAGTAATTTTTTTAAATTTATATTTCTTCAGAAAAATATTTGACATTTGATTGTAAAAATATAGTTTCTGTAAGGGTGATAATCCAAACCAAAATGTTAAAATGATACGGTCGGCCAAGAAAGTGGTCTACCAGTTATGTCAAAAGTTTATGGAGATCTAATTATCGATAAGGTTGACATTTTCTTGCGAGAATTTGAACTTGACACATATATGGCATGGCGTAAATACCTACCTATAGATAGTAGGTAAAGAGAGCAATTGTCACTTCATAATGTTTGCAAGTGGAAATCGACCTTGTGGTTTCATGACGTTAATGAAGCTCAACCGTAGGGTGGTCGACCACACTTTTGGCCGACTGTACCTCTACCTACATCCATTTGCATTTGAAATAGCTTTGGATATAGGTACCTACAATATTGTTCGTTCTCTACTTCAGCATAGTTAATTTTAGTTGTCAATTGTCATACAAAAAGTGTAGCGCTCTTTTTCGTAATGTTTCAAAGCTCTACGCCGTAGAGCCATGATGATTGATTGAAGTACCTAGACTCTACGGAATACGCAACGCGTCAAACTTTGGTTGAGAATTTGAGATTGCCTTTTTCTGTAACAAAATTGTAGGTAAGTAGGTAGGTACAAGATAGGTATAGGTATCATCAATAATCATGGTCAATACAATAGTGAAGTGCAATACATACCTACCTAAATGTATTTTTATTAGGTAATATTTCTGTTATATAGGTTTAATGTGGCTTAACCAGACCGCAGACGGTTGTAGTGACAGTCAGTCGTATTCATACTTCTGTCGTTTTTTGGGTAGGTACCAAGTTAACCAGGAACCGTTCGGGAGCGTAGGCCGAAAAATGTTTTCTCCCCTTCTAACTTATCGGAAATAACTCAGAAGAAGGAAAGATAATTGTCAATGGGAAATAAGGAGAGTCATTTGAAACTGACATTCCGAATCGGAAAACAGTAAAATTCCTGTAGTGCACAAACGCTCTTGCAGTTTCGTCATGTCTGTCCTCGGCTTAGCTCAGAAACTATTTTATAATAAAAGCGGACATTGTTTTTATTATAATTTGTCGATTAAAATAAAATACATAATCTTCATACACCCTGTAGTATGTAACTGGTTTCTGAAGCGTGTGCAGGCTATCAAACAAATCATGCGTAAGCGTTATTGATGTAGATTTGTCGATGAAGCGAAATTATATAAAATATCTTGTTGCAATCAGTTTATCATTGAACCAAGAAGATATGGTTTAATGCGATCGATTGTCATTGAAGAGTGTGTTGCATAATTTTACATTGTAGTCGGGTATTTCATTGCCTCAGAAGCGCTCGTGGCAAAGCTTTAGAAAGCTCCGCCAGCCACTATGTTCTTGATAGATTTTATACAGTTAGCCCTCATTCGCACGAGAGCTTTTTTAACGTCCGTTAAAAAAGCGTTCAAATGACGTTAAAAAAGCTCTCGTGCGAATAAGGGCTTTACGTCCAACGTCCAGCGCAGAAAATACAACACTGCTCGATAAAAAACCGTTGCGTTTAAAAAGCGCTGACGTGTGAACATATACTTGGGAATACATTTGTTCTATTTGAACTTTTTTAACGGACTTTTTGAACTTTTTTGTTCTTTTTTTAACGGACGTTAAAAAAGCTCTCGTGCGAACGAGCACTAACTTAAAATACCTAATATATCCTTGGACATTCCACACACAGCGTCATCTAGTCCAAAGAGCATGTAATAGTAATCTAGTCCCAACTTACCTAAGTAGGTAGGTACATAATTGAAGTAATTTTCTACAAAATTGTTACCCTCATTCAACTAGGACTTCCTCCGGTTAGCTTAATCTCAAATGCCTAAAAGATCTGAAAGAATATATCTACCGCACATTGGGCACACAGTCTGATCATATTTATTTTTTAGGGTTCATAAGTCATCATAATCTTATAGTTTCACCATGTAAGTTTGTCTGTCTGTCCGCGGAATTGCTCAGAGACTATTGATGACAACTAGAAAACTGTAATTTGGCATGGAGATAGGTACCTACTACATATTGATCATGTCGACAAAGTGGTACTTAGTATAAAAAAAGTACATCAATAAAAAATTTAATTGTACCTATATACAACGTATACAACGTAATTGAATGTTCATTTAAATAAGAGTAAACCTTCGCATATTGGGCAACTACAGAACCCTTCATAGAGCGTGGCCCGACATACTCTTGGCCGGTTTTATTAAGTTTATCTTTACAACCCAATCAACTACTTGCATCGGGTGAGTGACCTGTATTTATGAATGAGTCTTCGGGAGCAAGTTTCTAGATAACCTCTATATTTTGTTTTTTTATTATTATTGCGTAGGCTGTGCCTATCTTTATATCAACTTGTATAAACTTGAAATAGCCGTATAGAAATCAGCTTCATCAAAATGTACGCGCCTCCAGTGGTGGAGAATGAACTATTTAAGTATGACGATCTCGTGGCGTAGTGGGTGTAAGCCCGCCTGAGCCTGAGACGCAAAGGTTGCGGTTTAGATCCTCGCTGCTGCAAATATTTGTTTCTAGTGTAGTAGTACCTGCTGCTAGGCTGGGTTTCCTACTTGCAATGTTGAGTAAATGAAACGCTCAGTTTGTGTGTAGAATTAAGAATGATTTAATATACAAAAAACACAAATAGGTACTTAAACTAACACAAAATAATAATAACCAATTAGCTGCGGCTGGCTGCTACACCTAGTCTGGGTGTTTTATAATTATTTCTGTATAAATTTAGGTTAGTAGCCTATATCAGTCATCGGTCACTATAACACAAGCATTCAATTGACGCTGTGTGGAATGTCCAAGGATATTTATAAAAAAAATATTATTTATATCTATTCTATACGTAAATAAATAAAAACGAACATAAAGTTGATAAAACAATAGGAGCTTTTCATAGAACAACTACTTAAACATTTTGTGTACCTACACAAATGTGTAGGTATTGATACCTACTTATTTTAAAACTGCAATCAAATTATAAAAGACCTAGTATAGGTATGCTTCCATACTGCTATTGATAATACAAGTCCCTGGTAGGTATGTGAGATTAATATATCTTCTTAAACAAAAGACAATACAGCTGTTGTTTTTCACAGTTGCCCATTTGATAACAATTATTGTTGGCCGAGGTTGAGGTGCGTAGATGATAAATATTTTGATGCAGATAAAAGTGATTCAATCTTAATATTGTAAAAATAACTCCAGTTTACAATACCCTTAGGTCACCGGGTAAGGTCACCAAATATCTGTGGAAAATTATAATCATATTAAAATATCATAAATAGTTGATTAGATTATTTAAGCTTGCTCATCAATGTTGATCAATTATCAGGTTTGACTTTATATACCAGAATTGTTCAACGTTTTCAAACTATAGGTGTCCTAGGTGTAACCTACTTACTGGCTTACTCCTTACAAAATGTGAGCATGTGCTAATTGTTATTTAAAGTACCTATCCCTGCCTGTCTATCCCTAGATGGTATGAAATCGTATACTTATAGGTTCCCATGCATGCACGTAGACAACAAAATATTACAAAATGTGGGGTAGGTTGTGACTAATAAAAAAGTAAAAACAAGAGTTTCATTCATCAATTGTTTTTTCCATTTATTGTAAAAAAACTTAGCGCTTTCAAAGTTCTATCGAATATTTTGTGTTTTTTAGTTCATTGGATATTCGTTAGAAGTTCATACTTTGAAATATTTTGCAGATTTTTACATTTGTCAAGTGCCTATTCTGCATTGTATGGACATTGGCATGTGTGGTTGGATCTTTGTCGTAATATCGCGTGATCGATGATAATAGCACAGATAATAAAATCGATAGGCGACAATCAACTTGACCAATACTGATAATATTCTTCAGCGTCAACACTATCGGGCCTCCCAACTAGATAGCGTGAACGATAATTATTTATGATCGCATAATATCTATAGGTACACAATATACCTAAGTACCTACTTGATAATCAGAATATGCCCTTCTAACCACGTGTACGTCATATAATGATGTAAACACATCATTATAGCATATTCTTAGTATTAGCGTAAGTTTACATTGCGTAGGGAAAGTTGTTATGAACAAATGAACAATAATACAAGATACATAGGGTATACTTATGTAGGCTAGGTAAGGTTCCCAGTAAACAAAAGGAATCTTCCATGTTTAGGGGTAGCTAGAAAAAAAACTCAGACCTTTACATCTTTAGTAGGTAGTTGATTTATACAGCGTCATCAGGTGGCAATCTTTGCCTATACCTTATAACAGGACACTGTAGTCCCTGGAACATTATTGAGATGGAATAGGCTTGCCCAGCACCTAAAGTTTAGGTGCTAAAGCATCCTCACAGTTTATCCGGCCATATCCACAGGAAAGACAATGTTCAAAACGTGTAGGGCTGACTAAGGGTTTCATTTTGATGATTTCCTTCACTCACTAGAGCTCGTGTTAATTAATACGCATATAAATTTTTCGAAGCGAAAAAACCATTGATGCATTGGCGTTATTTTCTAATGGGAACACCTCGGGAGTATACCTACTCTTCCAAACAAAAAAATCATGAAATTGGTCCACTATTGACGGATAATCGATGAACATAATTAAAAAAAATATACATAGTGGAAAACAGGACCTCCTTCTTTTTTGAAGTCGGTTAAAAATTAGGATATTAAATTCTACGAGGTACGCATTGGGGGCAATTCGGAGTGTCGCAAAAGCTAAACTAACCTAACTAAAACTATTGCCATCCTTTTTATTTCCCATCGCTATGAAAGGGACGGCAACAATTTTAGTTAGCTTAGTTTAGCTTTTGCGACACTCAGAATTGCCACCAATGTTTGATGAAAACGTGATAATTTGGCTTTCCATTACGTATTTGGGATTAAAAAGTGTGTTTCGGAATGCAAATTCGTAGCATGCCTGCGTAGACAACTGCTACGCATGTAGTTGTAGACCCGTAGCAGTGCTACGCTGCTACGGTTTTATTATTTTAGCTGTGGCTCTACTCCCCCGATACAAAAGTTTAAACGTCGGGATATAAAATAAAATAAGTAGTAAATGAGGTAAATAACGCGATAAAATCCTGTGTCCTGGTACTTCTAAATTATGTTTTAAGTTTGACCGCTATGTGTGTCTGAATGTGGCACCGTAGCTCTTAAACGAGTGGAGCGATTTGAATGCTGCAGTTTTTTTTATTTGAAAGTTTAGTAGGTAGTTGGTTGTCTAGTTGTCTAGTATTGCCTAATAGTTGGTATTCGCAATATATTATTCTTTAGACGATTAAAATATTGACCACGATCAACATCGTATGAATCTTCTGGTAAAACAGTCAAACTAAGATACCTGAAATAAATCTCTTTTTATATAACACTGACTTACATGCCAGCGGCTTTGCTCACGTGGTAGGTATCTACCTTAATAGAATATTAGCCTTTGTTCATTCGGAAGTCTATGCTACACATCGGTGAAATAATTTTTGAAATCGGATGAGTAGTTTCGGAGATTATCCCAAACATACAAACAAACCAACTTTACCTCTTTATAATATTAGTATTGACATCCGTAGAAAGGAAAATGTTTAAATCTTAGTGAAACGAAGAAATTATTATTTTTTGATTAACATGAGAGTGATAAGAAAAACATTATCTCCGGTCGAACTAATTTGGTTATAATAAGTTAGGAGGAAAACTAAATAAATAGGTACTTGTAATCTAATCTACCTAAGTCCATGCTCGTACGATATCCACGTCAGTAGATACCTACCTACAGTTACAAGTATGTCACTCGCATGTAAATACACGACACGTGGTGGGGCGCGGGCCGTGGAGCACTGACCCATGGTAACTGATGAACGCAACTGGCAGGGCATGACGTTACTTATACAGGGTGTTACCAGACCACTACCGAAAACTTAAGGGGATGAAAGTACCCATCAATATGAACAACTTTTTCTAAGAAACCAACACTGTGAACGCGAAAAAAAAAAACAGCTGTTTCATACACTTTAGCCAAGTAGGTATTGAACTTATGTATGGAACTGCTGTTTTTTTATCGCGTTCATAGTGTTGGTTTCTTAGAAAAAGTTGTTCATATTGATGGGTACTTTCACCCCCTAAAGTTTTCGGTAGTGGTCTGGTAACACCCTGTATTTTAATCCACAATAGGTAATGCCGGGTTCGATCCCCGTCGGATAAATGTTTTCATGTTCTGCAGATATTTGTTCCGGGTCTGGGTGTTTTTCTATCTATAATGATGTAGGTATGTATTTATTTACAAAAATAAATATATACTTATATAAGTAGTAAGAATATAAGTCATCTGGTTAAGTACCATAAAACAAGTTTTACTGGATGACACTGTGTAAAATGTTCAAGGATATTTCATCACTAGGTAGGTACATAGTATAAAACAAAGTCGCTTTCTCTGTCCCTATATCCCTATGTATGCTTAAATCTTTAAAACTACGCAACGGATTTTGATGCGGTTTTTTTTTATAGATAGAGTAATTGAAGAGGAAGGTATAATAAGGCTACTTTTAACTACCGCGGGTAACACCGCGGGGCGCAGCTAGTTAGACTTATAAATAAATTGTAGAAAGTTTAAATAGACCACTTGTCTAGATATTATTCTGGAGGTATAATTAGAAAAGCTTGGTAATAGGTAATAGTGATGCAATATTACTCAACTTAATTAATCAGCTAGTCTCAATCTCAAGGCTAGACTATTTTCGCTCGTAAACAACATGTTGGGGCGTGGCTGTGATGTGTTGTGTTAAACTTCATTTATAAAAATATAGCTCATAACAGGCAGATACTCTTATCTAAAATTGTAGGTAAGTAGGTACCTACTCACTTACTAAAGACATAAACGAAACAACAGCTAGTTTTTGTAACTGGTCATGAGAAGGTGAATTCAGATTTTTTTTACCTTATGGGAAAAATATAATTTATAAATAAATGTCCTTGGACAGTCCACGTCCACGCGTCACTTTTAGGTATAAGTTACCTATACCTAAAGGTCAGTCATCTGGTTATACCAGATGACTGATTTATTATTATTTTTTTCTATATACCTACCTAGGTACTTAAAAACACCCAGACTATAAACAAAAATTTACATTATGTTTAAAGATAAGGTATATTTTGCTTCAATAAGTAGTTAAAATATTGTGTAAAGAAATAAAGCTTTTTGTTTTTTTTTTACCCAAGATCGAGAAAACCCGCACTTTTCGGATGGAAACTTGGAAAGTTTTAGGTCAAATCCCTGCTGTTTTTCTAATTTTTTGTTCAGTATTTGTGAACACAGAAGGTAACACGAGGTATAAGTCAGCTCCATGATTGCTGGACACAGTCAATAAACCTGTCCTTCCTGGGTTTATTCCCATCTGCCACCTGCGAGTTTGCCACCGCGGCGGTGGTGGCTGTTTACGTACCAAAGTGGTATGAAGATAAGTAAAAAGTAAAAGTTTTAACCAAAATTTTAAATATAACCAACTTGATTCTAAAAAAAGTCCGATAAAAATGGACAGTGTTTTTGAGCCCTATGATCGGTTGCTGTGAGAATCTTTAACGGCCAGTTTCAGGATAGGATACCTATTGAGACTGGACTCTGAACTTACCTAAGTGAGTGAAACCGCAGGTCGCAGTTAGTTACTAGTACTAGGTAATATGTATACATACCTACTAATAAGTTGATCTAACGAGGCACGTGGAGGGGTGTGTCTGAGTCAGTGACCGATGAGTCATGCGTTGGCGAACTGCTTGTGGCAGCTAATTGCTTGCAAAGATTTATGGCCAAAAAAGAACCACAGAATTTTATGAACCCCACAAAATTATGACGCGACGCTGAAAAGCGGGACGAGCTGGACATCCATCTTTGAACCTGGCATGTTACAACTTTGGGTATAAGCACAGATAAAATAATATATACCTGCGTGCGTATTGGTACTAGTAGGTATAGTATTATTTTATCTGTGGTATAGTGAGTGGAAAGGCATATTTTGTCCTGCAGTAAAATGATATCGGCTAAATTAAATAGGCAATCTACTCTACACGTGATGAAGAATAACGTAACACCGAACAGTATTTCGTCAGAAAAGTAATTCAGTTTTATTTAATAATTACTTTTTATCAATAATCTCTTCATACCATTTATAGAAATAAATGAGGCGACCTTTATCATTTTTTTTATCATATTAACCAAATCACGGTACCTACACACCAATTATATAAATCAGTAGGTAATATCGTGACTAATGTGTGATCTACCACGTTACTCGTAGGTACCTACTAAAAGCAGTTCGAAAATAATCGTGGAGCGTGCCTTCTTACGCAATTCATTTATTTACTAACTACTTATTGATAGCCAGCCAGACAGCACAGTAAATTAATCTCTGATACATGATCAGTTTTTTACCTCGGTAATTATACATACATAAGTATGTACATCTACCTACACATTTCTTTTGTTTTTTTTTTATAAGTACCTACTTGATTCACTCCCCTAGCTAACTACCTACCCTAATAGGTACATGATTCAAAATTTATGCAACATAATTTTTGAATTTGCATGAAGTAGGTTGGTACTTTGGTACAATATGGTAGGATGGTATTATAAGTAGGTAACTAAAATTATTTTAGAAATAAAACCCAAAATAAGTTAGAAAATATTGAAAGGTTTTTTACATAAATATCTCGTTCATTCATGTTACATAATAATCTCAATCAATAATACCATTTAAAATTTAGGCCGCTCGCCTGAGGTATCCTGAGGTATCTTGGCAAACTTTACAACCGAGAGTGATAAAACGTGTCCTCCGAAGCTAAAGAAGTGCTCAGCTGTGAAATAGCTATACGACTGACATCCATAACCGATGAAGCAATCTTCAAAATATCCGCGGTGATTCGATAAGCCGTGAAAAGTTGCCGCCCGACATAATTAGGTAGGTACCTACAGGCACCAGAAAATTTGACATTAGAATTAATTGCAGATTCCCTATTTGGCGGCCACGATCCTTTAGTTAACATATAAGGGGAAGTTTGAAAGTGGCACCTGTGGTTGAAAAGGTGAGGAGTGCCAGATTAGGATGGTAGGTATGTCATGTAATGAGGAGGGATGAAAGACATATTACCAAAAGAGTTATGAGTATGAATGTGGATGGGTATACAAGTAGAGGAAGGCCGAAGAAGAAGTGGATAGATTGTGTGAAAGATGATAAGGAGAATGATAACGATCATTTAGTTAACATAGCGAAATATTGCATCATTAACCCGACCCCTAAGGTCGTTATCATTGACGTAAATTTGTGGATTTTTTATTTATTCTACGCCTCAAAAATATTCCATGTCGATGACCTTTCTGCAATGTTCGTTTTCCTCGTACGATTTTCAAGTATGATTGCAATCATATTGTGTGAATTTGTTTTATATTTGTATTTGTAACGTACCTAGCTGTCTTCAACAAGTGGCAAAATAAAATAACAATTGTTTATTAGCCTACCAGCCATAAAAAAATAATTAAATATTTAAGATAAATTTTTCAAATAACTATTTCAAATAAGGTACCTACCTACCTACTTATAAAAATTATCACTTTTTTTTAACTGCCGTGATACCAAACGAACTTTTGGTTAGGTATCCTCCTACCATTAGCATGGACGAAAAAGAAGAAGAAAAAGAGAAGAGGGCCCTAATTCCTATTATATACCTACTTAAAAGCAAAAACATTTTGTTCTACGTCTTTTGTTTATATTTACTTACTTCCTCGATATTTTTCCTCAAATTAAAGTTTTAAAATTAGAATCCAACTTTTCATTTTCATTAGGTAGGAGGTACTCTACGCTGTACCACGAATGGTAACGTCTTACTTCGGTTTGGGGAAGCATCATTGAGGGTAAATGCACTTTGGTTGATTCATTTCATAGAGTCACGTCTCGTAACAGAGAAAAAAATTGTTTTTAAAGTTTTGTACTTATAAAAAACAGAAATACGAAATTTCCAAAAGTCGTAGAACAAACGTTCTTGCTTAAGATAGGAAATACGGGGCGAGAGCTTTCTGTTGTTTTAAAATTAACCCTGTATAAATCTATAACTATCTATGTATCTAAATAATTAATGGTTACTAGCCGGAATACAATCTGAAAATAAATGACCAGATAAAGCAACGTAGACGGAATGTAACCCAGTTAGATAATAAGGGGTCTGGGCTTATTTACTGAACGCATCAAGGTTTTTTATTATCATTGACCTGATTCAAGTAATTACCGCTTACAAACATATCCACCTTTCAAGATTGAATACAGGATGCTCCTGAAAATATGAACTAACCGAATCCTGATTTTCAATCTTTCTTCTTCTTAATTATTTAATTTATTTACAGAAACTAAACTAGGGGAGAGGGGGGCACTTTCGAACAGAGGCAGTTTTGAATTAGTGGTTTTATGAATGCATCCTTTATCTTTCTTATCCTCTGAAACCTTAGAAATACTCTTAACACCGAACTTCACTGTCAGTTCCCAACTAACGTCAACGACAGTGTCATTTTGAAAATAATTCAACGGTTGGTTTACATGGTCTGGAATATCAAATATTTTTTTAAATTGTAAGCAAATTAGTGACAACGTAGGTATATTTTTCAATGTGTTATTATTTAATAGTGTTGTATATATTATAGCCCGTGTATATCAAATGAAAATTACTTTGATCTCAAGCAAGTTTTTTATCTAGAGATGTTTATTTATAAAATATGGTATTGGGGCAGATTTGAAATAAAATACTGGGGCACTTTTGAATAAAATGTTTTGATAGCCGTGCGGGGCTATTATATTTTTTTATTTTATAGTTAAATCATTTAAAGTACGTTTCTAAAACTGTTTTGTTATATTTTTATAGTTTAGAAAGAAAGAAAGAAAGAAAGAAAATATTTTATTTATTTATTTATTCTACGCCTCAAAAATATTCCATGTCGATGACCTTTCTGCAATGTTCGTTTTCCTCGTACGATTTTCAAGTATGATTTTGATTATGTTTAGCTATCATATAGATTATTTTATATGATTATTTTGCAATATTCATTTTGCTCTCTGTTATAACGAATAAAAATAAATTAATTTGATCTTGTTCAAGACTGCCCCGGACTGTTCCGACTATGATTCATTTTCTTTAACTAGTTATTAGTGTAGGAATAAGAGTGCAATGCTCAATGATAACTTATGATGCAAATAACTTAAATATAGTGTTAATGATATTCCAAGTTACTTGGTTTTTATTTTATCCTCGGGTTTCAAAACTGCCCCTAGGGGTTTCAAATGTGCCCCGCGAAAGGGGCACATTTGAACAAAAAAGTATTTTTTTTAATGGAAATTGTTGGATTTCTATGGGTCAAAATAAGTAAATATCATTTTTATTATTAAGTAAAAACCCCATACTTATCTATAGAATACAATACATCTTGATTTATAACGCCTTAAGAGAGATATAATTTAAAATCTAAAAAGTGTTCGAAGGTGCCCCCCTCTCCCCTACTAGGTACATATTTACATAACTGTACAAAATACAATTAGAACCAGTTGAGCCACCTAAGGATCGTTACAAACGATCTATAGGTAGCTCAACTGATCCAAACCACTGTCAGACGGAAGCGTGCCCAAGACACTGGCAGCATTGCCGCGCTGGATGGCAATGCTGATCTTTTGAGCCAAATAAGTGCCAGCCCTCGGATCACGCGTCGCTTCGGCCAGACGTCCCGATAGAATTTTAAAAACGAATTTTAAATTTCTTCTTCTTTATACCACATACCTCAATGGTTAAATCTGATATCCATCATCATATGACTATTTAACTCTAATCAGATCACAGTGAGTAATATTTATCAACAAATATCAAGAGATGTTAACCACGTAGAAAGAATAGTCTTTTGTGATCTAGGTAGGTAAAGAGCAAAAAATATAGACCGGGAGATCGCTGCGCTGACGCAACAAACATTACAAAGACGTAAGAGCTGAGTAATATTTTCAAAAAGTTGCCAATTAAATTACCTCCCGCAAGAGCTTACGAAAGCACGTGCCCTGAGCTGTGATAATTTTACTACAATACCTACCGCCGAGTGACATTGAGCCCCGTTCATCGAACTAATGGCGAGATTCGGAGGGTTATCGCAGACCGCGCGCGCGATAACCTCGGCCTATATAACTACTGGGATCTCAACATAATCATCAGTACACTGCCACACTTCAAACGATAACCACTATTGTACACTTTTGTAGTCCTTAAAGCTTTATACTTCTTGTTTACAAACAAGTGTGTCAAGATGCGTTTCTTCAACGTACTTCTGCCTTTTCTGTTGCTGTTGGTGCTGCTGTCAGCGGTGTGCGAAGCTCGTCCTCGGCACATGAGGGGTACTCAGAAACGTGCCTCTTTCTGCATGATCAAACTCTGCAGCTTCTCACCGCATCCGCACAAAGTGCACAAGCTGTGGTAGATTTGAGAACGTCTTCGAAAAGCTGTGAAAGCTTGGTGGTGGGATGTTTGGGTAACGAGGCGACTAAACGCCAGAAAACGTTGCGTTGCAAGGAGATTGAAACTTAGTAGTTCGAAGAATCCAGAGAGTTGCAAAGAAGGAAAACGCTAGAAAAGTCCAAGGCGGACTCTCAAGCAGTCTGACGTGAAGATTGGTCGGAAGAATCGTTGACTTTGATGAATGTTGAAGTTTTTTCGAGTATTTTTTGGCCTATATTAGGCTGCCGCCTAGCAGAAGTAATATCTGTACTTAATTTTGACATTAGTATTGGATTTAGATTAAGAGCCTGTCGCGTTTTAATTACGACTTGATGTTAATATTATTAAAATAATTATGATTGTTCCTTGTAGTACCTACTTAATTATATAATTATTATCGTAGATGTGACAGGCTTTGTTAAATATTGAATTTATTTAATTAGGATTAAAATTAATTATAATTAGGTACCTTTTTCAGAATTTAAAACATGTTACAGTCTGCTAGATTGTAATACAATGTAATTTGTATAATTCTGATTGCTATGTTTATTGTTTACTTTTCGATAGCGTCGTTATAACTTATCAATAAAAAGTTAATGTAGAAAATTCTGTTTTATCATTTTTATCCAATTAGGTAAGTACCTAAGTGTTGAATGAACAAAAAGATTACGATTTACTGTAATTTTTATCGTATCCATAACTAGTTATAGCTAGTAGCTATCAGTATTTTTATAAATCATACAGTAAAGATTAAAAAAATAAAAACAAAGTGGAGAAGTATTTGATTTGGTAGGTAAGGGTCAATAGACTGCACAAAAGTTACAAGAGCTTTTTTAACATATCTTTAGTAACTCTTTACATAAAACAAAACATTTAAAAATATTAAAATACACAATGAAAGGCCTTACAAAGGATAGCTTAACCCTAAAAAAGTTTTCTTCCAGCAAACCTTTGGGGCTATGAACATACGCATGGGGTTCATTGCCTTAGTATCTGCTCTACTTTTTATTGTAACGCTTGTGTTTCTGGAAAACAATCGAGAACCTACTTTCTTGGTGACGGTGGTTATTTGATGTACGACACTTACCCATCGGCAGTTATCACTACAAGGTATTATCAACCTTAGTGAAAGGGAATAAGTGTTTGAAACTGGCTTACTTTTACTTGACTTTCAACCTTTCGCTCGTATAGATAACAGTATTCGTGTGTGGCATGGAAAGTCAGATAGATAAAAGGTCGAAGTGTAACACATTAAACTGATATATGACTAGGGACTTAGATATTAATATGATTCCTGATACCCTTTTATTTGACGCACAGCTTTGCTTTTAAAGAACGTCATGATATAAATTGAATGACGTGCCGCGTGTTTGTGCAAAAATTTCAAAAGGAACGTGCAACGTTGCAAAGGACGTTTTGCGTGGACCGGCGCCGGCGCGCTAGCGTTTGAATGGTCAAAGCATATTGCTTGGGCGTCACACTTTGTATACTGATGTACAAGTCGGTACAGTTTGGTGCCAGTTGTACCATCAAGGGATGATGGTACAAGTGGGACAAGTCGGTACAGTTTGGTGCCAGTTGTACCATCAATGGTACAATTGGGACAAATCGGTGCCAATTGTACCATTAATGGTACTGCTTTATGGTACAAATAGTCCGGCCGAAAGGCCTGGTTACCCAACGTTAACACTTTACCTACTCATTTGTATGATCCACCGTCACACTGATTATTTTAAAATAGGTCAGTATGAAAGCTGGGAAAGTAATTAACACTGGTGTGAAGGCTCAGTGTGAAGGTGGGACGGGACTCGTTGGGATAATAATTACGAAAAAAATTAATCGAGTAACAGTGTGACTTCCCGTGGTTACGTTTGTACCATTGATTTGCCCCATTAATGGTGCAGGCGTAACTGGTTAGTTATGTTTGCACCATTCAAATTGATACAACTACTAAACCTTGCTTTACTCGCCGTAGATAAATTGACTCGATGGAAAAAAAAAATCCAACGTGTCACTGTGATAGGATCTGGTGTGACTCGTTAGGAACCCCTTTGTGACCTATTTTTCGGTGGTCCATCCTTTTAAATTTCACTGTTTTTCTTATGGACTGAGTCTGAGTGACTAACTAGGTGGAACTTTTTTTTTATTCATATTTATTATATTTATTTATTTATTTTATATATTATCTTTTGAACCTACGATGGTACCTATCTACGGTGTAACTAGGTGGAACAAAAAAGTCTCATTAGTTACGTTAAAGTTACATTTTAAAATAATGTAACTACTTGGAATAAAAATGTCCAGCTGGTTACATCAATGTAACTACAATGTAACTAGGTGGAACGGACCGGACTAATAGGCTTTTTATAGCCAAACGGATGCTTGCCTTAACCGGTAAAGTACATCCTACTAATAAGTATTATAAAGGTGAAGTAAGTGTGTAAGTATGTTTGTTACTCTTTCACGCTCAAACGGCTGGACGGATTTGAATGAAATTTGGTACCAGAATTGAATATACCCTGCATAAAAAATAGGCTACTTTTGATCCCGGTATTCCCACGGGGACGAAAATTATTCACTGCGGGTAACACCGTGGGGCGCAGCTAATTGACATATAAATTGAATAATGAGAAGTATCGATATCATCGTCATAAAGTGGGCATGTCAAAAACGACTGGAATATAAACGATAGATAATAAAAACAAGATCATCATAGGGTTACATAATTTGAATATCAGATCAACATTGACCCTAAGTGTTAGATTATCAGTGCATGTGCACTAAGGTTGCACTGGAGATGCACCTACAGAAATGTTACTGCAGGACAGTCGATTGCACTAAGATACAATGGGTGTAATATAACAAG
Organism: Xanthorhoe designata; assembly: GCA_963582015.1. Classification (NCBI taxonomy): domain Eukaryota; kingdom Metazoa; phylum Arthropoda; class Insecta; order Lepidoptera; family Geometridae; genus Xanthorhoe; species Xanthorhoe designata. The sequence continues at coordinate 1,368,469 of OY757040.1, forward strand.
TCGAGAAAACAAACAAACCATTCATTCCAGGAGCTTGAAAAAAACTCATAATCAGTCTGGTCTTATTATAAATACTGTTTTTATTTTATACATTATATTAAAATCAATAACTTAACACAAGTAGCTACTATGAAACGAAATTTAAGTCAGAACAGCACTAAAAGATTCGAAATATTTTTTCACTATTGTAAAAAGCGAAGCACTGATTTAACATTACATACAAGAATCTTTCTAAAAAGACAATTTCAAATATACGAGTGTTAAAAAGAGCCCACACTACTTATTACATTAGACTTTTTCAGTTCACCTAAATACATATAAAGCGGTAAATTAAAATAACCATGACATAACCTCACATACATTTCACAAAGACCACTCTTTTTATAAATTCGCAATAAACCATGATGTAGGTACAAATTGTACGTTTGTATAATATACAATATATTATATAAAAATAAATTGGCTTTGCGACTCTACATTGATATCATAGGCATTTTTTTTATTATATTCCAGTGAAAATTTGTGACATATGAATAAAGCATTTCAACCTTTACATAAAAAGTTAAATAATGCTACAAGTTTCTGCACCAATAAATAAAATAAATAATTTTAAATATTCTTGGACATTTTACACAGTCATCTAGTCCCAAGCTTATGATAACCAGCCCCCTGATTGTGTACACTAGTCTCGGATTGTATGCAAGTTGAAACAAAGCAAAAATCACAGTTAATCGCGAAAACAACTGTCAAATATAAAAACCGTGAAGATTTAACGCTGATTAAGTAAATTATATATAAGTAACTTACTTATTTACTTACATATGACAGTTGTTTTTGTGATTTACTGTGTTTTTTGCTTTGATACAACTCTGATACAATCGAGACTCAATCAGGGGGCAGATGACTGATATACTACCTACATTTTTGTTTGTTCGTAAATGCAGACATTGTAGAAAAAAACACCCAGATCAATCTATTTTGTGTAGGTACCTGTATTCAAACATGAGGTCGCGCTATTGTAACAAAGACATTAACAATACCAATAGTGCAATTCGGAGTGTCGCAAAAGCTAAACTAAACTAACTAAAATTAATGCCATCCTTTTTATTCCCATTGCTATGAAAGGGTCGGCAACATTTTTAGTTAGTTAAGTTTAGCTTTTGCGATACTCCGAATTGCGACTATTGTCGGTTATTTTTGCTCATACATTTACAAGGAGAGCCCATAATTATTAAATTTTCTGTCACTTAGTGGTTCTAGGGCCGCAGAGCAAGAGTTTATCGTACTTCTTCATTTGCCGTGAGGCTGTGTCGACGTCCACGTCGGTGAGATAGTACGCCTCGAAGTTGGGGAGGGGACGGAGCATTGCGTAGAGACGCTCGGCATATTTCCTGAAGCGAAAAATGCCTTTAACCTAAAGTAGATTGTCGAAGGTAATAGAAAAGAGATGATTTTAGGAAAGTGTTGGCGACGCGACGGTGATAGTGGTGTAGTAGGTAACGATGGAGATGAAGTTAGAACTGATGCAGTCGGCACGGCTATGTGGATGTTATTGATATTTTTACATTAGTTTAAACACCATTTACGGATGCACCTACGCATCCGTAAATATGATGCCTAAAGGGGCATCCGATGTTAGTACTGGACTGGACAGGGCCGATTCTTTAACGCCTACATACCTACTTACCTTCAACAAATGATGATGTCGAGTTCAAGTAGCGAAGTAGGTACTAGTTGAAAAGTTACCAACCAAAAAAAGTCCCAACAGTAATTAACTAAAATCCAACATTTCAAAACTACTATTGACCAAAAACATATATTTCTAAGCTACTGAGCAAGTTATAAAACATATGCAAACGGGTATTTATCACGAATTTCACCTTTTATATTCGCCCGACCCTATATTTGGTAAATACCCGTTTGCATATAGTTTTATAATGTGTTCTGATCGCGAAAGTTTAAAAAAGACAATTACTGAGCAAGTATCATCAAGTAAATTCTGCCAGCAGCCGGAGCGAAGCGTGTATCTACGGTTACTAAAAATTCCTATTTTAGGCCCACTCACACCAAAAGAGCGGCGAATAGCAGCGAAGCGGAGCGCAGTTTCAGTGTCATATGAATTTCAACTTTATTTTCATTACTATAATACTTATTATCGCATGAGAAACTCGAACGAGTCGCGAGGATGCCCGCGGCGCCGCGGGAATTCCGGCGAATTCGAACACGCGCGCCTTCTCTGCGATAATAAGTATTATAGTAATGAAAATAAAGTTGAAATTCGTATGACACTGTAACTGCGCTCCGCTGCTGTTTGGTGTGAGTTGAGCCTTAGAACAGTTGATTATATTCAAAGGTATATCGCAGCGCTGACTGACCTAGTATCTGTATTCTTATCGTCCAGCAGCGCGGCCAGCGCTCTGAGCGCATGCGCGCGCGCGGCGGCGGCGGTGGGCGGACGCGCGCGCAGCACGCCGCGCCCGCCGCCGGCCAGCGCGCTGCATACTACCAGGAGACGACACGACGCGCATCTGACTAGTGCGCTTTTGTGTCTAGGAAGAGGAATATAGGATAGCACTTCGATGACTATTATATTCCTTTTTAGACTATCGCTCGAATATTGAAACGATACCACAGAATAACGATACTAAGATGTTTGAGAGACTAACAGTACCTATAGTATGTTTCTTACTTTTCAGAGTTATAGGTACCTATATCATTGAGATGTATTATAGAGCCACAATCAGACAAATAAAATGTAAACGCCAAAACTCGGCGCACGCTACGTAGTGCGCAGAGTTTTTCTTTTTTGCGTACAAGCGACATTGAACATTAAAACAAACAACATAACGTCTACATTCAAATGTCAAATGTCATTGTAGAACATTGAATTTGCACGCACATTTTTTGAGTGTTGTCAGCTATTAGATTGTGACTCTTTAATACATCTCAAGGACCTATATATAAAAGACAATTTTATGTAAAAGAAAAGATAAGCACCACTCATAATGTAGCGTTTCAGTATCGGGTGTATGAATCACATTGCCTAGTAGGTAAGGCAGCCAACATTATATCTTATAGCTATAGGATAACACTAGGATAAAGGCACGGGCCCTAATATTGAGTTCTTCGGTATTTGATTCTAGTGGAGAAAGTTGACCGTGTTTAGGTATCCGATTGTGATTGTGACTTATTTACCTATTAATTGCGATTGCGTAACCCAAGTTTTTGATTACTTTATAACGGATTGCAAATAAAAAATGCTTTTGTGGAATAATTTAGAACGACGATAGCAGAACAATTGGCCTGACCCTTCCCCTTTTTGTGTTATTGTAATCTAAAGACGGTTTATCGGGAACAGATAATAGCAATTACGCATTTCAATCCATTCACGAGACTTCTATAAAAAATTATATCTTAGTGGTATCAATTTTTATTTTGTAATCAGCAATGTTTTATTTTGTAAATTAACGGCATTAGGTATTTATAATGAGCTGTCATTTTAGAAGAGCGATAGTGTTTTTTTTTGTTTCTTTAATACCTAATTGAATACATAGAGCTCACTACAGAGTTTGGTTTCGGAGGGCATGTTAAATTGTCGGTCGCGGCTTTTAAGCCATGACTTAGTCCTCTGGCGGCCTAAAACTCCTTCACCAGAGTTGGCCATTTACTCATACGAACTTACTTAGGTACATATAAATCTTTGTTAAAAGCAGTTTGAGCTCTAGAAAGCCTTTATGCCCAATAAAAATGGTAATGGGTTAGTTTAGTTAGACTTTTCCTTAAAATTAAAAAAATCAGCATTGCAACTTGCTACCTCCCAAGGCTAGGTAGGCATTCTCTAACTTAACACTTTAAAGTATGTATTTATAATTCAAATTAAAAAATTATATTCAGCAGGATCTCTAGGATCAAATTGAATCGTCGTAAAAGCCACGGGTTCTCTTTCTAACGCGACACACCAGAAAAGAATCAGACAACAAAGCGATAAGACCGCCCATTGTACTTCATTTTTAATATAATTCGTATTTGTTATTTGATGTAATGTCCATGTGGTGTACAATAAAGTGTTAATCTATCTATCTATCTATCAAACAAGGTGTGGGGCTTCGCTTTCAGATGTCAAAGGCAACAAATAAATATCTAAACAATCTAAAGTCACGTTAAAATACGCCCCACTGACAGTTTACTCGCAAACCAGCTATAAGGTCGCGCCACGTAAAAAGAGCGCTGAGGGGACATAGCGGGGGTATTTTTGCACCTTGTTCACTCGCTGACGAACCAATAGCACTCGCTAAATCAATGGTATGATGTGCGCCGCAACACTTCTCCACCAATCATCGACCACTGCGCAGTTGGCTGTCAGCCAGCGCTCTTTTTACGTGGCGCGACCTATACAAAGATTTATTTCTCACCCAATGCCGTGAATGCAGAGCGCAGTGACCGCGTGACTCAGCTCCACCCCGCAGACTATATCGTCCAACGCGACATTAGCCGCTCTTCGCACTGGCCGGTTGAAGCTACTGGTCTTCGTAAGTAGTAGGGTCACAGCTTCATAGAAATCCTGAAAATTGTTGAATGGTTACTGTCTTATAATAGTAGCATGTACCGTAAAAGACGGTAAACGGACCTTAAAGACGTAGCTTTGTTATGATGATGATAACACAGTTAAGTTAAAAGTGCAGGCAGTCCTGTAGGTACCTACTCTGAACTGAACTCTGTTAGAATTTCAACTTAACTATTTCAGTTCAGTGACTATATGAATATAGATTCAATGAATGTTTTTTTCTTGTTAGGTAGCGATGAAAAGAGTAGCAAAAGATTTAATAACCATTTTAGCTAAAATAAGTTTACTAATCCAAATAAAAAAGAATATACCTAATCAGTTAAGACGTATTCAATATAAAATAAAAATAACTATCAATAAATCATTAGCAATAATAAAACTGAAATAAAAATTAGTAAAAAATCATATTTACCTACTTACTTACTTAATTTTATCTCCACTTCTTTTGCTAATAGTATTGAAGAAAAATATAAACAAAGATGGCGACTACCAGATTCCTATTTTAAATAACCTTACCGGTTTCTTAGTGTAGTTAGTGTTTTTCAACACCGAAGCCAGGGTGCTGCACGCAGACCGCGCCACTTGAGTTCTAGGGGACTCCACGTGAGCACTGACCTAGGTTACAAGTCACTGTTGTATGAACAAGATAAGATAATGAAGTCAAGATATATGTTCTTCGGGTTTGTAGGCCTCTGATAGGTAGAATGGATGATAAATCTGTTGCTCTTTGTCATGCAGTCTCGATAATAAAGAATGAACACAGCAAGCCAGAGATTTCAAACATTTTAACTTGTTTATTGGTGGTTGTATGAGTCTAACTAGCGCCACGTTGAACAAAGGATTTTTAAAACTGAATGTTCCGTTTGTGAAACCTATCATAAGTTTTTTAATACATCTTTAATACTTAGTTTTTTTTGTTAGTTTAGGAAGAGTAGCGAAAACAGAGTAGGCGGCGCCGCTAGATTGACGCACACAGACATCTTAAAATTTGAGTTAATTGTTGTTGACCAAAGTAATTATAGTTTGTAAGCTAACTTGTCTGATAATATCTGCAATGCGGTGCTCCGCGATTACTCCCCAAAACCTCTCCAGGACTCTCGGGATTTCATCTAAGGTGTCTGCTACTTCGAACCTGTAATGTAAATGTCTCTAGTTGTCGATCTGGATTCATTCGAATCATAGTTAAACCATGTAATTCTGAATTTGCCATTTCACCTGATTTTTTTATCGGATTAGTACATTCAGAGATCTCAATCTCCTTAAGTAAGTGGGTAGCTAAGAGGATCATCGCAGGGTATTTCTGGACTAAGCCGCTAGTTTTGTTACGCGCCCAAAATTTCCGAAATGTGATAGCGGAAGTATGAGGGAGACTCTTGCTTAGTAGTGGGAAACAATATAAGTTAAAATATATAAGTTTGCCATCGATTCATACAGTCTTGTTCGGGCAGTCCTGCAACCACCTACGGTAACCACCGAAAAGGCTGAGCAGCAAAAGTGGTAATAAAAATAATAGATAATTGCGGTGGAATGTCTAACCAAGAAGTAGATCGCAGTCTCTTCAGCAGCTCCAGACAGAGCGCCTCACAGCCCTTCTCAGCCGCGTCGCACAATCTTGAGTCGTCTGGCGACTCGCTGCTCGGGGAGCAACTTCTCTCTAGCGGACTAGGAAGTAACCATTTGTTATTTTTATTACCTCTTGATTATTTGTTTTTTAGTTATCTGGCAATCATGAAATGTGTTGTGTTAAAGTTCGGTCGGTTCGGTAAGTAAGTAGGTACCTTCTTATCACAATAAACTAAAATAGAATAGAATAGAAAAAAAAAGTTTTATCAATCAACAAAGACATTACAACAATGAGAAATATTTACAATCGAGTGACAAGAAAATAAGGCTACCCCTCAGTATTTGCTCCAGCAGCACCATGGCTGTTGGAGCTCTGGTTTTCAGTACTACTCAGGCTAATCCGCCTCAATCAAATAAATACTTTAACGTACTGTCAATTTCCTTTCTATTTTGATTGATTTTTATTGATCAATTTATTTTGAATAGGTCGAGTGGAACAAAATACATCGGCGCGGCGGGCGCGGCGGCGCGGCGTTCAGCTAGAGTCTAAACATTACAGGAGAATTCGTATTTCTTTCTTGTTCAAAGCTTCTGAGGACCTAAGGTGACCTAGATTCATGGGATTAGTTACCCTTTTTAATAAAAACTTACGCTATATTGTACTTCGAACGCGGTTTCTTCTCGATTTTATTTCTCTGCTTCAGCTCCCTGATCTGTTTATTGATGCTGATGGCATCTTGCTCACTGGGGTATCTCACTGCGCTCAAGAACTCAGAGGCATTGTTGCTGATCTTGCTGTTCACTACGTACCCTTCGATGTGGATCGGCGGGAGGTGGATGCTGTCCTTTTCTTGCGAGTGCTCTGACGAAGTCATCATTTATTTTAATTTCTTTCCTTACAGTCAATCGGTCTTCAATTTTTTTATGGTTTGAGCATAACAATCAAAAACGGGTCATTGTACATGACGTTTCTGTTTAAAATATACAGATCTACATCTCCAATACATCCAATACATCCAATACTATCAGTTCTAACTGCAATATTAAGGAACAATGAGGACCTCACATGTCTAGAATACTTAGATGTTTTTAATACTTATGATAGCAATATTCTCCATGGGATTATGATTGTAAGTATTGCCTCAAAGATGATTGCAATATCTAAGATAAACTTACCACTTCTTCCACTGATAAGAGGACTTTCGCCAGAAGCAAGACATTTATTCCCAATCTCCCATCGATCTAGCACTGTTCCTGTGTTATCTTCATACAGACAAGGGAGTGTTCCCGACTTGCTCAGCTTATTGCCAGTTTGAACAGAGAAGAGGAAGTTAAGATGTGGACTGTTCGGGCAAGAACGGTTCTGTATTTGTATTGAAGGCAGTTTGAACGATTCTGGATCAGTAGGCAGCATTTTAACCTTGACTCCTGCGTTGTTCGTAAACAGGACATCGTTTTCAGAATCATTGGTTGACTTAACGATGTTCTTTTTGTTCGGAGTAATGTCTACCAGGCTGTCTCTCTTGATCGTCGATTCTTCTGTTAAAGGGGTTAAGGTGCTGAATCTTCGTTCCGGCTCTTGTTGTCGTTCTATTTGTAAATCTATGCTTTCAGATAGTTTGTTGTACAGTTCTTCGACATCTTCATCAACAGATTGGGGTACTTCACTTATATCGCTGTTGTTTTCTTTTATGGATTTTCGTGGTCGAGATTCCATTAGAGAATCTTCTTCGATGGAATCACTTGATCCACCAAAGTCACTAATGTTTTCGTATTGTTCCTCATTATTTTCTTCACTTAATATATTTTCTTTTGAATCTTCGTCAATAATCTTTATTATTCTGTCATCTGAACTAATTTCGCTTATATCGTCATCGCTTTTGATAGTTTCTGAATCAGATATTGGGAATCTGGATGAGTCGTCCTCTATCGTGTTAGATAAACCGTAGTTTGAGTTATTTACTTCACTGATTTTGGGATCTTCTTCAAAGTTTTTGATAGATTTTTTGAATTCTATTCTGTATTCGACAGTTCTGTTTTCTGTGATAGACATGAGTGATGTCTGAGTTTGTATATTTTCTTTGTAGTTTCCTTCGCCTTTAGCAAGTTCGAATATAGTTTTGCTGGTTTGTGTGAAGATTTCTTGAGCTATGGAATAGTTGTGGACACTCGTAGAAGCAGCTCTGCTTACTTTACTATCAATACATTGGACATCGACATCTCTCTTCGGCTTGGGAACATCCTTCACGTAAATAACGCTATTGTTTTCGTGAATGGGATAGGAGTCGCTATCTTCGCTGTCATACTGTTCTATGACGTATGTTTCTTTGCCAGAAGAGTTATTTTTGTCTGAGCTGCTATCAGTAAAGTCCATTGAATACACGTTCGATGTGGCTACACTTTTTTGGGAATCCGTATATTTTACGTCACCTACAATGTCTTCAATTTCTTCTTCCTGGGAATGGAAATAAATACCGATTAATACCACACAATCACATTAAGTACCGCATTGGTAATTAAAGCCTCATTTGAGACAGTTTTTTTAGGGTTAGTCAGACCAATGAATTAGTTTGAAGTATACTCACCATAATTAAACAATTTAGAACAGAAACAACATAAAACACTGAAAACCCGTGTAACCACGTAAACGCGTATTCTTTATTTATTTACAAATATTTTAGTGCAATTCTGACAGGCCATGACAACTTTGAACTAGGAAAATGTCAATAAGTACTTCAATGGTCGTTTTAAAATGACAAATAGTTTATGAATTTTGAAAAAGTATGCATCTAGGAGATTATGGTCTATATTTTGTTGTAGCTAAGGTTTCTATTATGTGTACCTAATGTCAATATTATTATTTGAGCTAGTAGATTCATTCTTATGATAGAGACTCCGTATTTCATTTCGTGACTGTCGCATCTTCGTTAAAAGCAAAGACGATTAATATCTAGAAGACAGACAAAGGCCATACACAAAATCGTAACACGATCCCGCAGTACCAGCCTGAAAACTTTCAATACTTAGTAGTAGGTAGCAACAATATTCAATATTTAAACATTTTTAACTAGAAAGTAATTGAAATTTCTTGGATAAAATTGATGTTTTAGAGTTTTCAGGCTATTTTTTAGGGTTACGATTTTGTGTATGGCCTTTGTCTGTCTTCTAGATATTAATCGTCTTTGGTTAAAAGTCTTGAAAGCAAAGAGCATGTCTTGAAAGTACTTTTTTTAACTTCCTTTTCGACATTTTGAGGGCAAAACCATGTAGGTAATGTAGGTACTTCTCAGGCGGCAGACGTTTAAAGATTGATTCAATCAAGTACCTATGCTTATTTGACTAATAAGTAAGTTCGTATGAGCAAGTGGCCAACTCAGATGACGGAGTTTTTAGGCCGCTTTAAGGCCTCCATCATGGCTTAACGACTGTATAATAGATAGGGTTTTAAAATAAAACAGATTTAATAATACATTAAAATATGTCAAACTATTTCATTCACATCTAATAAAGTCCCCTCTATAATAGCTACAGATTCAAAAGATACACACGATTATCACAACGATAGATACCCAGTAGTACGCTACAGTAAACTGTATAGAAACAGGCACAATAGTACAGATTAATGGAAGAATTCATGATAAATATATGAACTTGAATATGAACCAAGAAATGTTGTGCATACAACAAACGCATATAATAGTGTAGGTAGAGTAACAGGCACCCACTAGTTGGTTATCCGATACTGTCAATATGGCGGAATAGACTAGTAAGTAAGTTCTTAAGAGCAAGTGGCCAACTCTGGTGACGGAGTTTTTAGGTCGCCTTAAGGCCTCCGTCATGGCTTAACGACTTTAAAAGCCGGGACCGACAATTTAACGTGCCCTCCGAAGCACGGAAGCGCTCAGATATAAATGCCACTTGCGGTCACCCATCCAAGTTGTGACCGCTCAAAACGTTGCTTAACTTCGACGATCTATCAAGAACGTCTTAGCAAGCTTCGCCACGAGCGCTTCTGACTGGAATAGACTTACCTATTACGACTGTTACAGTGCATTATGTGAACAGAAAATGAGAAGGACAACGGTAGTCAAGTATGGCTGTGCCATAGATATTTAGAATTTGACCACAATCAACCTTATATTTGAAACGTGGTTTAACTATTCGTATATGCACAAAATTTCAAGGTACTATTCCAAACCTGAATTCCCAAATTATTATATTTTGGCCCGTACATTTGGTTTTAGAGGATTTGCACAACATTCGATACATTAAACATCAGACACAGATACCGAATTACTTTTAATATAAAGGCAAATTCAGACCTACGCGGTAAACGCTGTCGCTGTGGAAAGCGGTAAATACCGCGCGGATTCTGTTCAGGTATTTTGTATGATGCCGGCGCCCCACATGGGCTTCAACTCGGGGCCAACATTCAAATGGCCAACGGCAATGCTCCGTTTACGGTTATTAGACACAAACGGAGCATTAGAATATACAGCGCTCTTTTTCTTACTTTCTCTAAGATTAGACACAAACGGACACCATTTTAATGTTGGCCCCAAGTTGAAGCCCATGTGGGGCGCCGGCATGAAGTTTCCCTCTAGCCGCGGCCTACAGCGGCAGCGTTTACCGCGTAGGTTTCAATAGACCTTACGTAGATACTAGTGGCAATTCGGAGTATCGCAAAAGCTAAACTTAACTAAATGTTGCCGTCCCTTTCATAGCGATGGGAATAAAAAGGATAGCATTAATTTTAGTAAGTTAAGCTTTTGTGACACTCCGAATTGCCACTACTGTATTAACATAAATGACTGTTAGTATGACTGTTTTTCCGACTTCTTGGCGTTTCCATGACATGATTTCTATTACAACGAAACTTTGTAGAATTATTTGGACCTCGAATTTATCTGTCAAAAAAATGTACTACTCAGTTGTGCAAATTCTCATTTGATATTTCAAAGATATATTTTATATTCTAGTAAGATAAATAGTTCACATGATTCCATTATATGATATACGAAGACACCACAAACAACAAAGGTTTTGCATATCTGTGTGCAAGTTTCGATGAATCAGTCTTATAGTATGAAAGAATAGCTCTAAATGTCATAATAACATGGAATATTTTAAATATCTTCATTCTTTTTATTTTCATTTCATTTTTTATTTTCAACATAATTATATAGGATTTTTTAAATATGAGCGCTATTCGCTATCACCTAACCTAACCTAACCTAATATACACATATTAGGTGGTCTCGTTTAACACATATTTTGGTTCCTGTCAAGACCCAGTTGAACCCTCAGAATAGTTTTTTCTCTATTCTGAGGTTGAACCTATAATTTGTAATAATATTATTTGTTTTTTGCCGAAGTTCGGAACAAAATGACTTTCTGTGTTTTTTCCCACAGATATGCAAAACAGTACAACACACCCTACACCTTTATAATATTATATCCAACCCTTTTAAATATCAGTACATGGAACATTTAACTACATACAAGCCGTTTAAAGATCATAGAACTACTGATATACATTATTTTAAGAAGTCGATAGTGGCAATTCTGGATGTCGCCAAAACTTAACTAAGCCAATTTGACAGCACTAAAATTGATGCTATCCTTTTTATTTCGATCGTTATGAAAGGGACGGCAACATTTTTAGTGCTGTCAAATTAGTTAAGGTGTGGCGACACCCAGAATTGCCACTATTTTTGTATTTAAAACATTGTCTGCTGTAAAATTTTTGATATGTACATAATATATTTTTACGCGAATTAGACTTTATATAAACTCTTTGTTATCTATCATTTACAAGTACCTATGGTTATAATAATACGATATACAGGGCCGGATCTAGGGGAGGGGGGGGGGGGGGGGGCAAACCGGCACTTGCCCCGGGCGCCAAAATCGTAATCGAACGATTACGATTTTGGCGCTGGCCTACCCCCCCAAAACCAGCGCCTTAGGCTGGGGCTAGACGTCCGTTTTTTTTCATCCAACTGTCTTGCCTGTCTTCATATAAAGTCTGATCAGACAATCGTGTGGATGAAAAAATCGGATGTTTATTCCCACTTTATTCTCTTGAAGAAAATAATACACACAACATAACAGAGTATCCTCCCCTCTTTCCGCGCCTTGCTAGCGATATACATACATTTTAACGTCAATACTAATTATATGCCTTTGCCCAGCAGTGGGATGATATAGGCTAATTAAAAAAAAAACTAATATATGCAATGTATTACAATAACAAGATTTTGCGTAGCGCAAAATAATAATAATTTTAATATACAAATAATAATAATAAATTTTTGACAAGTTATTATAAACGATTATAATATCATAATATCAACCAGCACGATATATTAAGAATGTAATATTTTAATACTTTAGACAAATTTGAATGTACTTTGGAATAATAGTAACAATATGCAATAAAATCTAGACATTCAATACATTTTAGGTAAAAGTTTAAAGCTACATAATACATATTTTATGTATACTTAGAGCAGACATATAAAAATCTATATAGAGCTATTGGGGCACATAGATAAATACATTTATATATTTCTAACAGTTAATCATGTTCACATATAAACAAATAAATTCAATTTTAACGCAACAAATAAATAAATTCAAAAATAATTACTTACAGCAGTCTAAATATCTAAATCAAATTTTCACAAAATGAGTAACATAACTTAAGGGGTAGCTTATGGTAAGGTATAAATTATATTTGTGACAAAAATGTAGATAAGAAAATAATTTTAAAACATCAATATACAAGGTGTATAATATATGACTACTCATATTAACATTTTAGTTTATACATCAAAGGATTACACAGTTGGCTCACTGGCTGTCCAATAAGGCTCAACTCACACCAAAAGAGTATTCACAATAAGTATTATAGTAATGAAAATTAAGTTGAAATTCTGAAACTGCGCTCCGCTTCGCTGCTCTTCGATGGTCTTTTGGTGTGAGTTGAGCCTTAATCACTCCAATGTGGTGGTAACCAACAACTGATTCAATTTTTGGAAGTTGTTTTATTATACCTTATACCTAATGATGTCAAATTAGATGTCGCAAAAACTAAACTAGACTAATTTGAAAGCACTAAAATTGATGCCATCCCATTTATTTCGATCATTATGAAAGGGACGAGATTACCTAGAAATTGCCGTTTTACCATACAAAACAATAAAAAAAACGGTAATTTCATAGGCTTTAAAAATAGACCTATGATTTAAGCCACCCCTATTTTATAATAACTACCTAACAACGACACCCATAGGAATTTATACATTTCGTATAGGTCTAGTATTCTGAATTCAAATTGTATAAAGTACTAGTCATGTCAATTTCATAGACAATCTACAAAGGTTTCTACTCATTCTAAATTTAAAAGTCTAGTATCTGAACTTCTTAGACTCGACCTTTGGGGTGATAGCGGTAGGAAATGTATAAACAAAATGGCGATTACTAAAAACCTTAGCAAGTAAAGCCAAATTTAACTCTTATGAGTAATTAAAAGTGTATTGCATTATTTACCATTTTCTCAAGAATAGTTTTAATGATTTGATTACATTCAACATTTATGTAAAATAAAATGTACTTATAATGTATTTTCTTACAAATATGTAAGAGTAATTTAATCATTACGATTGGTAAACCAATCATTTGCGAACAGTGTTAAACAGCAAGTGACATTATTGCATATCCCGTTTACCCAGATGAAGATTTTTTATCTCCGGGCGAATTTGAACTTAATTTTGTATTTTCCGTCATTCAGAACTATTAAAATTTAGCTTAGCTGTTTCAAATAATTCACCTGAATGTCTTAAAAAACATTTAAAATTAAATTTGAATTGTTTTGAATCCATATAATATATATATATACATACTTACATAATAAATGAATCATATTTCGTTGTCACTCGAGTATGGCTGGACCGGTTTGGCGAAGATCAGTTTTCCCGGGACCACGGCTGGTGCAATCCGGTCGAAACGTCGGGCAATATTAAAAGGTATAATTCGTGATAAATACCTGTTCAAAACGATTTGGAGAATTCGTTTTTAAGCTATTGCATAGCTTCTATCGCGGGCCTTGAGCGTGGAGACCGAATCCAGAAATTGCGTAACGAAAATAACCTAACACCCCCCACTCCGAAAAAATGCTATGCAATAGCTTTACCGCGGCAGTCTCCGAGTGCCACACGTCTTTTTTGGATGGTTCGCGCATTCAAAAAAAACTAACGAAGTGCGCCGGGTCAGCTTGAATAAAATACAAATATAATGTAATACCGCATCACCCCTAAACTCACAAGGCTCCACTACACACTATAACACGAAGATCGTCACTCGATAACAGTCTATTTATTGTCCGTGGCCGAGCCCCCCCCCTCCCCCCCTCTACTCGGGGGTGAGGTACACTCGGCGACGGACGCGCGAACATCAGCGACTCTCGCGGTTATAGCCCGCTTCGCCCGAGCAGTATTCAGAGTGCAGCCGGACTATGGTGCACACTATGCTCGCCTCTATGTCCACACCTGTAGGTTTAGAATGCATTAGCCAGTGAAGTCGTTTTATTCGTTAGTTATATTAATAGCTGCGCAGGTATTACCCGTGGAAAATTGCTTCCGTTTCCGTGGGAATACCGGGATCAAAAGTAACTTATTTTTTAATCCAGGGTATAAGCAATTCTGGTACCAAATTTCTTTAAGTGATTTTTAGATTAAAATGTAATGAAATAAATGTCTACCGCTCCCTGGGATACAGTCGTGATCATATTTAATTTATTTTTTCATTTCTACTATCGTGTTGATTGTTTGCGCGAGTTCTTTGATCGCAGTACATTCCTATAAACTTAACACAACTAAATTTTTGTTCAACTAAATTGTTGTTCAACTAAATCGTTGCTCAACTTAATTGTTGTTCAACTAAATTGTTGTTCATATAAATCGTTGTTCAACTTAATAGTTGTTCAACTGAATAGTTGTTCAACTAAAAATGGTATGTGTGCCCTAAGTATACCTGCATGGACCTCCTCCCTGGTGAGCGATATCTCCTGGCTGGACTCCGGAGACACGAGGATGACGCGGTGGTGCCGGGTCTGCATCAGATTCGCAACCACCAACTGGAACACATAGGAAGTTTCAATTACTTATTTCATCTGGAACACATAGGAAGTTTCAATTACTTATTTCTTACAAAGATTTTGACATGCATGGCCAGTGTCTGTCACTTTTTAACCAACTTCAAAAAAATCTGACTGCCTCTGTGGCGCAGTGGGTAAAAGCCCATCTGAGACGCAGAGGTTGCGGGTTCGGGTTCGATTGCCGCCGCGCGACAAATGTTTGCATCTTTGCAGATATGTGTTCCGGGTCTGGGTGTTTTTCTATGTATTAATATAAAAATAATTATGTTTGTAGTATATCAGTCATCTGGTTACCATAGCACAAGCAAAGTTGCTCAGCTTGGACTAGATGACGCCGTATGAAATATCCGAGGATAAAGATTGTCACGCCATGGGTCCCTGCAGATGGGCGACGAAGACCTTGACACCTTTCAGGAGGGTTGGTGGGACATGGCAAAAGACCAAGAAAGATGGAAACCATTGGGGGAGATCTTTGCTCAGCAGTGGGAAAATACAGGTTTGAAAAAAAATTTTTTTTTACCAACCTTGTGCTTATACTTCTCCAGCGCCGCCCTGGCCTTAGTGACCAGTATCGCGTCATCCGTCTCCAGCTTGAAGGAGACCACGTACGCGGCCGGCACCCACAGGCTGACCAGCGGCGCCAGGAGCTTCGGCACCAAGTGGAGCTGGATGATCGGAGCACCACTTTCTGACTGGATCTTGTGGGTAGGCTGAGGAAGAACAAAATGTTTGTTGTAGCTACTCATCACGGGATTAAACAGTGCTCTACTTCTGAACGCTAAAAATATAGTCATGGCAATTTTTGTAGTTCAGCCTACCTATGTGTATAAGCAAAATGAGGACAGTTATTTTCGCGATATATACTGTAATTTTTGCTTTAATACAACTTGGATACAATCCGAGCCAAGTGTACACAATCCAGGGGGCAGATCATACTGCGTCTCACTCACGCTTAAATGTCTTTTTCACGTGTTGTGATGTACGGTACGTAAAAACAATTGTACCATGCGCTTAATACGAGCCATTTGTTATCACAGTAAGCGTGAGTGAGTCAATAGCATCGAGAAATTTAATTGTAAATTAATTGTAAATGTAAAACGAAACTAAGTGATCCTTGAGGTTCTACAAGAATAAATGATTCTTCTTTCTTACGACCGAGAAATTGGAATGTATGGTTAAGTTACTTACGACTCTATCTTTAGGCACGTAGAAGTCAGAAACGGCCGCGGCCAGGTACAGCAGGGCCCGGGGCCCCAGGTTGGCGAGGCACTCGCAGGCGGCGCGCAGCAGCCAGAAGTACTCCGACACGGTCGTGAAGGCCACGTGCAAGATGGCGCCGGCGGCGTGGGCGGCCTTGTAGCGGAGCAGGATAGGCGCGAGCACGTCCACGCTGTCAGGCTTCACTGGAAATATTCATATTCATATTCATTTATAACCATTTATATCCTAACAAAAAACGACCTCGCGGCCATTGAGGTACAATCTATAGAGCCACAATCAGACAAATAAAATGTAAACGCCAAAACTCTGCGCACACTACTTAGTGCGCCAAGTTTTACTTTTTTGCGTACAAGCGACATTGAAAAAATGAAATGAAATGAAATATGATCACGACTGTATCCCGGGAGCGGTAGACATTTCTTTCAGATCATTAGGCGACATTGAACATTAAAACAAACGACATAACGTCTACATTCGAATGTCAAATGTCATTGTAGAACATTGAATTTGCTCGCACATTTTTTGAGTGTTGTCAGCTATTAGATTGTAACTCTTTAATACATCTCAATGATATTCATATTCATTTATGCCTCCTACCAAAAAACAACATCGCGGCAGACCGCGCCAGTAGATGGAAAGACGAGTTAGATGCCCATCTAAAGGATTGGTTCACAGTGGCCCAAAACAGGGATGACTGGTGAGAAGGAAGGGAGGCCTTTGCCCTGTGGGACTTTACAGGCTCATAATATATTCATTTATTGTTTCAAGTTGGTTTAGAGCTCGTGAGGAGGACATTAGGCAAATAACGCGATAAAATCCCTTATCCAATTACTGCGAAGTCACTCACCAGTAATGGTAGTGTTAGGTCCTCGCTCCTGAATCTCCAGCATATCCAACAGCTTCTGTCCATTGAAGTGCCTCGTGAAGGGTTCTAGCGACTTCTGGCGATGCATGAAGATGACCGCATACCCTTGCTCTAGGAAGTATTCGGTGGACGCGGCGCCGCGGTTCCCAGCACTAAAGTTGTCTACGAAGCGGACTGTGTTGTGCTCGAGTGGTACTGTCGTGCCGCCCGACTGGGAAATGAGAAATGAAATAAAAAAATAATTATGATCACTGTATCTTTAAGATCAGATATATTCTTTCAGATCTTGCAATTTTTAGATCCTTTTGAAGATGTCTAAGAGGGAATTGAGATAATGATGATAATGACTTTTGGATACGATTAATATCGGATATACAGAGCCAGGAGGTTTAACAGGAGCAAATATCCCATTTTAACTAATTTTTTTTTATCTAAAATTAGTTAAACGTGGTTAAACCCATCCACTTGCTTATATATCCCACTAAACTTTGTTTTTGATTGTATGTAATAGCTGTTGCTAATTCAACAATCAAACTACAAAATTTCAGAATATAAAATAAACTATATTCTGAGTACAAAATATAATTACAACAATATCTCATTGAGTTAAAACCCATCAAGCTATTTAGGCTGCATATTATGCTAAATTACATTGGTGCTAGATGGCGCAGTAAAAAGTGACATCAATATTTATTTTGTACTGGTATGCGCCCGCGGCTTCGCGCGCGTGGAGTACCACGCGGTAAGTATACCCGAATAGAAAGTAGCCCATGAGTTATTCCAAGTCAAAATCTTGCGATCTCCCAAAGAAGCCGCGGGCGAGTAGGTAAGCTTGTTATAATATTATACTAACCGTAACCAGAACAATCTTGTTTCCATAGCTGTTATGCCTCTCACAAAACTCCTTCAGCAAGGAGCGGTTGTCTTCAAAGTCTGGTGGAGGGAGGTGCACAGCAAAGAACTCTTCCCACGAGTTGCTGGCCATCTTACCAGCTGATCAGCTGTTAGAAACAGGCAAAACTAGTCTTTATTGCTTTGGAATTATTATGCTATGTTTAGACTCACTAAAACAAGTAAAATAACATAATCACAGCTTATCTCCAGGTTCTATGTTCTTTAATAATTCAAGATTCTTTGACTATGGTCTCAAGTCTAGGAACAACAAGTTAATTATATCATTTTTCTTTTATTTATTTTAAGGAGCAAGGACATAGACATAGACATATCATTTAAGCAAGGGATAAAAAATTGTTTCATTTTTTCCATAGAAAATTGCAGACTGTTCTATTTTATATCTTTTAATCAAATAAATATTATTCACATCCACAACCAAGATGGCAAGTGGATATCACTTTGTCGGTGATAAGATTGTCCAAAACTAAGTGGATCAACTGATATAGGATACTTAACATCAGATTTGCTGTTGTAAGAGTTCACTTGTACGAGTATGAGGACTTACAAGCAGTATTAAAATACCCAAGAATGACATGTCCCAATTTAAAATTTGACATGGCTTAAGCTTACAAATTAGGGAGCAAATATCAGTTTAATCCCTGTAAACAAAAGATGTATTAAGAATATCTGGTTTCCACTTTGTTTGGTTAATGTTTCAAAGTTTATGTAATTTGTCAGTGTCTCTATGTAGCATTTATTATATTTTCATAGTTTCATTACCTAATGTTTTTATTTGTGTAAAAAACATTATGATATACAAACTTTCTTATGTACAGATAATATTAAGCAATGAAACAATCATGATCATAGCACATTTGAAAGGATACTATACTGTCATAAGGATACTATACTATAGGTACTATATGTGACTGTGTCTTATAAGAGAATAAATGTCTTTAAACCGATACTGGGATAACAAGCTAAAGAAGAAAATGGAGAAAGGAAAATGTAGTGCCAACCCTACTTAGTGGGATAAGACCAGGGAGATGTTAGTGATGATAATCTTGTCTTAATAAATTTAAAACCGGAATTTTAATTCTTAATGATTTTACAGCTGTTCACATTAAATCTGAGAAGGTTATCTATATAAGTATGGATTTATTATCGGTAATCTACATCGAAAACATTTTAAGAAACCAATACACGTGCGTTTCCTCAAATTTAGTAACATTTTTCATGTTTCTAAGTACTGACTGAATAAAAGAGGGGCACACCTGTTAGCTCTCGAGAAATGACTCGCGCTGAAAACACTGTCCCACTTATATTTTCACAATATTATGATCTTTGCTCTCTCACAAGTTAATACCACACTGGCCACAGGAAACGATAAACGAAACTCCGTCAATATTTACTCGCTTCTTTTGATGAAAAATCAATGATTAAATGAGCGAGGACATCGCTTCCACTCGACTAAATGAAGTGGAAGAAAACCACTTTACCTCGGCACAAGTCGATTGTAGATCGTCCCAAAGATCGTCCTTGGACGTTGCTCGGTCAAGAACTCGGCCCGCGATCGATGCTATAATTTAGAATTTAGAAGAAAACGAGATAGGTAGGATCGACACTTTGCGGGACAGCCGAAGGCGGATCACAAAATGATGGATGAGTATGTATTGAGTGAGTTGAGTGGAGTGCGACGTCCTGTCCGACTGACATAAGTTTGACAGTGACAGTGACACTTTTTTGTTAGTTTACGAAAACAGCTACGACAAAGGACAAGAATTTTAAATGTTTCTGTTCAATAGTTAGATAAATACTAACTAGTTTGTAGACTCCAAAGTATTGTTCCTTTTTCTATTATTATTCTTACTAAAATTTTTTGGTAGTTAGCTTAGCACTAAACTTTGCAGATCTATACATTTATTTTAATCTTTCAGTTTTCCAAACTGTCTCTGTAAATAAAACCAATTTTCCATTGTTTCCGTTTCTGTCATAGATTGCGTCATTTCCGGTTTTCACTAAGTTTTACAGATTGGTTTTCTATCTACAATACAAAGATTGCATTTGAATTTTCTATTTTAAATAGGTATTTGAGGTTTTAAAATACAACAAATTCTAATGTCTAAAATACTCAGGGTAACAATTTATTCACAAAGCTTATCTCTAATTAGGTATTATAATCATGGTTTCGCAGATGCAGGTTTCAGTCGACGGTCATCCGGTAGGAAGGCTGCCAGGATTGCAGATGCTGTAATAAATTATTTTAAATAAATAGGTCGGTAGGTACCTACAAGTAGAATGGCAAAGTGAGTAGGTATCTACCTTTAGGGAGTTTGATAAAATACTTCGTTGCGCTTCATGAGAATAATAATTTAATTTAGGTAGTTTAATTATAAATAAATATCATTGGACATTCCACACGGCGTCATCTAGTCTCAAGCTAAGCAACTTTGTGTTATGGTAACCAGATATTTTTTTTGTAAATACATTAAATACTATAGATAGATAGAATAACATCCAGACCCGGAACAAATATCTGTAGAAGATACGAACGAACATTTGTCCCGTGGCGGGGATCGAACCCGCAACCTCCGCGTCTCAGTAATTATTTGTATCTACCTACCTACCTTATATTATAGGTACTTATTTGTTTTAAAATATTTTTATTAATTCAGGTAGATACTCACATGCAAATAAAGCACTGAAGAGGTAGAAGCCGGCTTCGCAGCTGTTTATTAGCATGACGTTCAAAATTTGGATCGAAGCAAATGTGCCGATCCGGCCCCCCGTCATCGGCACTGCGATTGCTACTGCCCTGGGAAGAAAGGATATAATATGGTTAGAAATTAATACCTACCTAATTTGAAACATGGGAACAATATGGATCAAAATTGAACATTCTAATGTTTTGGTAAGGACCTCAAGGTACCTACCTACCTACCTACCGACAATATTAGTGGTAAGTAAAGTAAATACCTACTTACTTATTTATAGTTTTTGCTACACGTTTGCTACTTTTACCTAAGTATTTGTACTTTTGTCATTCATTTCGGCTTTCTTCAGTTAGGTACCTACAGTCGACTTAGGTAAGTACGTCGAAGTTTCGAAAGTAACTAAAAGATACCTAGGAATAATTGACATCTTTTTGTGCACAAATTTATACCTCAAATGAGTAGGAAACAATGAGACTACAATGGCCGTATACATTCCCAGCACGATGATGCCCATGAGCATGATCACGAAGAAGACCACACTGCCGATCGCATTCGGTATCAGGTTCACCACTATGCCGGATAAGCCGCACACCAACGCTATGACGATCACGAGGTTCCGACGACCTGCTTTGTTCACTATCTGAAAGAAGAAGTTATCTATTAGTGCTCTGCCGAGGGAGAGCGCTTGGTAACTTGAACCAGGGCGACATGCGCGTAGACAATAACACTTCCCAATAACACTTCCCTGCCCAGCGGACGCACGCACGCAACATCCAGATGTGCGTCATAGGCACTGACAGCTCCTGTGTCCTGTCCTCAGTTCGCACAGTGTATTATATAATCTGTGGTTTGCACATAAAAAGGTACCTACTAGGTGCAAACACTGTTGGGCCACAGTTTGTGTAAATAACGACCCTGGGGATATCCCCAGGGTCGTTATTTACACAAACTGTGGCATCAGTGGCACTCTCTATAAGTCTCTTTAAAAACTAAATAAAGTGCTTTGGAATGCATACCTACCTACGCAAGAGGCCATAATAATATCCATCAGGCAATTTGAGCAGGCGGATACCTATGATGATGATGAAAGTGATCCTTTCAATCAAAAGTTCTATTTCAGTGGGTACGTACAAGACTCAGCAATAGGTTGATAACAGACTGCATGGCTCCAACACCCAGCACTATGAGCAACGATGTGACGTTGAGAGCACAAGGCACAGCATCGGGCTGAAAATAAATCAAAAACACTAGGTAGGTACATAATCATATTCAATTCAATTCACAAATCATATTTTTTTTCTTTTTAATCAAATAGATAAATAGATATTAGTGGCAATTCTGAGTGTCGCAAAAGCTAAACTTAACTAACTAAAAATATTGCCGTCCCTTTCATAGCGATGGAAATAAAAAGGATGGCATTAATTTTAGTTAGTTTAGTTTAGCTTTTATGACACTCAGAATTATTGCCACTACCTACTTATTATGGATTTTAAATGCGTACCTAAGACTCAAGACTGGAATGAATAACGTAACCATAGGTAAATCTACACCCAGCAATAGGACATTTCTGATAGTGTACAATGATGATAATGATAAATTAAACAAAATAAATAAAAAAATATCAATTTAATTTGTTCCTTACGTCAGCGGCAGCGCTTATCCTCATACCGATGATACCGCAGAGCGCCTGGTCCGACCCCTCTCCGGTCTCCAGGATGCGTACAAACTGATCCGCAATGGTCGGCAGCCACACCACGAATGGTCCTATGCTGTATGAAAGAAAAATAATTTATTATGCTGGTAGGACCTCAAGGATCACTTCAGTTTCGTTTTACATGCTAGGTGATTCTAATGCCTGTTCCAACGTTGAATACCTAGTTCCTGTGGAATTGGTGTTTCAAATATTACCCTCGAATTTCGCCCTGTTAATCACCTATCTATCAAGGCATGCTCTGTGATTCTGTATTTAATGAATAACCCTTTATTTACTGTATGCTAATTCAACCGCTGCTTCACAGCTTGGTGGTAACTGAATTCGGAAGATTAACCAACATGCGATGAACTGCGAACTAGCACGATATATCGTTTTCTGTTTGTAGAGTAGAGGCAGGAAAGATAAAAATAGTACGTTACATCGAAACAAATAGTTTTAAGAAAGATAAACTCACAACTGGATAACGAAAAGCAGGCTCATGATGACCGTATACTTCAGAAGTGGTGGCTTGAAGAGCGGCGTGATCTGACTCTTTTCCGACGGCTGATCGGCCCCTGTGTCCTCTCTGAGAATACTGCTTACCTGGAAGCATAAGGCCAGTCCAGTCTTCTGAGGCTACTGATCATCTGTTTGATTAGCAAGCATGCTTTTGCTTACTAGGTAGTTAGGCATTACTTAGGTAGTTGTTTTTGAGAGAGCTATGTTTTGGCTAGTGGGGTTTCCCTCGATCCAGACATAGGTAGAATATCTGGCGTAAATCAAAAAAATTTTGCTTCGGAAAATTTATATGCAGAAGCTCTTAGCGGTGAATCATACTAGGCTTATTCTGATTCACGCACATAGGTACATATTGACTACGTCAGTACGATTTTGTAGTGAGTGCTACGACGCAGTACTACGTCGATGCTACGTTTTCATTTAGAGAGAACTCTACGACGTAGAGAGTGCTACGACGTAGTACTTACGAACGTAGTCATTAACATTTGGAACATGACTTACAGATAATTTCTCATCCGATCTTAAATGGTTAATTCTGTGTATAGTTCTCAGTATTTCCAAAGCCTGGTCCTCATCTCCCTTCGCGAAGAGAAACTTGGGGCTTTCCTTCATGAAGTAGATCCATACGGCACAGATGTACGCCGGTGCAGAGTAGACCAGTAGTAGGGTGCGCCAGGAGTTCCAGTAGATACCGAGTGCAGGCATGTAGATGGAGTAGGCGAGGGGTATGATGGGTATCGCTAGAACTGCAATAAATTAGGTCTTGTTTATATACGACAGGTCGAGTTTCTTAAGGGCTACTGAGGTCAAGTCTGAAACAGTGAGAGTCGAAAAACCTGTTAGTACTTACGTGCTCGATTTAAAAAAAAGTTAAAAAATAAAATCCCTATAATAATAATAACTTATTTTAATAAACATATGATACAAAAATTATGTTATGGTTTTTGTGAAATAGTTAGATTTCGAAGATTTTTTTTTGCTTTTTTGGCTTCTTTGTTTGATAACAAATAAATAAATGTCCTTCAGGTGGGCCGTTTGTGTTCCTGGACTGCTATATAAGTAGTATAAACAAAATTATGTGGAATTAGTCGCATGAAAAATCAGTAAATGGGTGTATTGTTAGTTACCTGCCATGAGACCTTGTGAGAGTAGAAAGATGCTGCTCACTAGAAGTACCACCAAGTTCCTTTTCGCCATCGGCACACTCTCGCTCAGGATTGACATGGACGTGGAGTACAGACCGGAGACGCTGAAAAGAAAACACTAACTAAGCGATTGTTTCATATAGGGGTCCCCATCCCGAATAAGCAAGCTGGTACCTATGTACCTACCTACCATAGAATTTTAAGAATCTTAAGGTTTAGTTTTATTTGGTTTTACATGCTCTCTATTTAATTATTCTTATCAATTTGTGTAGGTATTATCAGTTAAATGATTGATTTACGCCAAAGATAAAGAAACACATGTTTAGGTATTGTTAGGAATAAATAGCAATAAATCAATAAATTTATCAAAGGCTCCCCGATATCGTTAAGACCCCCTATTGTCTCAGTGCTGTAGGAATGCTAGGGCTTGTGTACAAACTGCTAAATATAATTTTTCTCGACGGAATCTATTTCTATCCGAGGAACTACTAGACTGTGATTTAAGAATTAGAGTAGTTTGATAATACATTCTAGCCATAGCTAGTCTTTTGTACAAAGTTACACTTCTTCTTTTGTAAAAAGTTACCTACTTAATCATTATTTCTGTACCTACGACGCTAAGATAATACTCGTAAATATCGTCTCTCTACCTATAAGGTAACTACATACATACATACATAAAATCACGCCTCTTTCCCATGGGGGTAGGCAGACACCACGGATCTCCACTTGCTACGATCCTGACACGCTTCTTTCGCCTCATTCACTTATAGGTATTTATAAGGTAATTAATAGGTAGGTAATTGTTAATCGTAACTTAATAAATTCTTAAACCTTAGATCCATAATGACCATAATTATGTTTATAATATCACGGGCGTATTTTAAAGAGTAGGGGGTATGAGGTTGACCTTGGACCCCCCCCCCTCTACTGCACCGTCGATCTGATTCACTATCAACATTCTTCTATGTATTTTAGTATCATCTATAGGTCCTAGCACTGATGGCCAGTCCATCGATTTGTTGGACACTTTCTTCACCTAGGAGTTAATTTTTTTTTTATTGGCATCGCACTAATTGTGCATTTGCCATAGAAGTTTACTTACAACACACAAGCAAGAAACTGCAGGATCATCAGCATGATCCAGTTGACTGACAGGCTCGCGAGGCAGTTGACTACGGCGCCACCGATTAGAGTCACTAATAATATTCTTCTACGCCCTTTCGTATCTGCTAAATAGCCCCATAGCACTGATCCCACGATGGTCCCTGAAATAAATTAAATATGATCATGACTTTGTCCTCACATTCTCTTGTAACTTTAGTCATATAAGATCAATGAAAGAAAACAATTAATCTAAATTTTCGATTCCGACAGGATTCCAACGCGTCTTAAATTCTTGATAAGTAAGATGATATTCGTCTAGTTTAGGTAGTTCAGATTACTTTAACTTTAAGCGAAGTCACGAACAGACCGAGGTTATGGGTTCTATCTTAAAGTTTCAAATAAGCCGATATGAGCCGCTGCTGCTAGAATTTTATCCAGTTATCTTATATTTTTTTGCAACTTTTGTATTACTTGTCCTGCATTCATGTGATTTCTCTGACAACTATCAGAGTGCCGCCGCTAGAATTGCGTGTACCGAATGCACTTATTTGCTTAGTTCAAGTGCAACTGGTTTAAATACCTACATGAATGGTAACCTCGATGGAATTTAATATCTACAACGTAGGTACAGTCACCAAATACGATATTGTATGGCGGTTTTATATTTATATTTTTCCAGACTTTATGAATATACTAAAGTATCTTGCTATCATCATCATCATCATCAACCATTTAATTTCACTGCTAGGCATAGGTAGGCATCGCTTCGTGTCTGCCTTGTTATTATAACAGGCATTAGAATCACCTAGCATGTAAAACGATACTTAAGTGATCCTTGAGGTCCTACAAGAATAAATGATTTTTCTTTCTTTCTTTCTTTCTTTCTTATAAGCGAGCTCTATGGCGGCCTTATGACTCTTTATACAAAACCAGTTTTATATACTGTCGAGCCAATTAAGCTCGCTTCTCTTGTGTTGTTTTATTTTTATTCGGCTCGATAAATTAACAGTCACAAGACAGTTGCTCGCACCATCAAGCGGCAAGTAAGTAAGTAAGTTCGTATGAGCAAGTGGCCAACTCTGGTGACGGAGTTTTTAGACCGCCTAAAGGCCTCCGTCATGGCTTAACGACTTTAAAAGCCGGGACCGACAAGTAAAAGCGGCAAGTAAAAATGCATTTCTAAAACCGCGGGACGGCTCACTCACTTTAGCCACATGCATCGTGCAACCCATGTATTGAATCTTGCCACTATTTACTGAAAATAATGTTTGCGTGCGATCTGGGAGCTAGAATCACAGCTAGAATGAAGTATTTTAGCAAATTAACAGGTAATTAAATCATTGTTAAATCTCTAAGAAATCTACTTCCTAATATCAAACCCACTGATGTAGTAATTATAATGAGTTCATGTTTATGTAAATTAACGTTACTGAGATCCTATGCAGGGTAACCTACCTAAAATAAAGAAAAGCAACAAAGTGCAGTCCCTCTAGGACTAGACTAGACTGCAATTCGTTACTCCCTAGAGTCTAGGTAGTGCGTGGCATACTGTGTATGTATTTGGAAATCCCTTTAACTACCCTCTTAGACATCTTCCTTGGAAATGCAGTCGTGACCATATTTAATTTTATTTTCATTGAATTATGTGAATGTCTCACTTTATGCGATAATTCTCATCGACCCGTTCTACAAACCTTCCTACTTACCAACAACAGGAGCAGCTGCCAGGAGTCCCTGCTGCGAGGCCGTGGTCTGCAGCTCGCACGCGCTGGTGGGCACCAGGATAGTGCTGCCGTACCCTATGCATACTGAGGAGATGATCGCTGCGCCCGCGAAACTGGTCAGTATATGGCTGTAGAGGCCAAACCCTGGAAGAGTAATTAAAAAGATAAACAAAGTCATGTTCTTTATTCTTTATTGTACACAATAAAATAATACATTAAAAATACAGATAGAAAGAGCATGTACAAAGGCGAGCTTAACCCTAAAAAGAGTTTTCTTCCAGCAAACCTAGAGAGAGATGTTCAATACAGTTTTTAGATAACTTCACTAAGAAACAATTTAATTCCTGTGTTATGGTAACCAGATTCTGTTATATGTATTAGTATAATACCTTATACTATATTTATTTTGTAATAATTTTGCTTAGAAAACACCCAGACTCGAGACAAATGTTTGCAGATTTAAAAAACATTTGACCCGCAGCGGGGATCGAACCCGCAATCTTCTAAGCTGCGTCTCGGGCGGGCTTTCACCCACTGCGTCACAGGAGTTCTTCAATTTAGGCAATAAGGCTCTTCAAGAAAGAAAGTTTTATTGACATGAATCAGATTTTAAACATAGGTACCTGCTCTGTTTAATGCAACTTCAATCGGCACTTTGTCTTTCGAAAATTCTCTGTCGTCTGACATTTTAGATTTGTTACTGAAAATTTGATAAAAACACAGAACCACTACATACTACATAAAAGAACTAAAGAATTATGTTAAGTACATATCTAACTAAAACACTGCAATCTAATTTAATTTGTGTCGTAAATTATTATCTACCTATAGGTATCGTATAATTTTTATAGTTTTTATTTTACACGTTTAGACCAAAGTAGTGTTTATCTAGTAGTAAAATGTTTTCGCATATAGTGAGGTACTTACCTAATTGTGACTTAAGTGAATAATTTTAGACCAAGGTGAGTTGATATTCACAGTCAAAGAATCTAGGTGAATAGGATAATGTTGCATGTGTGAGCGTTGCGGTTAGACCACGATGTATAAAAGTTAACAATAGTACCTACCTACCTATACCCAAAACTTGAGATAGTGATAAGTAAACGATTGGACAATTTCTCATCCTTTAGTTGAGATTATAAACAACATTTTACATAATGCCATTTTCTTGTATGTACCAGATCAATAATTGAATGCAATAATTACGCGCACCTAATTGATGTTAAAATTTTGCATCGTGTAGTAAATGACACTGTCATTATAAGGAATGAAAATAAGCCATTACCAGAAGAACATTTACATAAAATAATTAATCGACTATCAAGTCAAACAAAGCACTCCAAGCATGTCAAAATTCTACTCTAGTAGGTACCTTAAAATATTTAAATGTTAGCATTTCGAGTCTGACATCACAGTAGGAAAGAAATACCAATAATTACTACTGTGAGGCCATATTCAAATTAATTTTTAATTTTAATTTAATTTTTAATTTATAATAACCTAATTATCTACTTAGAATTAAGATGGTTTTTTTTTACGCATGTTGTGATACCCTATAATTATGGGAGCACTAGTTTTTTTATTTCTAATATTTGGCTATAAATTGATGCATGTACAGTGTAACCCTATGTTGGGAATCCTTAAAAATAAAATAAATAAAAATAAATAAAATAAGCCTGCTAGTTTGGTTTAGGCACAGATAAAAAGAAGTTTAGGTAACTTTTGACCGTTCTCCAAAACGAAATTAAAAATAACATTTAGTAAAAACAACATTTTATTCATTTTTACTATACACAAAGCTACCGGTCTCCGCGGTATCGTTCGTTGCATATAGGTCGGTGGGTAAGCGTGGATTTATTATGATTTTCGGTTCGACGGGCGCTTTTTTCAAGTACCGGTCATCCGGCAGGAACATAGCCACGATCGCTGACGCTGGAAAAACAAAAAACAATCAAAATATTTTTTTTCACACAGGCAGGATTTTTTGACCCCAATTTTTTGCAGCCTATTTCTACCGAATCCACGCGAACTGAAGACATTGTGAAAAGTAGAGTTTTTTTTAGGAACTCCAAGTACCTAATATGCCAATTGGATTACCTACTACAGGAACTTAAACTAATGTCGCTGTAGTATGCATCTATCTATTTCAATGTCAGCTAAATCACATAATCTTATGAGATTGAGACAGTTGGCTCTCAGTGACGGAGTTTTTAAGCTGAATGTTAAATTGGACCAAAATCTGATACGGAGCGAGGAATTCCACAGAGGTAAATTTAGCTTCCCCGTCCTTTGGTAATCAACTCACATGCAAATAAGGCAGAGAACAGATAGAAGCCAACATCGCAGTTGTTGATCAGCAGGATGTTCAGGATCTGGATGGAAGCGACCACGGCTATCCTGCCGAATGTCAGCGGCAGCGCCAGCGCTATGGCTCTGGAATAAGTTATTAGATAAAGATTTTATTTTCATTTCTTTTTTTTCTATAATTTTTTTAACTAAGATTGCCCTGAAATGAGTACTAGGTACTTCAGCAATCCTGAGAGATGCAACTTCTTTAATTTCTGGATACAAAATTTATTTATTGATTTAAAAAAAAGCTTTATTGACCGAGGGAGTATTATTATCATGCACTGCACATGAATTCGACCTCTAAAACACCGTGAACCAAAGATACTGACTGTCTTTTCTGTGGTTATGGCTGGTTAGACTAAGTAGATGGCTTAGGTGCTGTTGTGAGCATTATATTTAACTATGTCCCGTAAAGTGTAGGCAAATATTGGCATACACACACAAGTTCCAACGAGTAAGTATAGGTAGGTTAAGTATAGTTACCTTAGCTGAGTAGGGAAGAGAGCTACAATGATAGCCGTGTACATTCCCAGTACGATGATGCCCATGAGCATGATCGCGAAGAAGACCACGCTGCCGATCGCGTTCGGCACCAGGTTGACCATGATGCCGGCCGCGCCGCACACTAACGTGATCACGATCACGAGATTCCGACGACCTGCTCTGTTCACTATCTGAAAGTTACATTAAAAGTAGGTTATCAATCATAACCAGTGCTTTATAATAATACATCCTTAACAATTTCAGTGTTCACGAAGCGTTTACGCTCTTGGAGCTGGCTGAGCTGCGACCATCGTACACAGGACTTGGCTAGGCAATGGATTTAGTTATTTGGCAGAACCATAACTAGCTTTTTTTGCGTCTAGCCATGCGAAAAATACTTTAATTCTACCAAGTTCTGACAATTAAATGGAAACGATGGTCCAAAACTTGGCCTTGTGGTTTGGCTTGCACACTGCAATAAAACTGCTGAGTTCTTAGTTTCGACACTGCTTGGTCTTTCGAAGCAAGGCACATCGGTATCCCCCATCATCATATTCTTGTTTTTATTTCCACAAAGCCTCGACTTTATCACCACTATTCAATAAATTAGAGTACCTATCCTATTCTGCAATAGAGCTTTCTCTCAACAAAAATAGTGTACCTAAGTAGTACCTTCACGTTCATACATACCAAACTCATCAGGAAGTTGACGAGAGACTGCGCAACTCCGACACCCAGGACTATCAGCAGGGATGTCTCGTTCAGAGCGCATGGCACTGCGTCAGGCTGGAAACACCAATCGGTCGTGCAAATTTAAACATTTATAACATCTTTGTAAATAGAATAGAAACAGTTTTTATTTTAAATGAATGTTGGTATTTAGTTGTTAGTTGAGAACTATGATTACAAAAAAAAAGATATATGATCACGACTGTACCGTACCTATCCCAGTCAGCGGTAGACATTTCTTTCAGATCTTTTTTAGGTCATTTTTAGATCGTTTTGAAGATCTAAAAAATAAATAAATAATAATATTATAACAAAGCCGTTACTTTTTACTTTACGAGTACTTACGTCAGTGGGAGCGTCGATGCTGGAGCTGATAATACCACACAGAGTTTGGTTCGACCCTTCTCCAGTCTCCAAGATGCGCACAAACTGGTCAGCTATGGTCGGCAGCCATACGATAAAAGCTCCCACTCTGGAGAAAGGAAAAAAGAGATCCAACTTTAGAGGAAAAATATGCAAAATACGAAAAAAAAACATGATTTGCAGTTCACTCAGAAAACAAATATTTTCAGGAATATCTATAAACAGAACCTGTTGAAAATCAACAGAACAAAAATTTATCAAGGCCTTTTACTTCAATAACATTTTTTTTTCAGATGTTTAGGCATTTTTAGATCCTTTGAAGATGTCTGTGGTGCTCCTACACAAACTATGTCCCACCTACTGGACTGCCCCACTTGCCCCTCCTCTTGCACAAGAGCCGACCTTAATTCTGCCTCGGATGCCGCTATAGCGGTAACAACTTTTTGGCATAATAGTCTTTGAAATTTTGAGAGTTATTGACACGAGAGAAGAAGAAGTCTAATGCGAGGTTTACACGGGTGCCTAGCTGGTCGGTGGGCTATTTAGATGAACACTTTCTGTGCCCAGGATGCTGTCTGAGTCTGGCGCAGTGAATGGACTATAATCTTTTTTCTGAAAAAATGTTGTTACTAAGAAACTCACTGTTGGAACATTAGAAGCAAACTCATGATGATTGTGTACTTCAATAATGGACGTTTGAACATCATTGAGATCTGGCTCTTCTCCGCACTCTGGGCGTCTGATTCTTCTCGCAAAAAGCTGGTTACCTGAAATAGTTACAAAAAGTTAACCTCTGTGGCGCACTGGGCGAAAGCCCGCTTGGGACGCGGATGTTACGGGTTCGATCCCCGCCACGGGGCAAATGTTTGTATAAACTACAAATATTTGTCTCTAGTCTAGATTTTTTCTATGTAGGTAGGTATAATAATATGTACCTATGTACTTAAAAAAAATAGTCAGTCAATGCTTACTGGATATTTCTCATCTGAACGCAAATGGTTAATCCTGTGGATTGTTCGGAGGGTCTCTAGTGCTTCTTCATCATTTAATTTCGTGTATAAAAATTTAGGGCTTTCCTTCATAAAGAACATCCATATTGCGGAGCCAAACGCTGGCATTGAGTAGACCAGCATCAGGGTTCGCCAGGAGTTCCAGTATATGCCGAGGGCAGGCATGTGGAGAGAGAAGGAGAGGGGTATAATAGGAATTGCCACCACTGAAACATAAAAACAAGTATTTTAGTAAAATGTTAACACGAGGTCCATCGAGTGAAATAGATTATTAATAGCAAACCCGCGCCTCAGTACCTAGGTACTATGTAACGTACTTTCTGTAGATATGGTCAATCAAGTTAAAAGGATTAGGTGCTGCACAAATATTTTTCTAGGTACTTAGGACCCGGTTAGGCGTAGAAGATAAGGTGTTGATGTTACTTCGAAGACTACGCATCTTATTCACAGGAAAAATATCGACACAATTGTACGTCGACTTTTTATGCTTATCAGCATTATCAAGCATGAAAATGCTAGATACTTTTCTTTGGGCCAAGCAGAACCTAATGCGTATTATAGCTATACCATAAAACTGGATCAGCTCACCGTTACTCAAAACACAACTTTGAAACAGCTAACAAAAACGTATATCGGTCATGTTACCTGCCATAAGCCCTTGTGAGAGTAAGAAAATACTGGTCACGAGAAGAACAACATTGTTCCTTTTGCTCATCGGCACACTCTCACTCAGGATTGACATGGACATAGAATGGAGACCAGATACGCTGGAACAAAACATATAAAGAAGGCATACAATCAGTGAGCCGTGTTGGATAGTGCATTGACTTTCGATACGAAGGTTGTGGGTTCGAATTCCGGCCATGCATCAGAAAACATAATATGAGGATATGCACAATTGACGGAGAAAGTCGGTGACCATACATAAATAAATTTTACCTCCTCCTTTTTAGGGTTACGAAGTCAATCAGAAACCCTTCAAGTGTCACCATATCCATGGCCCGACACGCACTTGGCTAGTTATTTGAAGTCTATTTTTAATTTTTTAACGAATAAAGCAGCTTGTGAAGAATTATATAGAAGGAGAATGCACAGGGACACCTTGTACATAGGTAGGTATATTAATTATCTGTGGGGACACTATTATTTTATTGAGGAATCCTTGGAGTGGAGTAGATCCACTCCAAGGATTACTATGTGTCATATATTATGTTATGGCACATAGTAATTGGGTGGACTCAAAGGTTGATTTACTAAAAATGCAAGATTTTATCTATTGAAATTTTGTGATATGGTATATTTATCTTGTTGATATCTACCTTTTCAAATCATGTTTTTGATACCGTTAATTAATTAAAAATTCTGCTTTGCGATAGTCTCCCACCACTGAAAAAAAAAGCTAGGCCCACACCTTGTGTTGTGTTCTTGCCTTATGTATGAATGTAAGTATGGTAAAGTATACAAAGTAATAAGTCCTACACAATCGTACATACAGGGTTTTTATCTGTACAAAATACAATTAAAATCAGGTGAGCCACCTAAGGATTGTTGTAGTCACTACAGTATTAATAGGGAGTATGTCTACCTACTTAAAAATAATATACTTATTGATTATGATGACTTTGGCTCAACTCACACCAAAAGAGCATCGAAGAGCAGTAAGCGTAGCGCAGTTTCAGTGTCATACGAATTTCAACTTTATTTTCATTATTATAATAGGTACTTATTATCGCATGAGAAACTCGAACGAGTCGCGAGGATGCCCGCGGCTTCGCGGGAATTCCGGCGAATTCGAATACGCGCGCCTTCTCTGCGATAATAAGTACCTATTATAGTAAAATAAAGTTAAAATTCGTAGGACACTGAAACTGCGCTCCGCTTCGCTGCTCTTCGATGCTCTTTTGGTGTGAGTTGAGCCTTACAATGTAGCAGCAATAAACTGCAGGATCATCAGCATGATCCAGTTAACGGAGAGGCTGGCCACGCTGTTGAGTATGCCGCCGCCGAGCAGTGACAGCATCAACATCTTCCGACGGCCTCTCGTGTCCGCCAAGTAGCCCCATATTAACGTACCTACGATGGAACCTGAAACAAACTCGTCATTGTTAGATCTTCAGTAGAGTAACCACTGGCATGGAGTAACATGTACACTGAGAAATTGAACGGATTGAGTTAAAGATGACAAATAAAACAAAATAATGCTTTAAAAGCTGACTAGGGTTGTCAGGGCGTCACTAGGGTGTATGTCCTTCGACATAAACCGATTTTGAGGAACCAGATAGGTACCGACTATATGCAAAAGACACTTGGCTGACGCGGCCAACATAATCCATGCAACGGTATCTAACCACCACTTACTGTCCCTATAAAATACCTATGACTCATAGAAAAAAAAAAACACTAACATCCGGTTTCTCGAAAGCAGATCTCCAAAATTAATCAATATAATTATGGTCAAAATAAAAGGTAGAAGGTCTTTGTGGTCAAATCACAAGTGACAAGTGTCAAATTAGGAACAAATTCGAGACTGTCACGTGATTTGACCATTGATTAGTGAATTTTTGAGATGATCTACGTTCGAGAAACCGACTGTAAGTAGATATTAGTGTAATTACAACATATTTTAGCTGAAATGATTCAGAGTTAGGTATCTGATTAATACTTAGTCATTTCCTGTAACTACATGATTGTGTATAAGAAATCATTAACATCCGTTTGCAACTAAATTAACGAGTATTGAGATTTTGTTAGAGTGAAATCTTGTGTAGCGTTTTGTCCTAGATTTAGATGAAATAAAACAATTGTTATATTTCTTTATTGTTTTATTTATATTCTGCGACGTAATGGGATGACGATAGAGAATGATAGAGGAAAATAGAAGAAAGAGACATGTCGTGCCGACCCCATATTGAGGGCCATTAAAAAAGTACCTAAGTTTGTATGAGTTAAGTGGTCATATCTGGGGATGAATTTTTAGGCCGCTTACAGGTCTCCGTCATGGCTCAACGACTTTTAAAGCCGGAACCGACAATTTAGCGTGCCCAAACTGTAACTGTTCACAACGTTGCTTAAATTCAACAATCTATTTAGATAGAACGTCTAAGCAAGGACGCTCATAGAAAAAAAACTACATACCAAAACATACATAAAACTACTTTGCATATTGTGCATGTATTTGGACATCCCTCTAACTACTCTCTTAGATATCTTCTTCCTTAGAAATGCAGTCGTGACCATATTTTATTTAATTATGTGAATGTCTCACTTTATGCGATAATTCTCAACGGCCCGTTCTACAAACCTTCCTACTTACCAACAACAGGAGCAGCTGCCAGGAGTCCCTGCTGCGAGGCCGTGGTCTGCAGCTCGCACGCGCTGGTGGGCACCAGGATAGTGCTGCCGTACCCTATGCATGCGAACGCGATGATGGCAACACCGGCAAACGCGGAGATGGTGTAGCTGTAAAGTCCAAATCCTGGAACAATTTGAAATTCCTGTTACTTGTTATCATTGAGAGTTATTTTGTCTTATTAGAGAGGGGAAAGGCATGGGGACAAATACGGTAAACTAGCTGCGCCCTGCGGTGTTACCCGCAGTAGTTCCGTTCCCGTGGGCATACCGTTATTTAAATTAGCCTATTTTTTTATTCAGGGTATAAGCAATCCTGGTACTAAGTTTCATTGAAATCCGTCCAGCCGTTTGAGCGTGAAAGAGTATAGTTTTTTTTTTATATATTTTTATTATAGTGTTAAACCACACTAAAAACTAAAGTAGTAGCAAACACACTTACATATTAGTAGGATAGTAGGATAAATAATTCTTGGACATTTTACACAATGACGAAAATAAAACTTGAAAGTTTGTGTTCCAATCAAGCTGGGTATGCATGTTAATCGTAATCCGGA
Organism: Xanthorhoe designata; assembly: GCA_963582015.1. NCBI lineage: Eukaryota > Metazoa > Arthropoda > Insecta > Lepidoptera > Geometridae > Xanthorhoe > Xanthorhoe designata. The sequence continues at coordinate 1,404,477 of OY757040.1, forward strand.
ATACATTTATCTTGATAAAAATAAGCGGGCTACTGACGTCATTTATGAAACTGCATTTAGGTTAGATAGGTAATAATGTTTTCTACTAGTGATCATTATCATTATAATTTTCAAAATTAGTTATAATACACCAAATGTAAACTTTGATATAAAACGACACATCATTAACTCGTTTGTTCGTTCGTATGAGCAAGTGGCCAACTCTGTCTGTCTATAATTAACTAATAGCCAAATTTAGCCAAAATACTATTAATTCATGATAAAACCTCAAATTTAACTTAATCTCTGAGACAAAATCCTTTCAAGGTGTCTGGTCGAAGCGACGCGTGATGCGAAAAGGTCTAGCACTATTTGGCTCAAAGGATCAGCATTGCAATTCAGCTCGGCAATGCTGCCAGATCATGAGCACGCTTTCGTGTGACAGTGGCTTGGATCAGTTGAGCTACCCATACATCGTTTGTAACTATCATAAGGTGGCTCAACTGGATCTAATTGTATTTTGTACCGTCGATGGGCTTGCAACCTGTCACGTATGGAAAGTTAACTTCTGCAAGATGTGGGCATGTACCAAATACTTATGTATTTGGACATACCTCTGACTAACCCCTTAGACATCTTCAAAAGGATCTAAAAAATGCCTAAAGATCTGAAAGAAATGTCTACCGCTCCCTGGGATACAGTCGTGATCATATTTCATTTCATTTTATGTAAAATGTAGTAGTTTAGTTTCTGTAAATAAATCCTGTATCTCGAACGTTCTAGACGTAAGTTACTTACTCTATGCACATAAATTATTTACATGATATATGGCAAGAGCTTTAAAGTTTGAAAAATACAAATACCTGCCCTGTTTATAGCTTCTTCTATAGGCACATTTTCTTTTGAAATGTCACTTGAATCTGCAGACATTTTGCATTAATCACTAAACAACTTATCACTTAAAATCTTCACCTTATTTTATACATAAATATATAAGATTTTTATACACGTGTGTAATGTACGTTTAGTATAATCAAGTGGTAATCTTTAATTGAAATGATTTCGCGAGTGTAAAAATATAATTGTAGCTGGTAGTCTGTATTAATTATGCTAGGATAATGATGTATCTTGTAATTGTGTCTCTACTGGGTGCGATTATATCGCTACCCAAAACTATCTATTTTGACCATGATTCAACAAAATTTCAAAATAACTTAAATTTTGAACCGACTTTAAAAAAGGAGGAGGTTCTATTTTACACTGTTTTTTTCGTTTTATTTTTTATGTATGTTGTTCACCAATTAATCAGTCAGTAGTGGACTGATTTTAAATTTTAATGATCTTTGGATAATGATGATGCTGAAGTACTTACTTAGGTTAGTTTAGTTCGTATGAGCAAGTGGCCAACTGTGGTGACGGAGTTTTTAGGCAGCAAAAAGGCCTTCGTCATGGCTTAACGCCTTAAAGTCGGGACCGACATCTTATAAATGAAGTTGGAGTACCTAAGGATCCTGAAGGTCAGAAGGTTAAAGCCTACTTGAGGATAAAGTTCTCAGCCATTAGTTTTGCAGTTTAATCCGTTTACTTTACTCTACTCGTACACCATCTTTGGAAGACCTAGATGCGGTGAAGACGAATTCGATCAAGGGTTTTCTAATTACATCGACTTTCGACCCGAAAGTCGATGTAATCAGGCTGTGCATCAAAGGATTTTTCATTTCAAAAAAGTATATGTGCAGTGAAAGAAAACATCGTGAGGAGACTAGCTTTGTAATAAGGTTAATGGGCTCGCAACCTGTCACGTTTGTAATGTTAACATCTGCAAAATGTGGTATGAACCAAATAATGTATTTGGACATACTACAAATAATGTATTTGGACTCTGACTACGCCTTAGACATCTTTAAAGGATCTAAAAATGACTAAAAAGAGCTGAATGAATTTGTTTACCGCACCTCGGGAATGCAGCCGTGATCATATTTCATTTTACAATAGACGTACCTAGTTCATAATAAAAAAATACTGGTCACTTGGTACCAATATTTTTTTTATTATGAACTGCATCTATTTTAATGTAATGTACTTTTGTCATTTTTACCCAGCTGACAGTGTCAAGTTTATTCTTAACTAGCTTACTCGCCCGCGGCTTCGCTCGCGTATACCTTGATAAAATATAGCCTATGTTCATTCGGAAAGTCCATGCTATACATGGGTGGATGAATTTTCGAAATCAAATGAGTAGTTTCGGAGATTACCCCAAAACAAACTAACCAACTTTACCTTTTTTTAATATTAGTATAGATTTATCGATAAATGCAAATTTGTAAATTATAATGTTCATTACAGCATTGTGATTGGTTTCATGATTAGCCTAATTAGCTCAGGTGTAAGGTACGTGGTAGTTGATTATGATAATAAGGATTAATTGTTGAGATTTTATCTTATTACGGAAACAACAGTTTTTTAAGACATGGCAGCCGTAATTTTAACATCGTTAGAATGTTGCAAGCTTGTAGGTTATCTTATTGAAACTTGTGTAAGTATACTGTGATGATGTACTTATGTGTGATGATCATGCTCATCTTTTAACTGTTAATAAAGAAGTAAATGGATTAGAACGGCATTTTAAACGACTTAACTGGTTCTAACGTAGGTATTATAAAAAGTTTGCAATTTTTTTTGTAGATTAGTTAAACTTACAGTAAGTAAATCGATTTGTAAAATAAAAAAATTGGATATGATGGCTTTACGTTAGGTCCTCTAATTTTTTATTGGTGAACAATAAGTTAAAACATGCCCATGAGATAAAGTTATCTACCTATGATTTAAAGTACTTATACACTAGTGGCAATTCTGAGTGTCGCAAAAGCTAAACTAACCTAACTAAAACTATTGCCATCCTTTTTATTCCCATCGCTATGAAAGGGACGGCAACAATTTTAGTTAGCTTAGTTTAGCTTTTGTGACACTCAGAATTGCCACCACTATGTGTTTACTTACATACTATGTGGTATTCTTTTATCTGTGCTATGTGTGAGATAATATTATCTTGACGCAGCCCTATGGATTTTACACAAAACCTGGGGTGTTGTTGGTCGCTAATTAACGGTCACCGCTTTACGGAGTATTTCTCTTTGTGTTGTTTTTAATCTATTAATCAATGAAATTATAATTTTGATTTAGTGTTTAGGTACAGATAAGCCACCTTATTGTACTAAATTATAATTATTAAGAAGATAATAAAACTTATTATCTTCTTACCTAGGTACTATAGGGAAAAGCAGGTAGGATACGTACACAGTTTTTACTAAGCCTTGTATTCAGTCTGAATCTCGGAAACGGCTCCAACGAATTTCATGAAATTTTGTATGCAGGGGGTTTTAGAGGCGATAAATCGATCTCGATCGATTGATGTCGGTTTATTCCTGTTTTCATGCAATGAAAAAAAATATCGAGAAAAGCTCACGGTCGTCCGGGTACTCTAACGAGCAATTCTTGTATATGTATGTATATAAATATTTTACGCGACATGTCATGTCAACTTAAAAATAAGGTTTGTTAAAAACAAAAAAAACTTTGAATTTTTAAATCTTTATTTTACTACTTACTAGGTAAATAGATGATAAAGGTAACTACATTTTTAACTTAAACGATCAGTCTTCTTGCTTAACTAATCAGGTAGCTTAAATTACTTAATAAGTAGACCCTGAGTACCTTTGGGTACTTCAACACACAGAGCAGTATCCACTAAGGCCGATGTTAATTATAAATAGCCAATATTTTGTACCAATGTTTCTGATCATCCTTGACTGTGAAATATAGTCCTAATAAAATACTAGGTAATCAATTCAGTCCTAGGTAGTTTAAAATTTTTTCATCTGAGATAATTCACGTCGAATTTCATTAATCTGAAATATTTCGCGAATGAAACCATGAAATCAACCAAAATAAATAGTACCTATCGTCGATAAATTACTCCATGTGATTAAATCAAGCTGCTTCTTTGCATTACTGACTTAATTATCCAAAGATTTAAGAGTATAATATCCAGCAATGGACGTACCAGTAGAAAGGATAACTAGCCGATTAATGTTTTAAAACAGTGGTCTAGCTTCTCTCCAAGCGATATAATACGAGTCAGGAGTTCTAACTCTTCCATCCGTTATCTTCATTAGAGTCTCATTTATTTTGTGTGGGAGCTGGCTCATCTCGGGGTAGGAACCAAGCCATCAGAACAGCACCTGGAAGGAGAAAGAACGTTGAATTTAGTAGGCAGTTGCACAAGGAAGAAATTGTTTATCCTAATTTCTCAATAATTACATTATCACAGCACAATCTTAGATTTGATCAGAATTCGTGTAGGAAGAGATTACAATAGTGTCTCCAATTACCATCATATAAACAGCTAAAAAAGTTATTTATTGAATGAATGTTTGTACGAGTAAGTTGACCGCACTGATGGCCTTCGTCATGGCTTATTGACCGAAAAGCCATGATCAGACTAAAACAAGTGATAGCGTGAATTTCATACACAACCGTATACCTAGACTAAATACTTACTAAACAGTAGTAGTGACCAGACGTAGAAGGTAGTTTCGCAGTTGGTAGATATGAGTGTGCCAATCGCATTGACTCCGATAAACGCACTGGACCTGCCCAGCATCACAGACAGACACGATGCCATGCCCCTGCACAAAAAAAAGAGTTACATAATGTGTGACTATACAAATTTACGTAGGCGTTTGAAAATAAAAGCCTAGAGTATCAAGGTGATGCATGCAAGTAAAATATTGCCCGGCGTTGCTCATATCATATCATGTTATTTTGGCATCGATTCTTACCTCAAAGAAGTAGGGTAGAGCTCAACAAAGTATACGCTTAGTAGTCCCATACTGAGTGCGCAGAGTAGGAAGAAGAAGAAGAATATTCCTCCCGCCAGCGGCACTGATATCAGGTTCAAAAGGACCCCAGCGATAGCTGAAGTGGTGAGGATGCACATCATGGCCCATCGCTTGTGACTGCCGCAGGTGAGGGAAAGCACCAGGTTGGAGAAGCTGGCCAGGGCTCCGTATGACATGGCAGAGAATAAAGTGGTCTCTTGGATGGTGTCATCACAGATTTCAAAGTCCTAAAAGAAACGTTACAAGTATAAGAACAATCTTTACAGTACAACAAGTAGGGGAGACCGGGGACAAAAGTAACGGCGGGTGGAAAGTAACAATCGCTCTGTAGCCATGTCCAATGGTCGAAACGACGCATGTGACCATTTGGTTGTTAGTTTGCACCGCCCCCCACGTATGAGTTCAGTCCCTGCGCCCCGCGGCACGCGGAACAATTTGTTAGTGGACGTATCGTGATTTTTTGCACCAAAAGTGATTGTTTTGTTGTTTATTCATTTAGTGTTTACGTAGAATTAAGATGCTGATAACTATATGACTATTAGTTCGTTGATTAACATTAAGATTGTCTTTAGCATGCTATAACTTGTTTTCGTGTAACACATTCAGTTTTAAGGTTATATGGCATCAAATATCAAAAACGGGGTTGGGTACAAAAGTAACATCTCATGGCAGGACAAAAGTAACGTGTTACTTCCCTATATATAAGTGTGATGTTATTCAACTTTTATTTTTTTTACTTTTATATAGATGTTATAAGTTTGAAATGTCTTTGTGTGTGTTTGTGTGGTTGTCTTACTTTGGCATCACAGCTCTCGAACAGAAAAATCGATTTAGATTTTGTTTTTTTTATTTGAAAATTCAATTATATAGATTTTTACGTATTACCTACTAACAAGTTAATCTTGCGTAAAAAGTTAATTATTTTTGTAATACGTATAACTTTGAAATAAATAATTTGATTTCACCGTTGTGTTCTTTTGATTGTTTTTATAACATAGACTAGAACTTATGAGGTGTTACTTTCGACCCACGCCCTGTTACTATCGTCCTGACCATGGGGTCGAAAGTAACAATCTCCATTTTTTTTTGGAGGCTTAATAATATATAGAAACCAAGATATAATACATAAAATTATAATGTACATTTATAGACCATAAACGTAGGTATAATATGGCTATATTTAATTTAACACAAATGTTATTACAAACGAGAAATCTGGCATGGAATACAAACTGTTACGTTTGTCCCCGGTCTCCCCTACCTACGTTAAAACAATGTTAATTATATAACTTTGATAAATGAAATAAAATTAAAGTTTTTGTTTAAATGAATAGTTCGTTAGTTAGCAACGTTATGTATTCATACAAAAGACATAAACGCGCTACACTGTTTCATCTTTAGCTGTAATGTTAAAGTAGGTAGTCCACGGAAATACGTTAGGATGCCTTTGATGCCAAACACTGAATCCTAAAATAACAATTAGCTTTCTTGCTTTTTATTCGGCCGCAGAAAGCATAATTATTGTCAGTAGAAACAGCTCCTGCTGTCTGTGCTCTTAGTTAGATCATATAAATTATAAATTTTACAACGGAGTTTAACTCAGTTGTTATCAATAGACATAATGATATCATAAAAAGTTTATAAGTTTCATGAATGATGCATATTATATTAGAAAAAAAAAACCGTGTGAGCCGGGGTGGGTTGCTAATAACCAAAGAAAATAGGTAAAACATTTACCGTGCCGTTCCCAGTAACGAAGCTGTCCTGTGTGGACAGCTTGATAACTGCGCAGAGGTTCATACCGGCGCCCGCACCACCCGACTGCAGCACCGAGAACAGGCTGTTCATGATGTACGGCAGCCACATGATGAAGCCACTGCCACTGGGGAACAAACATTGATCATTTGGTTTGAAATCATTATACATGATAGAATAGGGAAAAATAGTAAAAGGAAATTTGGGATACGTCATTTTTAAATAAGAGACCAATAAATCCACACTTCAATTTTATAGCATAATTCAGCGCATACGCGCAATACAGTCGATTATTATTGATGGCTTTCAGATCAGTATTAACCGAATAATCAACAGAAAGCTCAACTGTTCCAAGCTTTGGAACAGTTGAGCTTCAGAAAGGTAATCTCAGTACAATTCTATTTATCAGCTTAAAAGTCTTAAAACAGTAAATTGACACATAACTAGTAAGTTGAGGTAGCTTACGTCATGTAAATAATGATGACCAGATAGAACAGCTTGAGGGTGACCTTGAGGAGTGGCCGCTGGAAGAGAGGTACAGTCTGCTGCCACAGCGATCGGAAGAAGGAAGCTTCTGATACTGCCTGCTTGTCTTCTATCAGCTTCTTGATCTGGAAGTATTAGCACATGTTAAATCTGGATTATCTTGGTACATTTCACAGGATATATGAAGCCACTAATGAGTGGCTGTGATGACTTGGTAGTTTCATGAATAGTACATGACACAAAAGCTTATACAAATCGACAATCGATATTATCGAGAAACTATTGCGGTTCCTCTTATATTGGTGAAAGGTGAACTCAGAACATTCGACCAATATAAACTGAAGTGCGTAAATTGGCATGATCTATCATTTTTTGTTTCAAGTGTAGGAAAATCATAGCAAAATCTTTCGATTTTAATTAAGTTTCGCAGCAAAATGTATGGGTTAAATAAAAACTATTGTCTGGTTGTAATATAACTATGGAACTTTATCAATGGTATTCTTAGTAAATCATAGTCCATCTTGCTATGTGATATTAAAAAACCAACAGACAACTTACGGGGAAAGAGTCAGCATCACATCCAGTGTTGCAGGCATAGATTCTCTTCAGCACGTGCAGTGCATCTTCGTATCTTCCTCTGGAGGCGAGGAACTTGGGACTCTCGTGGAACAGCGTCAGCAGAATGGCAGTGATGGCGCAGGGGACAGCCATCACCAGGGCGAGGAAGCGCCAGGGTCTGTATGTGATGCCGAGGAAATCGATGTTGTAGAGGAAGTCGAGTGGTAAGATAGGGTATGCCATGACTGAAAATGAAAAAAACATTGAATTCGTAAAGGTAGACATGATAAAATATTTTGGGAATGAATAAAACTTCCACGAAGATGTTTTGCAAATTGTCAATCGATATTTCAGACGATTAATCCGACTGGTTCGGTTGATGAAGCTCATCTTGATAAAAACTCCGCTCACTTCAATGTTTCCATAGCATACATTGACATCAAAAATAGACAGAATATAATGTATATACCCTACTCGTAATAAAATTATCGATTTTGAAAACTGAAAAGCGATAGTTACTACAAAATTGATAAAGGAAGATTTACTCAATCTTTGTCATGTTATATTTTAGTAACCATTTAGCTGGAAAGTTGTTGCAAGTTGTATAAACTTTTCTAAATTGTTTTATCATCTGATACAAACTGTTTATGACAAGTAATACCTAATGCCCACTGCAATTGGTTGTAAATATTCAAATTGTTGTAATTATATACCTGCAACAGTAGCCTGCGAGCACATAAGTGCGCACGAGCAAAGCAGCAGGGAGCGGCCGCGCGCGCGCGCAGATATGCTCTCACCCACCAGGGTGTATGCGCCCGAGTTACTTGCTGAAGTGCTGCAAACATACTGACGTTAGGAAAGATGGCGTGAGTATGCTGTATGAACTTAAGTAGCCTGTATACCACTGGCGATGATTATCGATCACAGGCGATGCCCATGGGCCTATAGTTGGCGACGATTGACCGCAATGTTAGTATACCCACATTACCTATATAGGTAGACATACAAAGTATACCTGTCAATGATAATACTTTTTCTTGTTACTAGTGTCAATTAAAAAGACAACCGATTTAACAGCTGTTTGAAAGGCAAGTCTTTAAATATAATAAAACAAATAGGTACCTACCTACATGTATTTGTTTTAATATTTTTATTCTAGTCGACATTTACAAACATCTTATTTATAGGCACAATATCACAATAACTTCCTTTTGTGCTAAAAATATCATTTATAAACAGTAGCTATTTATTTACCTGATAACTGAAACTTTGCTAGGGGTATTGTTGGTTAGCGATAGTGAGGTTTACTATACGATAAGAAGATAGTAGTGACATTCCTTGACGTCACGGGTGAGGTAAAATGATGCTGTGTGTGTTTTTGCGTCATTGGCGCCACAGTTGGAAAAACTTTTCACTTTCTTCAACTCAGATAATGCGGATGGAAAATTTGGGACTTTGTAAGATATATAAATAGTTAAATAAATAGTTTTTATCACACTAATATTACATAGGTGAAAGTTTGTGTGTAAATGTGTGTATGTTTGCTACTCCTTCACGCTCAAACGGCTGGACGGATTTTAATGAAATTTGGAACCAGGATATCTTGTATCCTAGATTAACACATAGGCTACTTTTGATCTCGGTACTCCCACGGAAACGGGAGGTATATTAATGTATAAATTTATTCACCGCGGGGCGCAGCTAGTCTGTACTAATATTAGGAGTGAAGTAATAATTCGTTTATAAGATATAGTATAAGTATAGCAAATATAAGATATAGCAAATAATGGTCAAAATCTCTATGTGTGGTAAACCGCGAACCGCCGCCAATCTAAGAAAGTTGGAGGTAAACTTTTCGTACCATACTTTACCTACTATTTGAAAAAGATAACTAGTATCTAAATTATAAAGGATTATATATCTTTATATCGATAGATACAAGCTTTATACAGGCGGTTGCATTGTTTCAACAGAAATCACTGTTGTTACAGGGTTTTTTGTGTTATTTATATTAAGATAATTTAACATGTGAGGTTGTTGATTCGGTCACATGAAACTTCGCATGCACTGCAACACGTGCCCAGGACGAGTCAACGAATTGAATCTTTCAAACACATTTTCACATATTTTCAAACGTGACAACACGTGTGACTTTGTTTGGGTAGGTCAGAGCACTAACAAAACTAACAAATATTCGAAATATAACTGAGGGTGAAGTCGGTTTAGATTAAATTAGCGGAGGAGTAGTACTACATATTCTGAAATTTTCAATATCGTAAGATGGACTTCCGCATAGTCACGCCTAAATCAATTAAGTTAGGGTTTTTAAATACTTACAAAGTGGATGAGATGAGTTTCAGAACAGCCATAGTTTTCCAGTCAGGTGCAAAGCTGCTGAGTGCAGAGAACACGAAGCCGATAGACATAGAAAGAACTAGTGTCAGTCGCCGACCTCGCGTGTCCGACACATAGCCCCATAGGTGGGCTCCAAGTACCACTCCTAAAAACAAAAAAAATAATGTCATAATGGCAATAATGTCAAAAAGACTAAGGTATGATTGATTCATACTTTAGTCTTAACTTTCCAATAGAGATGGGTAAAATGATAGTAGGTATATTTTGTCGTTAAGATAATTCATTGACAAATATAATATAGAAGTAAAATTAGTGTTATCTGTTATGTCGACGAATACACACGGACATGAATATCGTTAAATCTCAGTTCTTGGAACTGACCATTTTTATGTAAATTTCTAGAAGGTCCTAATTTATGGTCATAGGTATTCTAGACGACAAAAGGAGAAAAGAGTGACAAAAGCTTAGGTAGGTACTTATACATATTGCAAATCTTTATATTATTAATGTCTATTAATTAACTACTACAATCATTAGTATTAATATTATTTTTTATTGATATTCTAAATATTTTTTGGAGAAGGATAATAAACATAACTGATACATGTGGGAACACATAAAATGGGTAATTTAAGTTAGTGCTGTTTGATCTCCAAATAAACTAAAATAAAATAATTCGTCAAAGCATGCAACTATTTATCATTTCTTATATGAAATGATTTATCCGAAGTTTTTTCCAAACAACAATGTATCCTACGATGGTTTGCGCTCATGACCTCGATACGGTCTAGACTTGTTGTCATTATTACTCACCACACATAGGCATAGCCGTCAGTAGAGCCTGCTGCTGCATCGTCAGCGCCAAGTCGCAGACGGCCGCGGCCACCACGAAGCTAGTGCCGAAGAGATCCATGCCCATCGCCTGCAGTGTCCAACTGCACACCAACAGTAGACCGAAGTTGTACTTGCCGAAGCCTGCAATACATTTTATGTAAATATGTATAAACTGTCCAAGACTGAAAACCAAAATTGTTTAATGAAATGGTTTAAACTGGTAATGGAGAATTTAGAGCGCTAAAAGATCTAATCCATGGATTATATTGATATTTTTCTACTGAATGGTTATGTCACCAAAGCTGTAACGTTTTAGAGCTATTACTAATAATTGGTATAAGTCGAGGAACATTTGAGTCATTGAGCAAATGGATCAGTTGTCTGATCTTTGAAGATCAGGAAGCCTGTTAGCAATTAGAAACATCCTGTATGATGGTCAGTTGTGTGTCTAATCATGTAGAGCATACCGCGATATTAAACAAAGTGATACCTAATGCTAAGAATCATTATGGATCAATTGAAAAGTTAAACAGTTTGTTACTGTAGGTACTAAACACATTTTAATGTTTTAGATATACAATCTTTTGTCTTAATAATATTAGGGTAAAGTACCATTTACATGATACCATTTTCTTGTACGTACCAGAGCAATAATTGAATGCAATAATTACTGCACCTTATTTGTAAGCAACTGTTGTTTAGACCATGCAAGTTATGATGACAGTAAATTTTATTGTATGCAACAGGCAAGAATCTTGCATCGTGTAAATGTCACTTAAATCATAAAATACTTTTATCTAGAACGCAATTCTGGTGGTTAGTCGTATATCAATACAACAGATAACAATCGGAATCCAAATTAATTCGTAGGGTAAAGGTATATACGACGGTTGCAAAGTCAACCTTATAATGATGATTTCCGATACAGTATACAAAAATATCTCTTATTTTCACTTTTTATTATGAAGCTTGGTTAGTCAATATAAGACAAGTAAATAATAATGAGTACTGTAATAACAGTTGACTTTGAACTGACTTCAATGCAGTAGAGACAGATCAAAGAGTGCATTGTTGTTACTAGAGATATAGATAACAAGTACAAGAAATGATACCAGTGCACGGGTTCGGTAAAACCAGGTAAGAACGTCATTGTCTTATTGACCTATTGTGTATGACAAATGATATAAATAAATAACCTCATAGAAAGTATGGATAGCTTTTTCTCAACCACGTAGACTCTACGTCGTAGAAGATCATGGTTGTATCTAAGGAGTTGTACAAATTATCTCAGACTGGGCAAACCAATTCCATCTCAGCAATATCCCAAGCACTACAAAGTCCCATTAAGTATAGGTGAAAGTTTCCTCATGATTATGTTTGAAGCATCTAGTATAGATGTAAAGGCTAGCAGTAGACCTACCAGTATATGAAAGTGCCTCCTCTACAGTGACGGCAGACATCGGCCTCTTCTTCTCCATAGCTTCAATGTTCTTCATTTCCTGGCTTTTCTTATCCATGGTGCTCCTGAATAATAAAATGCTATATTGTAAATACTTTAACAATCATGGTATTATCATAAGTCAGTTTAGTAAACCATTGGAGAATGTTTTCTTTAAAACTTAGGACAAAGAAAAAAGATTGTAACAAATTTTACAGGCTTCAGAGCTGTAGAAGTTTATCATGATTTTAATTGACTCTCCTACTTTAATTAAATAAATAAAATAAGTATCCATGGACATTCACATGGCGTCATCTAGTCCCAAGCTAAGCAACGCATTGCTTGTGTTATGGTAACCAGATGACTAAGTAAGTAAGTAATATACTAGGTACTTAGATACTTTTTATTTGTAAATACATACATATTACAAATAGAAATAACACCCAGACCCTAACCTAACATAATTAACTTCTATCTTTAATTTTTTTAGGCTGTAATGACCATTTGCTTTTATCGTTGTTTCCAACCAAGTAGAGTTATGAGTTATGATAGACCTGTTATTCCTTAAAAGTTCGGTTTCAGACCCAATTATTTCAAGGGTACCGTTTATGAATATGGTATTTTTTTAGTATAAAGTATTTTCAAGGATTTATAGTTAGTCATTTGGAAAGAAGTATATGGAGGAATTTGCATCATTACACCGACAAGAGCTGAACTCTTTAGATTTTGTTTTTTTCATTGCAGAACGACCAAGTTTTCAACCAATTTTATTTATCAATTTCGGATTTCAACCACGTTCAAGATTCGTGGTCTATTCTAAAAAGTCTGTTCATCTTACCCTTGTTATTTATCTCAAAAGCTGCAACAATCTACCAAAAGATAGAATTCAGAAGAGCTCTTTCAGGCTTCCCATCTAGCTACCGTGGAGTGTCTGAGTAGAATCTGTTGAGATGCTGCTGTTTTATACCTTCAACGTCACTCAGATTATGATCGTCATCGTTACTGGTCTCGAAGTAATCAGTTAGGCTGTTTGTGATGCTGAAAATAAACGGAGACGCACATGTTTGTCTTGTCTCCAGGCGTGGCCACCTCGGATGTATAGCGTGCTGGGTGGGTCTTACTGGCTGTAAGAATATTTTAAGTAATCTACTATTTGTTTTCAATAAATTAGAAGAGTACTGAAAAATTCTTATCCAGGAAGACAAACGCAGCATGAACGTCCTGTTAATGGCTTATTAAAAACAAATGGCATATTACTCAAAATGTACTCTATTCTTACAGACATATAGAGTTTTCATCATAAGAACTGTTTGAATATCCGTCCATACCTGGTACTATACCAGAAATGTTAATAGCAAGAACGAGTTTAATGTTAACTCTTGTCCTCAAATTTCTGTACCCTTTGCATGCTTTATTGTTGTGCATAAAATACTTCAGAGCACACACGGTTTCTATACCCCGACAAAGGGAAAAGTATTTCATCAAAATTTCTCTCCCAGTAGGAGGGAAGGCATACTAGAACTCTACCTACTAGAGTTTGAAAAGAACTTAGTTTCCATTGAACTCACCAGAGTTTTCAACTAAATCATATTGACTTAATTTATTTTGTACTGACAAAGCGTTTAAGCTTTAAGCTCAACTTCAATTCATATTGCGACTATAAGTACTAATTACGACAGCCAAACCCACAGGCCGAAGGCACCTATAGACGAACGAACAAAGCTAGAATTTTCCCTTCCAGTTCGTTTTGATAACAGCTCGAGTTATAGCTATTTGCAGACTGTCAAACTATTTGTAGAGCGAGTTTGCCATGTAAATATGCAGAGATTATTATGTCCGGGGGGTCTGACTGAAGCATCACACCATTTAGATAATGGTCGCTACGTCGATGAACTATCACGAAATTGCGTTTCTAGATGAAGGGTTGATATAAAGACGAGGAGGCCGTATTGCGCCGGAAATGTGGTAAATATTTACAGTGTGTAGGTATTATTAGCAGAATGAGGACCAAAATTAAATATTTTCAATGTTTTGTATTGTTATAATGTTTACACAGAACATGTTTTGCGATAACCTGTGGCGAATTTATTAAAAAATTTCAAAGAAGTAAAAAAATACTTGATTATTAGGTAGAGGCATCTCTGGTTTTCTATCAATATTTAATTATCAGCCTTTAAACTGTAGCTTAACAATAAGACAATAGGTGCATTAAATAAAAAACTGTTTATGAATCTTACCAAAACTATAAAATAATATTTCAGAAACAAAAATACATTGATATACCTACTTTAATTTTCGAATTTATGACAAAAGATTGAATCTGGCACAAGCACAAGATGATACATTGGACGATGATGGCACATGGTGTATAGGGAGGTAGTCAGGGTACGTCCAAATAGTTATTTGGTACATGCCTACCATTTTGCATAAGTAGGTAACTCTCCCATAGGTTCCAAAACAACAAATCTATTCATGCATGGCGGATTCGAACGCACACTTACGTTCCACTAAGGCTGAGAACTTAAGACATGCGATAACCAGGTGGTTGTATTTATAGCATCCATGCCCCACTCTTTACAGGGGTCAAGAGTAAAAAGGAAAATCTCCAAAGAGCCTATTAAACTATAAATAGAGACTGAAAACTTCATAAAAGAGGGTGTTGACCGGTCACAGGTCAATAATACTTTTGCCTCGGTTATCTTGTTTTTGCTTTATTAAGGTGCAATCTGACTGCACGAGAGCATAGATAAAAACATTACAATTGATGTGAAGAAAATTTGTTAAAACGCTGTTCGATGCATTTTTCTGAATCTCTTGGATCTAAAAATCGATACATATTATAACCAAGCTAGGTATAGTAAAGGTGATTTTGGTTAAATTCTAAATTCAGTTTTTTTAAAGCAAATATTTTCATTTTTTAAATCTGTGGCAGTGGCTTGGATCGGTTGAGCTACCTATATTTCTATATTCTATCGTAGGTATTTTGTAAAGTTGTAATGTAGTAGTTTAGTTTCTGTAAATATTTTTTTTAGTGTATTTTAATACAAGTCCTGTAAAATTTTTGTCAGAAACTTTTAATGGACTTCTAATACAATTTTTATTCCAAACCAAAGTACACAAATTTTTCATTAAACCCATTATTGAACCCATTAAAATTTTTGTCATAACCTATAATTAGGATATTTACCAGTATTTAACATCTCTTAAAATCTAAGGTATAGATTAGCTTATGACCCTGTAGGCAGGGGTCTGGGTCCGCTTATAAGCTAGGAAATAATTAGCATTATTTGTTATTATTTAAATGCTCATCTTCATACAAACAGCTCCTTACCGACAATGCATAGAAGAAATGCTGTACCTACGAGTTACTCGATTATCAATAAATGGTAGACAGTAGTAAACAATCGATAAATGGTATATTTATTTACTTTCGCCGGCCATTCTGCTCAATACTCGTTTATATCTAAACCAAACTAGTGCTTCCGGGACCTGACCTAACTAAATATTAATATGGATACATTAAGGAAGATCGCTTTCTTCAGAAAGAACATCATTGAGCTCAGGTTTGTACTTTTTCAAATTATTTTTGACTTTTTAAATAGACTAGCTAGAGCATGTCCTGTCCATGGAATTTATTAATTAGCACGGGTTTATTTATTTTTATTTTGTATAATATTTTTATGATAGGCAGATCATAGAAACACAACATCTATGATGTGTTTTGATTCTGAAAAGTCATAAGTGCTAAAAAATAGTTATTTAAAGCTATTTACGTTTATTTTTTTACATTTTGTCAAAAGCAAAAATGGCTGTGTTGGTCAAGTGGATTAGTACTTCGACTTTCGATCCGAAGGTCGTGGGTTCGAATCCGGCCGTGCATTAATGAACTTTTAACTAAAAATTTATATGCGCTTTAACACGAGGAAAACATCGTGAGAAAAGCAGTTAGCTCTCTAATAGCGTCGATGGGCTTGCAACCTATCACGTATGGAAAGTTAACTCCAGCAAGATGTGGGCATGTACCAAATATGTATTCGGACATATCTCTGACTACCCCCTTAGACATCTTCTAAAGGATCTAAAAATTGCATAAAGATCTAAAAGAAATGTCTACCGCTCCCTGGGATACAGTCGTGATCATATTTAATTTTTTTTTCAAAAGCAAGGGCAATGAAAAGCAAGGAAGTTAGTCCGATTGATTTATTTATAGAGTACCTAGGATAGATTATTTTTTTATTGTAATATTGTTGATTATTATTGGGGTCAGTGGAGGATTTTGGGGGAGACCTTTGCCCAGCAGTGGGACATAATAGGTTAATAAAAAAAAAAAATTGTTGATTAATGTAATGACATAGATGTTAGCAAACATATTTTGATCATCAGCAATGATTGTTGGTTCCCAATCCCAACTCGCACTCAGAAAACTGGTACCAGGGCTTTGAATGGAGTTTGACATCAATTTATTGTATTATTATTATTATTATGTATCAAAGAGCATTTAAATATTATGTATGACATGGTATGACATAATTTTAGTGAAATTAATAGAGATAAATTGAATGTTTTAAATGTGTGTTCTAAAGATTTTTTATTTTTATTTTTTATTAATGAATTTTATAGGTATTATTTTTATTTTTTGCTTTGAGATTTCTGTTAAATTATTAAATATAAGGTGTTGTATTTTATAAGTGATTTCCGCATACAATGTACCTAATTGTTTTTTAAATGGAAAATAAATGAAATGAAATGAAATGAAATGACACGTGCAAGTGAAAATTGAAATGCACTGACTCAGTTTTTGGGAGTAGGTACTAGGTACTTCCATTACGCCCAGAAGTTCTTGCATTACTTTACTCAATTTTGTAATATTTTAACTAAATATTTTGCCCTACTGGCTAGTCTAATCTAGATCGCTTAGGATTAAGCTGTCGTCTCGGCAAACGCGAAAAACATCCTCAAATATTGGTTTATTGGTCAAAATGTGTACCAATGACAAACATAGAACAGTTTAAAAAAATATTTTTCAATGTAGAACATAATAATTTATGGCAAGGTAGATTTCACAGTATAAGATATTGGTATATCACTACCTATACAGAATGTCATAAGTGTTTGCGTTAAATAAGGTCTATAATGAACAAAGAGATTCAAATTAACGAAAATGTAAAAAAAAATATTTATTTTTACTATTACCTTGTATTAATTTAAATAATCAGGTTGCGATATGATAGCCTACATTGTAATAAATATTGAGCAAAGGTGAATAAATCACCTTCACGTCTCCTATCAACTGCATCATAACATAATTAAACAATTACCTGTACATCCAAAACTATCTAGTAAGTCCTACCAAAGACAATGGGTTTAAATAAATTATCTCTGGTCCTACTTGGTAGCTAATATCTTATCTCTAATCTCAAAAGTAATATTTGTTTTAAGTATATAAAAACTGCATTATTATGATCATATTATAAGATTCTACAAATTAATACGATTTCAGTAAGTTCGTATGAGCCTCTGATGACAAAGTTTATAGGCCGCCCATCCATAGGCCGGCGGCTTGGCTTAACAACTTAACCCGGGGATTGAAAACTTAATGTGTACTACGAAGCAAGGAAGCGCTCAGCTGTTAGTGCCACCAGCGGTCACCCATCGAAATTATGCTCAGAACATTGCTTAACTTCGACGATCTATCAAGAAGGTCTGAGCAAGTTTCACGACGAGCGCTTTATTTTGTTAGAAATTATAGAGACATGGTCCAACAGGATAATTAAAATCCCATGGTCTTATACTCTTCACAGGATCTAAAAATGCCTAAAGATCCGAAATAACATGTCTACCGCACCTTGTGAATACAGACGTGATCAATTGCATATTATATTTATTTTATATTTCATTTTCCATGGTCTTACGATGCCTTGAACGACTTGCATGATTAGTACCTATATCAGGTACTTTGGTTACACATGGTTTAAATAGGGAGGTGACGGTGATATCGATTATTACGTTAGTTTTTTTTCCAATCAAGTATAATTACTTCTGTCAACCAAGTTGGCTATAAATGTATGCATGTTTAAAATTACTATTCTATTTAAAATCAATAATTGCATTACATAAATATATTTACTATATAAATACTTCCCATTTCTCATAGGGGCAATCAAAGGTCAAAAAATAAATTTATATGTGCTCTCTGTACTACATAGGTATATAATTATACTATCCTAGCTGCTTCTCGCGGTTTCCAACGGACCCAAACAAAATGTAGCCTATGTCTTTTCCCAAGGTATTTTCTATCTCTGTACCAAATTTCATTCGTGAAAGCGTAACAGACAGACACACAGAACTTTAACATTTCTAATATAAGTAGGTATAAGAACACCAGTTGTTAATGTGAATATTGATAAATATTAGGTACTTTAACTACTCGTATTTGCCTAAATCTATGTAAGATAAAGTAGGTACCTAGGTCAAGTGGTACACGATGGCGATAGCAGATACAGTGACTCAGTAAGATTATGCGAGAACTATCAGAGATGTATAAAAATCTCCCGTGTCGATCGGTAGCGCTTAAGATGCGAACAAGTCGTAACCAATCGGGCAACGCACACGGCGCGTGGTTTTTGTGTGAAAGGAGATTTTTTGTTTTATCAACATAAAAAACACTTTGAAGGTAAGATATTTCTTGTATCTTCATTTTCACATTAAATTTTACTAAGGCTTTCTTTTCACTGTTTTATGTGTTCCATCAAGGTTATTTTAGCGTGTAATTCACTCTCGAATAATGCATACATTTTTTTCACCATAATTATTTATTCAAAATGGCGATGCAGTCCACAGTGGTTCTGTTTACGAAAGTACACAGCGAATCATAGATCACTGTTGGTTCTGAAGAAGGTGGTCGATTGTGTTATATTTATTTTGTCTATTATTATCTACCTAGCTAGATTGTAATGTGCATTGAAGCTGCAAATTTTGTAAATGTTCCTGATATTCCCATTATATAAGTACTAATATCCTCCTTATTGACGACATAATATGTAGTCGATTGTGTTATCTTTATTTTAATTATAACCTAGTCTGGATTGTTAGTGCTTATAAGAATCACCTACCTAAAACAACAAATAAAGACTGATTGATTTAGTAAAAAAAAATATATTTTTCTGGTAATCCTCTTAAATTATCCACTGTTTACTAGCCCGAGCCACTGTGTATTTATGCCTTAGCCACGGTGTCGAACCTATGGTACACAGTGGCTCATTGCTGACTTTTTGAAAAATGCGTTTTATATTCTCTCCTATTACATTATTCAAAAAATTTTTAAGTAATACACAATTAAACTAGCTGCACTATGCTCATTTACAATTCCAATGTCCTAGCTCTATCCAGCGCCGAGTTATGTCTTTCGGAAAAAAGTGAGCCACTGTTGACCACTTGACCCTACAGATTTTTGTGTCGTAACACTACCTACACAGTGCCACAGGTACCGCACACAGGTTTTTCCAAAAGACAATTCGAATAAGTAAATAAATAATAATAAACATGACAGATGTTACATTTGTTTAGTTTAGCTCAGACAATAGGTTCTCGGATGTACATATATATTGTAGATGTGCAGGAGTTAGACAGAGTCAAGTCCAAACATTACAAGTTTTGATTAATTTTTATTTAATCTGATTAAGGTTAGGCAAATCTATAAACTTTGTTAGCATATAAATAAGGCTTGCTAACTGTCACTCCGAAAAGGCGTTGGCGGGACAAAAAACTGTCACTCACGTTGTTCAAACAGAAAACATCAAGAGATCTCTACCTACTTATAATAAAACAAAAGTCTGAATAATACATTTTGGCATAGGTACAAAAACACGTGTCTATTTTTTACAAATGCATATTTGTTTAGTGACAAATTATTCACATAAGAAAACTCAATGAAACAGAAGTAGCTAATAGATGAGGTTTATGTTTGTCCGAACACTCGTTAGGTAATAAATCTTATCGACTCTGGCACTACAATGTTAGTAAATGACATCAATCACTTCACATACAAGCAAATGTAATTTCTTATAAGATCTGGAACTATTTTGCATGATAAGAAATAAGTTGTACCAAGTACAGTCATAATCATGTGTATTATTTATAAGAGCCCATTTATTTATATACTTATAAGTTATAAGTAAGTATAGAATCCGTAATATAGGTAGGCAGAGACCACGGATCTCCACTTTATCCGTGGTCTCTGCCTATCCCCATGAGAATATTAAGTAAGTATATAAAAAAAAATCATTGAGATGCATGCTTACCTAGTTAATAAGAAAATTTGTAAACAGTAGTAGAATAAAGGCTTTATTTATTTATTTATTATGTAAGTATAGAATTTATATACACGAAGTTGGTGACCACCAAACTCTGTTTTCGCTACTCTTCCTAAACTATACAAACTAAAACTATTACAAAGGTATTAAAAAAACTTATGATATGTATCACAAACTGTACAATATATTTTTTTTAATTCCTTTGTTCAACGTAATATATATATATATTTATATAATAAAATAGGTGGCGTTAGTTTGACGCATACAAGCATTATGTGACAATTTCCTGAAAAAAAACACTCGCTGATTCCTGGGTTTTAAAAAGTAACGTAGGTCCAAAACACATTACACTATCAGGTGATATAAGAATAAGAATACATTTATTTCCACAACTTAAATGGTACAAGTACATAGTGCCTTAATTATAATTTATAGCTAACATAATATGCAGTTGATTTATAACTATGAAATAGAAAACATACCTCCTGTGCTAGCTAGATATAAGTACATTAGGTACCTACATAAATGTTCTTTAGTGACGTTTTTCAACATGACTATACCACTCGAGGTTGTAGCCGGACATAGTGCTTATAATATAATACTCTTACGAGCAGTCGTGTCCTATCTTTCAGTTTAACTAGTGCTTAATGAATTAGAGATAACAATACACGCTTTACAACTTAAACCTTCTGGATTTGTTCATTCAATGGGATATAAGGAAAACCAGATCATTATAAATAAATTAGCTGTGAAAAATGAAACTGAATTCAAATAATACATATTTAGTTAACTTTTTTATAAGTTCTGATGTTTGAAAGATAACGGGTAAGCATGGAAAAATGTTCATTGATAAAAATAGATTGTTGGTCACAGCATCTTACGAGTGTTTGATATGTTATCATTTCCGGTTTTCACGTTGGTATACAGGGCGTCCCTCAGCTATGCCACATGGAGGGAAAGTATCGATAGACAATTTTACTAAAAATAAATAAATATCCTGGGACATTCCACACGGCGTCATCTAGACTCATCTAGTCCCAAGCTAAGCAATTTAATGCTTGTGTTATGGTAAAAAAGAAGACTTCATTTTAATTTTAAAACAATTTAAATTGCAATCAAAGTTTTTGAATAATCACCTTTACCTTTACTTTAGTACACCGACGTACACCTTATAACGGAAATTATATTATTGTAATAATAATTAGGAAAAAAAAAAATAAGTGCGGTCACAAACTCTTTTTTTATGTCACAAACTTTTTAAATGTCTTTTTAAAATACAATTAATTAAAACCAGTCGACAATAGGTAGCTCAAATGACCCAAACCACTGCCAGTAAATATATAATAATTGTATACTTAGGTACTTGTTGCATATTTTAAAGTTAGGTATGTTAATTATGTAGAAGTTTATAGTATTTATTTATTTTATTTTCTTTTAAAAATATTATTTCTTTAGTGACGGAAATATAAAAGAGAGAGTCATCCTGATGCCAGACATGGACTCCCGTGTGGCAACGAAGAATGAGAAGCTGGAGGTGGACCTCGAAGATGCCTTGGAGTTAGCCGGTGAGAATCATCATCTATACCTATTTTACTCTATGAAATCAAATTTTTCTTGTTCCCATTTTGAGCACCACGTCAAAATTTTGATGGGTGCTCAAATGGGAATAGCTAGGGTGCTCAATGCTTAGGTGCTCAAAAATAGGTGCTCAATTGGATATACTTCTGTAAAACAAGCTGTCCCGGCATACTTCCACCGCACCAATCGATTTGACAGTTGTTGTACTGAAGATAGTAGGTACATACTACGTCGCGGACTCCCGCAGTTTATTAAATACCTATAAATACTAAAACACCTTTTTTAGGTACTTAGTAGGGTAAAAAACCCATGTTAATCCAGGGTTATCAGCTACCTCCATACTAAATTTCATAAAAATAGTTGTTGTTTAATATTATAATCTACCCCGTTTTGGTTGTCTAAATCTCACTACGAAATGTGAAAGTGTAAGGCTCGTATTAGCACAGATAAAAGAAGGTATTAGTCACTAAATTTGAGTGATGATGATCATGCATCGATGTTTGACAGTTCTCAGTAGAAATTGATTGATGAATCACCGTGTGAGATACAATTGACGCTTGAGTATGTACTCCTACGAGCCTAAATTGTGCTAACAAAGTATGTTAAAGTTAATGTTATGATAGTGTTAAAATAGGGTCCAAAGTCCAATGCACAGAAAAAGTGCAAGTGTCCTAGCTTTCACAGTGTTTCGTTAGGCATCTTGATTGAAGGATTATCAATATTATCTTTATATCCAATAATTGGTAAACACTACATTTGCTCTATTATTATCTATATCAAAGGATGGATTCATAGTCTTTTTATAAACCTCTTAAATTTGCATATGGCGCTCTCTTAAACCATGAATTTAAGTATAGGCTAGTTTAGATATCATACAAGATCTTAATCAAAATCATTTTATCTCTTGTTATTCAGTCAATGTTATTCAACTACGGGATTTTTATGCACACATAGGTAGTAATCTTTCTAAACAAATATTTATCAAAATCTTTTAAATACGTTTCAAAATAAATGAGGTAGGTTAGTTGCCTCGTGTCTTCTAATGGCCAGTCTCCATAACCTATTTTTATTTGGTTTTGCTCACTGTCGGTAGATATTACTTAATTTTTTATTTTTTTTAAATGTAATTTATTATTTAAACGTTATAACATTAAACGTATCTCTACCTACAGTTAGAAAAACCAAATGTGGAAAGGTTACTGAGACTGGCCGTTAGATGTTTGTTCTCCGTTTAAGAAGCTGTCGTGAATTAGAGGGAAATGATACCTACGCAAGTTAACACTTGGTAAAACCACTACTCTTGTCTTGTTTGTATATGTGGCCACAATATATATTTGTGTATGTGGCTTTTTCTTTGTGTAATTACGTCAGTTGACAATAAATAGTTGAGTGGGGAAATAGTAGATAATTTCTATTTTTGGTACAAGCTAAAAAAGTTAATAAACAAGGAGGCCTAAAATATCCGATATAAAATTCAAATGCATTCTAAATTTGCAATTTGAAATGCATTATAATAATGTATAGGTAAATAGTTGTTTCAGTAAAACGAATATACGCATAGTTTTGTTCTGATCTTCCTAAAAACTTTTTTCATTATAAATGAAAACTATTTAGTGTTTTTTCTGTTTTTTATCGTCTGCTTTCTGCAAGCATTAATCACGCATATGCACCATGCACACCGAGTACCCAAATTAAACGAATCAACGATATCAAATATTCAGAAGATATTTGAATATACAAGTGTATGCAGTAAACGTTTACCTACAACTTGCATTCCCACACTATCCTTTCACTACATAGTAGGTAGGTATTGGGGCAATTCGGAGTGTCGCAAAAGTTATACTAACCTAACTAAAACTATTGCCATCCTTTTTATTCCCATCGCTATGAAAGGGACGGCAACAATTTTAGTTAGCTTAGTTTAGCTTTTGCGACACTCAGAATTGCCACTATTATAAATGTGACCGTTTGTATGGTTGTTTGTTAATTCTTTCACGCAAAAACTACTGAACGGATTTGGTAGGAATTCAGGAGTTTATGACCAGTTATGCTGTTAGCCAAGTCTAAGTGTTTGTGTATAATAAACACAGTTATAAGAAATTGATAAACATTTAATGTTAAAAAATTAAGCTTTTATATCTTGGTGCTCATAATCTTTGATGTACCTACCTATTTCCTATGTCATATCTAGAGTGGTAGTCTGGGGTCCTTTTGCAATGCAGCTTTTGCAAATAGTCATGTTCGAAGCTTCCATCTATTTTGTAACTAACCCATTAAATTGCATGTAAACTTTTCAAAACCATCCCACAACTTTACGATTTGAAAAAGTCGAGACAATAGGTATTCCACTCTCCCAACACGACTCAAAACATTTTGTTAGTTTTGAATGTACAAAATATTTTGCGTATTTAACTATCCTTCACATTCTACGCAGAACACTTCGGTTCAACAACACTCAGAGATCTCCCTAACCTTCGTAGATAGCTTAGATAATTTACATTCTCATTATCTTCAAGTAGATTTATAGGTATTATCTTTCTAAACACAAACAAACCAGGGTCTGTACGTGACCTTGACTTGAGGTCTATTTCCTTCCACAATTAAGAAGAACTTGTGATATAAGTTGTCTAGTTGGTCTCATTAAATTGACGAGGTTAAGATACGTTTCTATTGCCTACAGTCTTATTAAAATAGATGGTTAACTATTTGCATTGCGCGAGTGACTTCTAAATGAGACCTAATCCTGACAATGTTACGCGGTCTATATTTTGGGACGAAAATGAACTCAATGACAATTACAGTAGGTACACAATTCTCATTTCATAAAACAAAGGTGCTGAAATCAAATATAATGAGCTTTTACACAAAATGTATACCTACACGGATACATTTATTTCTATCACAAATCCTCGTCGTCTAGTTGCGACCGACTAGACTAATAGACAATAGAGATTTTATTTTGTTGGTAACCTAACTAACCTCCTACTCGATATCGCGTACTTGACATCTTACCAATGTGCCCTAGGCCTTACAAATTTTCACATTATTTATTTACCCAAATCTATCTTTCTATCTAATATTATAAGTATACCTACCTATTACCGATACGAAAAATTCTAGCATAGGTATACCTACCTAGATATTTTTGATTATAGTGTTAAACCACACTCAGGTATTTCATTTTTAAATGAAAAATCTTACTAAAAGTTTTACGGCCACGAAGTCCTTATCGCCGAAGACGAAACTATCAGTACGATGATAATTTCGGTTAAAGCACCGATGAGCGCCATCTACAGGTACCTATTCTAGAGGATACCTACGCTTGTATCTCGCGGGTTCGAATCCTGCCGAAGTCGTAAAACTTTTAGTAAGATTTTTCATTTAAAAATACCTACCTAGATATAATAATTTTAATCTCGTAAACGGCTTTAACGATTTTCATGAAATTTAGTATGCAAGGGTTTCGGGGACGATAAATCGATCTAGCTACCTAGGATTATTTTTTAGAAAATGCCGTTTTATCCGTGTTTTCAGGAAATGGAAAAAAAATATGTAGGAAACATAAATAAGGAAATGTTTCCGTACCTAAGTACGTTACAGCACAGATAAAATAATACTATAGTAACATATTTGGTGATCCCGAGTTCCCGACCAACGCACTCAGTATGGACATACCGGCAAAGGACAGGAAATTGTTATTGATAACCAACTCCTTCTGACAATCTCATAATTTATAACATTTTTATCAACAATAAAAAGTGCCCGTTTTATATAATGATTATTACTATAATAATTTCCGCAAATAAGTATCATGGAAAACATGTTTTTATTAGAGGACGATGACACGACGGTGACCTTTATATTTATTGGTCCCTAGCTCAACGCCTGTAGATTTTCGAGTAGCTTTGCGTTTCTTGATATCTAGGGCAAAGCTATTACATTTCCTTCAGAAGACACACAAAGAATGTAGGTATATCCATAAGTATTGATCCAGCCACCAGTTTAAGAAAATAATTAAGAACATTTTACATTGCTTGTAAAGATTAAATAACTTCGTGCATGAGGTAGCTACCTACCATCATATGCCATTCCGAATCTCTTCAGGTTACTCATTGAAAAAGTTTTTAAAAAACAATGGGTAGTTTCTGAGACTACCTCCGACACACCTATAATACCTACTTACTTATTAACATTCCTTTTTTCTATTAAAAAAACAAAATAAATGAAAATAAAGCGCTAAAATCTAGAGCTTTAGCCATTCATAAACGGCCATGTGCTACCAGAAGTTGCTGTTGAGACTGAGTTTTCTCTTTTGGACCGCAGAGATGACAGTAAACACTATTATTAATGCAATATCTACAGGATGCGGGCGCTACCAACTGTTTCACTGCGCACTGATGCTGGCGCTCCTCGCGGCCGCGCTGCTGGAGATGATCGGCATCGCCTTCGTGCTGCCCGCCGCCGCCTGCGACCTGGGCTTGCCAGACAGCATGCGGGGCATCATCACTTCTATACCTAACCTCGGTAAGTTCACTATTGCAAGGGAGTTTCTAAAAAATACTGTTTTAACATAAGTGGCAAATTAATTAATAAGTACAGGGTATAAACAGCAGGTTATGGTTGTTAAGATTTTTTATTAAATGTCTAAAGTTTGTATTTAGTGCTAAAATATCGCATGCCCATTAAAAAAGATACGGTAGATTATGATTAGTTTAGTAGTTTAGATTGCTTAGATTGCTGTACAGTGTATGTACGGGATATAAAATAAAAACAAAACATTATCTGGGCGCGAATTATCACAATAGCACTCCCTCTTGTTCTTTGCAGTTAAATAACTATCAGGTGTTGTCAACAATAATGCTAGGAAACTACGTTATAACTTTATAAGCCTTGCTAATATAAGTCTGCAAACGCTTTTCCAGGTATAATCATGACCGCTCCATTCTGGGGCCGTGCAGCGGACTCCTTGGGACGCAAACCAACGCTGCTGTTGTCCACAGCAGTGGCGGGTGTTCTTGGTCTGTTGGCTGCTCTGATGCCCAACCTACTCAGCTTTGCGTTGTGCAAGCTCGCTACGTCGCTGTTGTAAGTGTAATATTACTTTTACAAAAGAATAGTTTATTTTTCTTGTCTAATTTAAATATTGTCTGATATTATATTAGATAGAACAGATTATTGTATTATACTAAACAATATGTTGTCTTGTTCATAATTAATAAAACTTTATCAAACAGATGCTGCATTCATGATTAGACCAAAGATAATTTCATATCCAATGACATACCTAATTATTTTTATGAGACCATATTTATTTTGGCGTAGACCGAAGCGTAGCATAGAGCTACGAATCATAAACTTATACAAAAGATTTAAACGCACGACCTGATCCTGTTTATTTATAGATAAGTAAGTATATAGTAAATCTCATACTAATGTATCATAAAAATATTTAATCTTTCTCTGAGTAAAGTCAGACAAAGATACAGGGACAAAAGTAATAAGTTATGCTTTTTTTTAAAGGTCAGCTCTTTTTCGATGACTTACCTTGTGTCGCAAGCGGCTTTTAAAGTCGTTAAGAAATGCCATAGATCTTTAAGCGGCCTAAAAAATCCATCGCCAGAGTTATAAAATAGCTCATACGAACTTACTTGAACTTACTTTATAAATGAAAAATCTTACTAAAACTTTTACGGCTTCGACGGGATTCAAACCCGCGAGATACAAGCGATCACCCTTAAGCCGGGTTGCCTTTGCACTCGGCTACGAAGCCTTGACGCCGAAGACGAAACTATCAGTAAAAACTTATTTATTTGGTTCCAGTTTATCCTGTCCGTCTTCCCTGACTTTCGCGTTCGCTTGCGAGCTGATGCCGCGCAGGCGCCGCGACAAGGCGGTGCTGCTGCTTAACGGACTCCTCATGATAGTGTCCACACTGAGCCCTGGTAAGGACTCATTTCATACCAGAAAGCGCATAATAATACGTTATAATTTTCTCGAGACGAGGAACGAACGAGTGATTTTGATTGTTATTTTAACAATTTTGTCGAATCGAGAATTTGTGCTTTATCGTTACTCCTGATATTAGCGCATTTAATGAAATATCTAAGAGTGTAAAATGCAAATTATTTGGTTTGCATTCATAGGATTTTCCAAAAGTCATTTACACTTTTGAATTACACCAGCAGTATGAGTATATTTAGATATTTTCCGCTAAAATCAATTCATTAATAATTGCTTCTGTATAACCCATTCCCGGCCCAGCTACCACGATGCTCTGAACACATCGAACGCGTTAACTATGTCAATAGGCAACGGAAACCTCCTTCTTTCAAATGGGAAGTACACAATACGGTATATTCGGACTGTTAATATGTAAAAAAAAGAAAAAATATATGATCATGACGTGATCACGACTTCATCCCTTAGTAATACATTTCTTTCAGATCTTTATATAATTTTTAGATTAAAGGTAAGTATGTCCAAATACATATTTGGTACATGCCCTCATTTTGCAGGAGTTAAAATTCCATACGTGGCAGGATGCAAGCCCATCGAAGCTATTGGAAAGCTAACTGGTTTCCTCACGATGTTTTTTTCCTAATGTAAATATAAAGCAAAAATAAAAACTTCGGTTTTCAATTATTTTTATAATTTTGCTAATTATTAGCAAAACCATTTACATAATTCCTCTTCATTTACAGTATTTGCATGGGCTGTCCTCTCAACTGATTGGCACTACCCCCTGGGCTCCCTAGTCCTCCGTCCCTGGAGATTACTGACAGCTGTCTACTCCCTCCCGCTGATCCTGTCAGCGCTGTGGCTGGTGGCTGCTGTGGAGAGCCCCAAGTTCCTCATGACGCGGAGACGGGAGGAGGAAGCGCTGCAAGTGCTGAGGAGGATTTATGAAGTGAATACAGGGATGCCGGCTGATAGTTACAATGTGAGCTACATTGGAGGTTTCTAACATAATAATTTAAACGAGCTCATGTGCGTTTCATTACGCGGGTACTTTACATGCATATTTACGTCTCCTACTAGTCAAGTTGCATGCAACACACCTATAGGTACCTCAGAATAAATACCTGATAGTATATGTAAATCCTTATGAATTATCCTAATTAATGCCTACGTTGCCTACGCCAAGTTTTTTTAAACAATTTCCAATAGAGCAAACCTTCGCATACTTTGCGCATGAATAACAGAAGCTTAAAGTTTGATGGCATCTAGGCTCTTTAACATAACAACTTTATATAAAATACACAAGTTTCTGCGTTTTTTTTCTAATGAAACAATACTTTTCCAGGTTCGTTCTCTAAAAGGTGCCTCCGAAAGTTCCGGAGTGTCTGCGACTGGCTCGGGATCAGAACTCGCGACAGAGGAGGTCAACGTATCCGCCCTCACTCTGCTCCGACCGCCGCATCTCAAATGGCTCACTCTCACAGGATTTCTGATGTTTGGACTGTTCTCACTGTAAGTTATATAGGTACCTACTACTACGACTAGTTACCAGTGGTAATTCTGGATGTCGCCAAAACTTAACTAAACCATTTTGACAGCACTAAAAATGTTGCCGTCCCTTTCATAACGATCGAAATATAAAGGATGGCATCAATTTTGGTGCTGTCAAATTAGTTTAGTTAAGTTTTGGCGACATCCATAATTGCCACTATTGTGTTTTTTTTTATATTTCTTTGTTCTTGCCTACGAGACCATGGTCGTGGTCGTGGATAAAAAGACGGCCAAAAAAGTGGTTTCGAAGTGTTACAGTGATCCAAGTACCTATAATATGCTTATTCACTTTGTTAATGTTGAGTTGGTTACTTGAAAAATTCACCACCAGAGACAATAAAATTTACTTACAAAAACTGTTTGTTTTGCAGATTAAACGGCCTGTTCCTGATGGCTCCGGATATTATCAACAAGGTGATGACCGACGCCGACGCCGAGGGGACGGTGTGCACTCTCATCAACCAACTAGGGAGCAATGTGGTAACTTTGACCGCTCCTTGTTATCTTGTATTTCATGGATAAAATGGGCGGCGTATTTTATTGTTATGCACCTACTATGCTCATATAAATGTGTAAGTTTTTCAATATGTTTCAAAATCATTGACCTGTCACCCTATTTGTCCCTGTCCCCCAATGAAACTATCCCCAATTTCAATGGGGACAACGGGAAGAGACCGGTACTGTACTACCCAAAGTTAAGTCTCCTCAAGATTCTAGAGGGCAGTCAGAAGCGCAATTCAATAAATTTTGATAAATGTTGGCCTAGACTTAAATTGTGGAATTATTTTTAAAAGAACTAAAAGCCCAGGTAGAACTATAAAATAATCCAAAACCTCGGTTGTTCAACATTGCGTTTTATAATATTTCATGTTTCAAACTAGATGGCGCTGCGCACCATCTTTCAGTATTATTTTTGATGCTGCATAGAAAAAAATCCAAAATTTCGCATTTCTTCCAGACCTCAGACGTCTGCACGGAAAACATATCCCGCGACACGTTCTCTATTATGGCGGTAACCACCCTGGTCTCCGGGATCCTGGTGACCCTCGGCAGCATCAGCCCGCTCTCGAAGAAGACGCTGCTGGTCACCATGTACACCAGAGTTGGCCACTTGCTCATACGAACGAACGAACGAACCATGTACACGACTGTGGGAGTGGCCTGCCTGATATCCCAACTATCGCCTTTCAGGTAACCTCAACTGCACAGATATAAAAAAACTTCTACAGAATCGCGGGTTCATAATCTGAAACGAAACATGATTGCGACTATCTCCTTTCGGAGCGGTAGGTAATACTGGCTTAGATCAAATCAAATTGAATCAAATCTTTTATTTTCTCACACATATTACTAAAAACCTAACTACAATAATAAGAATTGTCGAAGCATTCAATTAGGTAGGTATGTGAAAAGTTGCAAGCTAGTCGCGTCTATTACGAGTACTAACTGGAATCCTGATGATGTTTTCCTTCACTCTTTAAGTTCATGCTAAAATAATATAATTCAAAACAAAAAATCTATTAATATAACGCACGGCCGGAATTCGACCCACGACTTCAAACACTCAGCAAACACTGCTAAGATTTCGTGTGTGTTTTTACAAGATGTTTTTATTTATTAAAACGGTATATCCTTTTCAGGTTATTGACTGGAGTGGCAATGTCGGCGCTGCAGCTGACTGCGCTCGGTATAGGTCCTCTGACGGCCTATGTCGTCTACCTATTCCCAACCTCGCTCCGGTAAGCTCGGCTAATGTATATCACGGTCACTATTGAGCCTCTGTACAAGTTGGCCTATAGTAGGTATATTATCTGTGGCCTCTGCGGTGCCCTCCGAAGACTGCAAGTCCAAAATAGCGTTATCATAGTGAAACTTACCTCTGTGGCGCAGTGGGCGAAAGCCCGCCTGAGACGCAGAGGTTGCGGGTTCGATCCCCGCTGCGGGACAAATGTTTGCATGATCTGCAAATATTTGTTTCGTGTCTGGGTGTTTTCTATGTATAATATGTATGTATTTACAAAAAAAAATGTATCTATGTAGTTTATCAGTCATCTGGTTACCATAACACAAGCATTAAATTGCTTAGCTTGGGACTAGATGACGCCGTGTGAAATGTCCAAGGATATTTATTTATTTATTTATTTATTACTAACATTAAATTAAAATAGATTCAGATTATTTTAAGATCCTTTAGATGCATTAGGGGGTAGTCAAAGTACTTTAATACCCCGTCTAATGTTCCCTCATTTTCGAGACTACTTTTCTAAACCTATGCCAGCCGAATCCAATGCTGCCCCGCCGTCTTAGAATATCGTAGCATTGCTTGTATGTAAGTTCATGTGAGCTAGTGGCCAACTGTGGTGAGTGTGTTTTAAGGCTGCCTAAAAGCCTCCATCATCGCTCCACACCTTTAAAAGGCAGGACGGTGCCCGAAGCACAGAAGCGCTCTGCAGGTCACCTACTCGTTAATTGAGATCACTCAGAACAATATAATACAACTCAGCTAAACCGTAACTATATTCTTTGAATAAAAAAACAGTTTTCGTAACATTTATTATTTACAAGCATCACATTATGTAAGTACCTCTACCTACCTACCTAAGCTAAGTTACATAAATTAAATGTTTTCAAAATATTATTGTTTTGCACAAAGCAAAGCTTATCTTTACAACATCTTGATATGTAACTGTGAGAAATCTTTGTGTAAGTACGCTCGATCCGTTAGATTAGAAACACAACATTTGAACAGATGGTTAGCATTTTTAGTTTAAGGTACTTACGTAATTATTTAATATCTAGGTATATTATTCCTAAATATTATCTTTGCTTCTGCATATTTTTTTGAATAGATACTCATACCCAAATATTATGTATTTGGACTTACCTCTGACTACCACTTACTTACCCTTAAAAATTTACGTGGTCTCGATTAACTATCTTCTTTCCATAGGGGGACAGCTGTGGGTGCAGTGCTGATGTTTGGGCGGGTGGGCTCAGCGGCGGGAGCCAATGCTGCCGGTTTCTTCCTCGATAAATCCTGCACTGCTACCTTCTACGGATTCGCCGTACTCACCTTCGGTAAGAACTTTTACCTTTCCTATGATTGTACTTAGGTAGGTACATAAAAAAACAACGCGTGTCGCAGCGAATTAGGTCAAAATGGATTAAGGTTGTCTTGTAGTAGATACTCATAAACCATATTTTTAACTAGGTACTTATTTTAACTAATAATATTAGTTTTTAGAATTAAATTTTGATCACGAGACGAGCCACGATCGGGAGCTAGTGCAAGATATTTTTAATTTATTATCATGCTTCTTCAGTCATAAACCACCCAGTTTGTTGTCTCTTTTAATTGTTGGGTTTTTACACGTGAGAGTTAATTCTACGACAAACACTCACTATATCATCATAAAACAATAAAGCTATTTCGTTGTAAACTGTTTCTAATGGTGCATCCACACCGTAGTTAACTTTGACAACCTCCTGTGGCGCGATCACAGAACACTATTACTCCGGCGCAATGGGCGAAGGCCCGCCTGAGACGCAGAGGTTCCGGGTTCGATCCCCGCCGCGGGACAAATGTTTGTATATTATTCAGATATTTGTTCCGGGTCTGGGTATTTTTCTATTTATAATAATGTATAAATTTACAAAAAATTTATATAAATAAAGTAGTATAACAGTCATCTGGTTACCATAACACAAGCATTAAGTTGCTTAGCTTGGGACTAGATGACGCCGTGTGAAATGTCCAAGGATAACTTTTGTGCAGCAACATTGTGCAACACGGTAACATGAGGTTCCTGAAAACGGCAAACAGTGATTTATATTTACAATTATTTCGTTCAAAGGTAATTCTGTAAACATTTGGAAGCTCACTTCTACTTATTACTTTATGTTGGATGTTACTTATCGCGTCCATACCGCCAATAATAACATAAAATAACAAATAAGTAGGTATAACAAATTTATTTATTTATTCAAAAAAGTTTATAACTTTACAGGTACTTACAACTTTACTTACACCTAGCAACGTGTCTACAAAGAGTAACGTCCAGCAACAAGCGATTTGCACGGCATGATTATCTCAACTTTTTGAGATGTTATCGATTGCTACCACATGTCATGTTGACTGTTTTCATAAGTTAGGCAACATTACTTAACATTGTAAAATACGGCAATTAAAACAAGACGTGTGGCACTCGGAGACTGCCGCGGTAAAGCTATTGCATGGGGGGTGTTAGGTTATTTTCGTTACGGAATTTCTGGATTCGGTTTCCACGCTCAAGGCCCGCGATAGAAGCTAACTTTTTGCTATAAAAATGTTGCTCATGGAACAGTTGTTTTACAAAAAGTAACATCTGTCCCCAAGGTAAGCAGATATGTGTTATGGAAGCTACACGACAGATACTTATAAACTGCGCTACAAAGATCGTAAATTAAAGCACCATAATAGCTAATTACAATCTTGTAAAAAAATCCAAGAACTTATCTATGATATAAATCCTAATAGAGTTGCAATGTCGTGCCATAATATTTATAGCCGTTTGTTACAAAACCATAATCCTTTTACTGTAAGTGTTTCCTTCTAATTATGATTAATTGATCCTCTTGCTATTAATCCAAAAATAATTAGCTACCACGAAGACAATCAATGCATTGCAAACATTATTGTTCCTAGGTCTGCATTTTTATACAGCAATTATATTATCTATCTGCTGCTGTTTTTCTGCAGACAACAATACCTCATAAAATTGCAATCATTACCTAAGTTATTCTTCAAGATCATTGCAGAAAAGAGGAAATTAATGAGCCTTGATTTGTAAGAAGTGAGAGTCATCTTATAACGGCTGTGTACTTACCATGATATTTTCGAAACAATCTACACGCAATATCGTGTAGCTATTTGACAGAATGTATGAAAACTTGTCACAGTGCCAAGCCATAGCGGATAGATGTAGTACCGGGACTTTTTGACGGGAATTCAAGATGTCAAGTTGTCTTATTTGTTTTATTTTCCAAAACTTGTGTTTTAGCGAATGTTAATGTGTAATAATGGTGGATTATTAACTGTTAAGTGTTCGTGAACGTACATAAGTGTGGGCAAATGAAACAAAACTGAATATCATTGCATTTCGAGTTCTATCAAAAAGTCCCATGAAAAGCTTTAGTAAAGAACCCACATCTTTACTGACGCTGACTATGACATGACTTTGACTTGACTTGACTAATTTGAATTAGGTATTTTGACATGGTAGTGGCTAAATGCGTGGCAAAAGCCGGCGAAGCCAAAATAAAGAAGAAGAAGAAGATGTAGTACCAACATACTGAGATTATACATACCTACATTATTTTAACTACTCGCTAAAGCGCATATAGTTTGGCAAGTCATGGTAATGACACTGTATTCAGACCATAATTTCGACTTATTTATTTATTTATTTATTTATTTATTTATTTCAACACTTTACAAACTTACAGCTAGAGCCAAAACGTTTGCAAGCCACTTAAATCATAACATACATAACAAAATATAACAAATTCAACTCAAAAAACATACACAAAGAGAAACAAACACACGAAGCTTCATGTTGAATACATCGACATCTGGTTCCTGAGCAATCATAGCGTTAAGTAGTGCAAGTGCACTCGCCGTTGGTGCATACCGAGCGGTGTCGGTACGGAACACTGGTGTCGCGAATAAAGGATGCGAGCGCGCGCGTAGGTACCGGTCTGGCACAAACAACTTACACAAGGACAAAACAGTGGGGTTGTCGATATTGCCCCGCAGTACTGAAAAGTAATGTGTCATTAAAGAACACTTACGTCGAAGCTCAAGCGTATTTAATTGCACCATACCACAGATAAAGAGAGATGGATACATATAGGGATAGTATCCGTAAAGTTTCCTGTAAAGGTACCTACCAAATTTCTTTTGTACTCGCTCTAACATTATCTTGTACTTATCTTCATGTGGGTCCCATATTATTGAGTTATATTCTAATTTGGATCTTACAAACGAATAAAACAGCGACACAATAGTTCTTCTATTAATAAATCTGGCTGACTGTCTCATGACGAAGCCCAAAGATTTGGAAGCTCTTTTGCAAGTGTCAACAATGTGTGCATTAAAAGTAAGTTTACTATCCAAAGTTAGGCCCAGGTCTCGAATCTGGGTGATGCGTTCCAGCGCGACACCGGACACGTTGTACGGATGCGTTAGAGGTGAAAAGGACCTTGTGAAGGTAATAACCTTACATTTCGATGTATTAAATTCCAGACAATTCCTCTCGCTCCACTTCACCACGTTATCTATATCACTCTGCAACGCATCACAGTCTGCTACGGTATCAACTGCCAAAAACAGCTTTAGATCGTCAGCAAACATTAGACATTCAGCCGCTCTAACAACATCAGGAAGATCATTGATCATTATCAAAAACTGAGTCGGTCCGAGGGTACTTCCTTGACTGACACCAGATAACGTTAAATAGGGTTCTGATCTAAAACCAAAGAGCTGAACAAACTGGAAGCGATCAGAGAAGTAGTTGCTAAAAAGATTGAGTAAGTTGGGAGTAAATCCAATAGAAGCAAACTTTGTCAAAAGGACGTCATTGTGGACACGATCAAACGCTTTTTTAAAGTCAAAATATGCCGCATCTACTTGAACTTTCCGCTCCATACCTGCAGACACATAGTCAACAAAGTTGACATGGTTAGTAGCAGTCGACTTGCCTGACAAAAAACCATGTTGATTTTCGCACAAGTATGGGCGGATTTGTTTACAGATACGACTATTTAAGATAGACTCAAATACTTTTCCTAGAGCTGATATGACGGCTATAGGTCTATAGTTCTCGATTTTAGATCTAGCCCCACCCTTAGGTATAGGCGTAACTCGGGATACTTTCCACATGGACGGATACGTTTCTGTTTTAAGCGAAAGATTACAAATAAATAGCAGTGGTTTAATTAAGATATTACAGCAGTCTTTTATAAGAAAAGACGGCACCCCATCCACCCCAATCGAGGAAAAGGCCTTGAGGCGTTTAAAAGACAGCATTAGATCGTCCACTGTGATACTGTCAATGGCGATACGATTTGAACAGTATGAGCTAGTAGCACCTCGTTCAGCAGCTTCAGTGGATAAAGTTGGTACGTCTGGTAGGAATACTGATTTAAAGTAAGACGCAAAAGCATTGGCGGCATCTTCTCCAGTAACGAGCCGACCATGATATTCAAACTCATCACAGGATTGCCTCAATGATTGCTGCTCTTTTACAAATTTCCAAAACGTTTTGGGATCGCTTCTAATATCTTTTTCTGTACGAATAATATAGTCTTTGTAAGAAGAATTTATTAGAATTTTAGATTTCTGCCTATAAAATTTAAACATTTCTTGATTGAAGATCAAACCATGCTCTTTAAACATTTTTAAATGATAGTATTTATCGCGTAAACAACTTTTTATTTCAGGTGTAAACCAGATTGGATAATTGAATTGAATAACTGAATTTACATATTTTATAGGCACACACATATTTAAACAAGCATTTAATTTTTCATAAAATAAATCAACAGCGTTATTAACATTGTGGCAGAGTAAGACATCGTCCCAATTTATCGCAAAAATAGAAGAGTAAAGAGAATGAAAATCAGCCTTACGGAAATTCCACTGCGGCGTAGCGTCACCGCCAGCAGGTGACGGGGCGCGCGGCACCGCCCGCGCTGGCGGCCGCGGCCGAGGTATTTTCAGGCCCACGCGGAGCGCGGGATGATGACCGTCCGCCGTCACCACGGGGTCCACATCACCACATACACTTACACACTCAACACTCAGATTGCTCAGTACCAGATCCAACATATTACCGTGCTTATTAGACACATCATTAAACTGTTTCAGTTTACAATATGATAACATACACTGATAGTGCATATTTACGTTCTGGCTAGTATATTTATTTAAATTAAAATCGCCTACTATAAGGATGTCCATTTTTGGATATTTAGCTATAAGATTTTCCAACACTACAAATGTATTTATATATTTTCCATCGTTTGCCCCTGACGGCACATAAACAACACAACACAACACTTTCCTATACCTAAGTGTAACAATAGCCATAACCACTTCAATGTCTTGAGAGTATCCATCTAAATCTGTTATTTGCTGAACTTTATATTGATTTCGTATAGCCAACAGTACTCCTCCAAACCCCGCGTCATTGGGGCGGTCCTGGCGCAACACTGTAAATCCCGGTGGAAACACTTCACCATCATAAACACTGCTAATTAAAAATGTCTCAGTAAACGCAAATATATCAGCTGGTTCATTACTAATTCCTTTTCTACATTCGTCCAACTTAGAACGTAGGCCTCGCACATTTTGGTAAAATAATGTGAAAGACTTGTACTTAGATACATTATTCAATTTGCGGTGGCTTTCGAAACCCACTTCGCCAGGGTTTAATGTGAACATCTTCAGCCCAGTGCTCAGGTGACAAATATTTGTCTATGTGTTTTGTAGACACTGACAATTTGAATGAAGCATAATCGCCTCTGGCCTTTAGAGTCTCGACCGTGCATTTATCATTTGGGCAGATACTACGCAGATGTTCAGCCACTTGTTCCTCTGTCGTTCCTGGTTTGACATAATACTATTACTTTTCTTAGTTCTAAATCGTCAAGTTACAAAAATAATGATTGTACATCTAGTCTAGATGATCGTGGTAAGAACGCCGACACTTTGTTATGATTGATTACATTGTAATATTTTAATAGGTGTTAATTATTCGTTTAATTGATCATTTAGAGATAAACGCTCATTGAATAAAGTAAAACAATCAATAATGTTTCAAAGATAACTGTGGTACTTACAACATTTTAGATCCTTATACCATTAATATTACCCACCCATACATAAATTTACACATTACATTACATTATTATTGGCCTATTTCAGTCATTGAAAATTTCAGATCATTTGGTAATAAAATTTAACAATTTGAACACTTTATTCAAAACAAAAAACACGTAAACACCTTGGAGGTCTAAAAGTCTTATAGATACAATAACAGTAACGAAAACACGATATTTGCGATGTATGTACCTAAGTAGGTAAACATCGATTACAGTAGGTACCTACTATTATGCATATTTAATTATACGATATTTATTTAGAATGCGCTATAAAATATGTGTATTTTGACAAATTGTATTCCTAAAAAAATATAGAGATACGGTTACAACGGTAGTAAGTTTTTAACAGTTGCGCTGTGATGTATCGATACAAAGATTTGTGGTATAAATGCATTCAATATATATATCGATACCAATAGACTTTAGTAGTAGCAAAGACGATTAATATCTAGAAGACAGACAAAGGCCATACACAAAATCGTAACCCGATCCCGCAGTACCAGATAGCCTGAAAACTTTAAAACATCAATTTTATCCAAGAAATTTCAATACTTAGTAGTAGGTAGCAACAATATTCAATATTTAAACATTTTTAACTAGAAAGTAATTGAAATTTCTTGGATAAAATTGATGTTTTAGAGCTTTCAGGCTATTTTTTAGGGTTACGATTTTGTGTATGGCCTTTGTCTGTCTTCTAGATATTAATCGTCTTTGGTAGTAGTAAATTCACCTCTCCATTTCAGAAGATAGTAAGATAATTTCTCGCTATGATGCAAAAATAAACATCGCCTGACCCTGTGACCGTTGTTGACGTAACATTACATGGCATTACACTACTTCATAAATCCGCGTTATTCTAATTATGACATGAAAAACTCATAAAACTATGAAAATATTGACAAAGTACTTTTATAGGCCCGATAAGAACCGATTTAGCCTCCTACTTTCAATTTAGACAATCTTTTTATAACCATTCATAAAACTGTTTAAACTACTTCAAAAGTTTAAACTATCATGGGTTTGAACATTATAAACACAATGATTCGTGAATTTGAGTTTGTTGATATTTCGACACAGTTGCATTCGCCATGATCACGGTCAACGGTCAAGTTGTCCTCATAGCCATAAATTACTTATATTATCCGGCTTATATTCTTTTATAGGTATTAATTTAAACAATGTAATCCCACTAATATTTAAAAAGCGAAAGTTTGTATGGATGAATTTATGTGTAGATTTAAGGATGTTGCTCTTTCACGCAAAAACTACGGATCTGGCTGAAACTTAAAGTATATACCTAGTCTTTATTTAGGTAGAGACCACGAGGGTGAAGCCGCGGTCAAGTAAGCTAATTATGAAATATTTATGAATCTCAGCTTTATCGAATATCGAGTTTGTGAATGAATTAAAAAATTAACTAACATATAAATACATAAAAGGTGGAAAAAAAAATTGGGCACTGTAGGGACTAAAGTTAAACTACCTTAAATTCTTGAGTTAGCTCATTTTACTGAAAAGAAACATTCCTTTATTTTTCATAAACAAAATTGTATAGTTAGATAAAAATAAAGATGTTATAAAGATGTGAGAAATAGGTAGAATTTTGAAATAGTTCCTATATTATTTTGTTTCAGTATGTGGCGCCCTAAGCTTCCTCTTACCCGGCGAGGAGAAACCCACGGTCAGCAGTGAGACCTTGGACACGGAGACAGGATGAGCAGGCATCATCATTACGAAGATGTAACCAGTCCTAAAATCGTAAAAAATCTTTGGTAATCGTAAGCGCTTTGATTGAACTGAAAATGCTGTGTTAGAAAGTGAAACTAAACAATTCTAATAGTCTATATCAGTGGTTACAAATCCGTGGGTAGCTATTTCCGTGACGGTACTTTTCGGGAAGTAGGTACTTACATAATTGAAAAAACATTTTTAGGCAGAATGATTTTTAATCTGTGACAGTATGGAGAAATCCAAAACTATAAAAGATAGAGAGAACCACTTTCCCTGTATTTGTGAAAACATCTTGACATTGTTGATTTTTTGATCAAGCGCGATAAAAATGAGTAGCGCGCGACACACAGTGTGTATGTATAGGCTATGAGCTTCGGAAAACTATTGTGTTTTGGTACAAAAAGTATGTAGGTACTTAAGTAAGAGTCTGGACCTCACTCTCGGAAATGTATTTGATTTTCTTCGCTGCACAAACGTCAACGTATCGAAGAAAATCTTTGAATCGAATGCCTTCTGAGAAGTGTGAATCGCTCCACAGTTTTTCTTTTTTTTCTTATAATTATTACAACCTTGGATGAATGTGTGTTTATTCGTCCTAAATTAGAACATATTTTGTGATACTACTTATGTGAAGTTTGACTGATGTGTGCCGGTAGTTCGTAGTATGTACATAGTTAAATTAGAAATAATAAATAAATAAATATATCCTTAGACATTCCACACGGCGTCATCTAGTCCCAAGCTAAGCAATTTAATGCTTGTGTTATGGTAACCAGATGACTGATAAACTAGGGTGGTTGTCCCGGTCCCAAACCAAATAAGGACAAATTTTCACCAAAACATTTTTTTATTTACGTTAGGTGCAAAATTTGCTGATAGTTTAGGTTTTATATGAAGCTTTGTTTCATTGAAGTTAATATTAGAAAACAAGAACACTTAAATCCTTTTTTTTCTATTTATTTTTTCACATTTAAGTCCAAAAACTGGAATGTACCCTAGATGGACCAGCCAGCTCCAGTAGTTGAAAAGTTTTGTACCAGAGGTAAACCATTTTTAAAAAACAGTCTAAAAGGTCTACCCATGAGAGTTGGATCATTATAACAGGTTATATGAGTGGAATAATATATTACCTTGCTTTAAACAGAAGAAACAATTAAAAAAACTGCTTTTTACGTATAATTCAAATCAAAAGATAAAAATAATTCTTACGAAATTAAATCAGATCAAAGGAAGATATTTGATCATCTTTAGTAGGTATTTGTATTTTTTTGTTGTTTGAAAGGGAATACTCCCAATGTGGTCCCATAAAAACCATATGAGGACCTGATGAGGATCTTCAAAATTATGAACAGAAATGTATTTTTTTAATGTCTGTTCACCGATTATTACCTCAATAGTAAGCCGATTTTAGTTCGAAAGAGGTTACCCTCGAGGTGAAACCATAAAAATATTTTGAGGGTCTGATGAGGATCTTCGGAGTTAGGTATACATTGAGAGTGCAGTAAATGTATCTCTTACGAAATTGAATAATTATAACAAAAATGTAAATTTTTGAATTAAATTATAATATTATATTCATAATACCTATTTATTCTTAAATGTACAAAAAACGTATTTTAAAAAAAGCTGGGCAATCACAGGAACAATGTATATTTTTTACGTGGTCCTCAATGTCAAACCACTGGTCAAAGAATGGGAACAAAATCAAAACCATAATAGCCCAGTCGTTGACCAATTGGTCC
The DNA here is from genome assembly GCA_963582015.1 of Xanthorhoe designata. Taxonomy (NCBI): domain Eukaryota; kingdom Metazoa; phylum Arthropoda; class Insecta; order Lepidoptera; family Geometridae; genus Xanthorhoe; species Xanthorhoe designata. The sequence continues at coordinate 1,446,577 of OY757040.1, forward strand.
ATCATAGGAGCATTAAGACAAATCATGTCCCCGTAGTTGACCAGTTAAAAAAACGATAGAAAAATAGTGGTTAGACTGAAAATTACTTTAGAATCATAAATATAAACTTAAAATTGTTACACAAAAGCAATAATTTGAATGAATTTCAACAAAAAATTACCCAAAAAGAAATAAAATAGTATCACCTGTCAAATCATGCGCACTACTATAATGGCGTCCGAATGAGTAGTGTCAGTGACAGGCGGAAGTAAATCGAAATTTTAGGCTACACAATTTGTCTCATTCTCACGGCAAGGTGATAGTTTGATTTGTTTAAAGTGATTTAACAATCTATACTACATAAAGAAGAACGATAATGGCAGGAAAGCTTAATATTTACACTTAATGCCGCGAGTGGTCAACCACCGGTGCCTGGTTAACTACCGGGTCAACCATCCTACATAGATACGTTTTTTTTTGTAAATACATACATATTATACATAGAAAACACCCAGACACGAAACAAATATTTGCAGATCATGCAAACATTTGTCCCGCAGCGGGGATCGAACCCGCAACCTCTGCGTCTCAGGCGGGCTTTTGCCCACTGCGCCACAGAGGTCGTCAAAAGAGATGTTGCCATACATCATGTTTTAAAAGTTATTTACTTTACTTTGTAGATATTAGTTTAAAAAAAGTACATGACATGTTGTAGTGTTTATATAGTATGAAGAGAAATTATGCAAATCATGAAATGGATTAAAATTTATGATAAAACGTGTTTTTATGTATTCTCCCAGTTTATTTTTAGTCATGAAGTATTTGATAACTAGGTAAGATTGATTATTATAATCAACCTTTTTTTATCTTTATTAGGTATGAATAATTCGAAAGGTATTCTCCAAATGATTTTATTCCAACTTTAAAGGCTGTGAATTAGCTCAGGTGAATTAAGTTTACGAAGCGCTTTGTCCCAATGGAGACTTGTATGTAGCTAAGACACGCGCGTCAAACGCGATTCTATAGCGATACAGAATTATATAAAAGAGATTAGAAAATAAAAAAATAGATTAAGCATTTTCGAATTTAAAGAAGAGAAGAGTGACTCCTTCGCAAGAGTGACTCTTTCACCCTTCTTTTACACCACAACAGTATGATTACCTACTTGTGCAAAACTAAATTTACCTACACCCGATAGTGCAGCAAATGTATCGCTACCCTTCAGGACCCAAGGCACAACTACTATGCTCAACTGATTGTGCCGTGGGTACTTTTGACTGCCTGTGCACGTTTTTTATACTTTTCTCCTTAAGAGCGGACAACCCGGCTCACTTTTCATACACAAACGCTCGTACGTGATTATGCCGTTGTAACAGATCTTTCTTTTAAACTTTTGGACTAATAGGTATCTTGTGCACTATATCTAGGTTTCTATCGAAATTAAAAGTCAAAATTTTGGGAAACAAATTCAGTATAAGCTTCCAAAAACCTGCTTTTAGCATAAATTTTACCTGAACTTTGGCCGTTCATAATGTACTCATAAATTGTAAAAGGAAAGAAAATATTGTGATAGAAACCTTGCAAATGTTATGGAGATTCTAAATGACAAATATTTATTTTACAAACTTGTAAGGCTTACTGAAAAACACGTATTTCCTGGAACACTTTATATGAAATTTCCGCACACTATTTTTCGAGTGAGCGAGTGAGCGGCGAAAGTACCTACTGAATACCGAGCGCTGAGGCGCTATCTCTCTCTTTTCGCTTTGCTTCTTTTTCTAGCATTGCGCTGCATGAAACAACAAGCTTTTCAGCTATGCCCGCGTCGATGATAGACGCACCGGGAAGGGCCACCTGGCCACCTTCCACCTTTTCACATGGAAAACTACCTGTTCTTAGCAATTACGACTGAAAACTGCACTGCCCAATTATCTTAATGCATTTCGACACTCCCTACGTACACTTGTGTAACTGCCGGATACACACTTATACGTTTATTGCATTTTTGGCATCTACACGTGTCAATCTATCATTATAACTTACAAAAAAATAAAAAAGTCTACTCTAAGTACTTTTTTCTCAATCGTGTAACTGTCTAACTTCATTATTTGCCCGCCGTACAATGTTCTATCTTCCTCATACACACTTTGACGCGGGGGGAATGAGGTCCAGGTGGAGGGTAACTGCCACTTACTTAGTTCTTGCGCGGACAGCGAGTACAATGCGTGTGCGATTTGTAAATATTTTATTGCCGCAACTATAACATGTGAACGTTTCTATTCATAAACAACTTGAAAGCTAACGCTATTAAAAAACGAAACATAGATATATCAGACCCTGATATATCTACCTTAAGACCAGATAAGTAAATTATAATTAATTATTTACCAATGTTTTGTACTTTTTGATGTCCAATCATAGTTATTGGGCTTTTTTAGTCAGTTGTGTTTTATTTCCTTCATGGTTACCTTAACTATTATGGATATTATTAGTAATTTTTGTTACTTTCATAATTTTTTGTATTACCTACGTACAAATATGTAACTACGCACTTACATATTTATGCATCGGGGTTCAGTATGATCACAAGTGTATCTACGCACTTACACATTTATGCATCGGGGTTCAGTATGATAATAAAGTGTATCTACGCACTTACATATTTATGCATCGGGGTTCATTATGATCATAAGTGTATCTACGCACTTACATATTTATGCATCGGGGTTCAGTATGATCATAAGTGTATCTACGCACTTACATATTTATGCATCGGGGTTCAGTATGATCATTTAAGTGTATCTAGGCACTTACATATTTATGCTTCGGAAAGATGTTAAATCATAATTCGGTAACTTACCTTTACATAATTTTACATCGGAAAGTTATTTAATTAAATGTATGGACCCATGCACTTACATAGTTCTGCGTTTGTTTTTTCATGTTATTTTAATAAAATAAACAATTATTTTATTGTATATTTTTTAGGTTTTATTTTTTATAATAATATATACTTAAGTAACTACGTCCAATTTCAGTAATAAAAAAAATAAGAAATTCCAATTCACGAATATGGTTCTGTTATATTCTACAAAAAACGAACTACCTTAGAATAAGCTTAGTTACGTAAAACCAAGTGACAATTCGTCAATAAGGGTCAAAACACATGTAGAAGCATAATATTATTAGATCATACTTTCTAACGTTAAACCATGTAAGTACCAATTAAACAGAAAAATTCTCTAAGTATATCCGTGTAACAGGCAGTTACAATATTGCCTTTCTATTAAGCATCGACGAAAAAGTATGTATGTGCCACATACATCATCGTAAGCACCACGTAAAAATATTTACGTGTAATAAAATCTAAACCAATAAATATTAAAATAAAACATAGTATCCATCTTAAACGTGATCAACAGTAAGAGTGTCTCACCAATTTTCACAGCAATATCTCAAAAAGGGCTACAGTTATAGGCATTTCAACTTTTTCAAATCTTAAAAGCGCTCTCCTGTAAAATTTGTGTTTTGCAGATACACAACTGTACGTAGGGAGTGTCGATTTAATCCCTAATTAAACACACTATAGTGATAACTTGTTGTTACCAAAGAAATCTTACCGACACCGACTTTAATAAGTTTTAAATACTTGGGTAGATAGGTGATTGTTTATTAGGACATAATCTTGTCTATCCTAAAGAAATATTATATCAAGAGACTGATAAACCGTGTAAATGTCAACAAAATTCACCTATGATCCGCGCGAGTGAGGAGAGCCCCATAAGATTTGGTATCATGTTGGCATCGATATACTTACCTACTCGTATTTCATCTTCATAGCGTTCAATGACGATAGACTATAGTTTCTAGAAGCTATGACAAAGTCATAATACAAAAATACATTTATAGCAACAGATATTTTTATTACACTTGTTTTTTTCTGTATTCTTAGAAGTAACAATGGACTTTTAACCTGCTAAAGGATGCTCACTGTTATACGAAATGCTATTCAACCGTAACTTTGGATATTTTAAAAACATTTGTAAAGAGGAAGAACTAAAGATATACATTTCGTTCGATGATTTGTTTAATAAATGCGATTCATACTTTTTATTTTATAAAATAAAACACTGTAAAAAAAGTACTTTATCTCAATTAGAACATGAGCAGAGCATTGCCTTTCTATAAAATACATTTAATATGTCGACGATCACGTTAAGCCAGTTTAAGAGAAAGTTGGATGAATGTATTTTTTTTAAATATTATAATTTTGTGTGTCTCATAAAAATGTTATATCTTTTACTAGGTACCTACTAAATGGAACTGTTAAATTGTCGGTCCCGGCTTTTAAAGTAGATAAGCCGTGACGGAGGCTTTGAGACGGCCTAAAAATTCTATCATCAGAGTTGGCCACTTGCATAATACGAACTTAGGTAAGTACTTTTTTTATAAAACTGTGTTTATAATTATTATGAAATACCAAAATTGACGGCTTTACTTCCACTTATTTACACACTTAATAGTGATATCTACAAATTTCATTAGCTGAGAGTGTATCAAACTATCTATTTAATCTGAACAGCATAGCATTATCAGCGTTTCTGTCGACTTTTCTCAGCCCTAAATAAATAGTCAATTATAAAGAGTGATGCACAAAGGTTAAATAATTTCAAGCAGCTAAATTTATATCAAAAGCTAATTCAAATGCAAATAAAGAATACTAAAGTCTCAGAAGTGTTATTATATTAAACTAATCCCTATTTCTTCAACTATCGCGTCAAAAGTTCCAAGTGGATCACCAGCTGACTCTTATCTCTTATAAACAGTGTGATAAGTGCTTAATTGCAGAAAACGACGTTTAGTTCAACAGTCGAGATTTCAGTTGAGCCCCGATCGTTGGACCGCGCTGCCAACTATGAAGACAAAAAATCGACAACTTTAAATGTGAGTTATGATTTTAGGCTGATTTGAGATGTCTAGTGTGAAAATTTAAAAGTTCTGATGGACCTAAATTACTTATTAGGTACTCACTGCTTGATATATTTTAATATTTTGGCAAACCATTACAATTTTGATTGTAGGTAGGTACTAAACAAAATGACGTAAATAAAAAATTTACCAATTTAAATTACCTTTATATATATTTTTGAATACAAACCTTTTTAAGTTGTTATAAACCGAAATGCTTTTTTACTTCTAGTAGGGTTCACAAATTATATAGGTAGGCATTTAAAAAACTTTAATAAATTAGGTGAATCTACTTATAAAAATTAATGCATCAAATTTTAAAATTGCAATGTTATTTGTTAACGCCCAGCAGTGGGACACGACGGGCTTATTATAAAAATAAATAGTATCCTTGGACAAGTATAAGGATTTCGGATCTTAACGATAAACAAAAACTCTGAAGCCAAGCAATCTGAAATTCACGTGAAAAACTTTCACTAAACTGTGAATCTACAAGGATAAGACAGATTTTTTGTAATAATATTTTTTTATACCTAAAAGTACTAGTTTTAGGACTTGTTGGTACTTACGTCTTGAAAATTTGACATAATAAAGGATAAAATTTTCTGACAATAGCTTTTTTAAAGAGTATATTAAAATAGTGTTTTTTTTGTAACATCATGTCAGTGTGTTCCGTTAATTTTTCCACTGAGGATCATAATATCATAATATTATTTGCTACAGTTAATAACAGTTAGTTTACATCACAATTATGATGAAACATTTAATCACTTACACTTATCCCGCTGATACAGTTTTAAAAGTCAAAGGTTATAACAAGAATCTACAACAGACAGAAACGAACTGTTCACCAAATTATACGTACGCAATGAATGAGTCACAAATACCTATACATTATGTATTGCTTTTCAACCTATCTTTAAAGTAAGTTTGTAAGAGCAAATGGCCAACTCTGGTGTAGTTTTAAGTCCGCCTAATATAATAATGTTAATTGGAATGTAGGGATAGTTTTGATTGATTTATAATAATTAAATACCTATATTAAATGCATAACACAAACAACTGAAACCCAACGGCTCCCTGAAATCCTGAATTAAGTATTAGAAACAAGAGAGAATTTGATCCAAGACAATGAAAACTGATGCAATCAGTCGCAAGTAACGCCTTGCTAATAAATAACGTTATAATCTGTGAGAGAAGAATAACCATTTTTTTTCCTGATAAAGTCATCTGCACTACTATCTCTGCTATAGATGCGATCCTATGCGATACTTTTGTTTTATACATTACTTTAATATTTCAGACCTTATTAACCATTTGAGACTCTTTAACTTGACAGATTAGACAAACGTCAAGTAATGTCAAAGATAAGCACCACTTATATTAAGTAGCGTTTCAGTATTCGTGCGATTAGAGTATTAGATTGATAAAATAATCTTATAATCGTATAATATAATTGTAGAACTCTGGAATAATGTATAGTGACACAATTTATACTTATTAAGGACTAATTGTTGTTAGTTCTAAAATTAGCAAAGCAACATTGCTATATCTATCCAAAAGGTCACAGATATTAATAAAGTCGCTAGGTACTCAAGGTAATATTTTACAGTCGAAATGTGTACCTACCTAGTAATACCTATTCTCAGATTAGCAACCCTCCCTCCATTTAAAACTGTGAAGATTGCTATACACCAAGGTCCGCGATATCGAACAAATGAAATGACTGAATAAATTATAGTACAAGATAGACGACGTTTATGATTACAATTAATTGGGTTCGTGCTTTTTTGTTGTTGTTTGTCTTTATATATATGTATGTAGGTACCTACATACATTATGCATAGACACCAAACTATTCCAAGCTGATTTAATTTAAAACAGGGTCTGACTCTGAATCTATGTGATTAGTTAAACAATAGTCTATGTTGCCAGCAGAGAATCATTATTTAAGCTCTCTAACTACTTATGTTGCAGATATAGACACTTAGACCAAATTTGAGTAGTTAGGTACCTACGTACGTACGTAGGTATACGTACTAGATAAATTTCACTTCATTGTATAATTTGGTCGACCGTTATGTTATGACTACCAAATCATTTAAGTTTTTTTTTCAAGTATTTTTATTTTCAATTATTGGTTGCAAGTTCATCGTAGCAATTCAAAACAAAACAGTATCGCTCTCAGTCGCTTACCTAAGACACAACCTTAAATTACTTGAGTTGCAGGCTGTAATAAGAAGGTTCCAGTGCTTTGTGGATACAGATCTCTGTAGTGGTTTGATGTGGGTGCACTACCAAACTCTGTGCTAAGTGTTAATGATTAAGAAAAAATGTTGGCAATTTTAAATTTAGTTCGAAATTTAACTTTTTATACTTAATCTGAAAAGTTTAACTTATGTGGTTGTGAGATTTAATAATTAAGTTTTTTGTTTTTAGGTAGTACCTACTACTCGTAAATAAAATTAAAAGTTTAAAAACAAAAAACAATCCGTTGTACAAAAAAAGTGAACTGATAATTAAAACTACTCAAGGATAATTTTAACAATTTACAATTTTGGTGCCATCATGTTTCTAAAGGTGAGATTTATAGGTATGGCCACAGATAATATAATACCTACTATACTAGGTATGACCTTAATTTGTGTTGTTTATATCTCTACTACTTATATAATACTATAATACTTACATTATCTTCTTTCTTCTCTATATTATAAACAGGTAAAGTTTGTTTGTTCGTATGTTTAGGGTAATCTTCGAAACTACTCATCCGATTTCAAAAATTCTTTCACCGATGTGTAGCATGGACTTTCTGAATGATAGGCTATATTTTATCAAGGTAGGTACCACGTGAGCGAAGCCGCGGGCGGTTCAGTAGGTATATTGTTCTCATTTTCATTAGTTATAGGATTTTTTTGCATTTTAATTAAAATTATTTATACTTAATGAATTCTAGGCAGTGCTAAATCGAAGGCTTTTTTTTTATTTGACTATAGAAAATTTGGAACGTCCAACACATTTTTTTTGCACTAAATAAACATGCATACCTATTTATACTAATATTATAAAGAGGTAAAGTTGGTTTGTTTGTATGTTTGGGGTAATCTTCGAAACTAGGTACCTACTCATCATTTCAAAAATTCTTTCACCGATGTGTAGCATGGACTTTCCGAATGAACATAGGCTATGTTTTATCAAGGTAGGTACCACGCGAGCGAAGCCGCGGGCGAGTAAGATAGTTCATGATAAATTGTGACTTTCCGTAAGTACCTACCTTTATATTGACAAAAATAAAACAAATAAATTTAATTTTGAAACTTGCTAACGAACATCCCCAATTAGGTACCTACCTAAGTAAGTAGTTCAAATATTGACTTAATTATTTTTTGAAAAGGGTTGTCCGAGCTACGTCCAAATTAATTGGCTCATGTTCAGCCCACATTTCGCAATTATTGCAACGTGATATTAAATCTAAGTAATAATTGATTCATGTTTCTATAGATTTCTGAACAATTATCCAATTAATTGCAACATTAACATGCAAGCACATGGCTTACAAATCAGGAGATTCATTTTCTTCTCTTTTTTGTATCTATTAAAATGTTATCTCGAAAATAGTATAAAGCATAAAAGCATTATCTACGGTATGTAACGTGTCGTGTAAATAAAATTATATAAACAAGTGTATTTTTTTTTATAAAACTGAGGCACCTCTCGATGTGTATTTCTGTTACTTCCTAAGATCCTCGGGAGTATAATATACTCTTTCTTACGGAATAATCGGTGAAAATATAAAAAGAACATTATACCTACCAATGGAACATAGAATTTACTTCTTTTTTAAGTCGGTTAAAAACCGATAACGATATTTATTTGCGCTAAAAAGAGATCGATTATTTCTAAGGATTGAAAGATCCAAAACTATTTTCATTTTTCTTTGAAACACATGGATTAAAAATAAAAATCATATTATTTCAAAAGATAATTTATGTAGGTACCTATCCAAATATTTAAATATTGTTAAAAAATAATAATTCAAATCAATATTAAAGCTCTAACCAGTAGATAATCGTCACCGTTTCAATAAGGTAGGTAGGTAGGTACATAATATTGAAGGTAACTAACATCCACTTCCTTCCCTGTATTTTGCAAATGAAACCTAGACAGGTTCAAACTACTAGCTAGGGTATCGTTTTTACAATTGCTAGTTGCTAGTTCTACATTTTATTTGTACTTATTACTTTCTGTGCATATTCTACTAAATCTAGGTACAGGAAATAAAATTTTCCTCCTCTCAAGTAACCTAATTATATAGCTCTACCTATGCGATTAGTGTAACCTTATTATGCTAGTTCTAACTTAATAAATGAAATAAAATATAAAATATGATCACGAATTCACGAGTCACGACTGTATCCCAAGGTGCGGTAAACATATTCTTTAGGTATTTTAGATCCTTTGAAGATGTGTAATGGGATAATCAGAGTATGTCCAAATACATATTTGGTAATGCCCACATTTTGCAAAAGTTAATGTTCCATACGTGACAGGTTGCAACTGTTGCAAGCCCATCGACGCTAATAGAAAGCTGACTGGTTTCCTCACGATGTTTTCCTTCACCGTTTAGACTTTTTTCGAAACGCTAAATACATTGCTGCACGGCCGGATTTGAACCCATTGCCTTCGGATTGAAAGTCGAGGCACTTACCTATTCGGCCATCACGGCTGTTATATATAAGCAAGCTTCTTTCACAAGAGGCTCTTCTAGTTCGATAACAATGCACCTAACAAACGTCACGTAAGCATTCTACAATCTGTGTCATCAATATTATTTTAAGAACATGCAGTGCGTAGTAAATAGATGTTTTTTGACAAAATCAAAAGATTTTAATGAACTGAAGCCGAGGGTGATCAAACAGAAATAGATGCAACTTGCTTGATCGATTGTCTCGATGTGAAAGACCGTTAAAATGCAATAATACGGGCAAGGCAAGCCATGACATGCCAATGTCTCCATTGTAGTATGATAAATAATGTTTGTAGTTATTCTTCTGGTATTTAGTCTACCTACATTCCTACATTAGGGTCATTTCAATCATCATATTAATAAATACATAATAAATAATATTCTGCAATATAAGTAAACCGGCCAACGACTTCAAACCCAAATGCAGTAGACATTTTAAAAATAGAATCATTTGACATTCTTTGTAGAAGTCTTTGGGTTGTTTTTTTAAATAATATGTTTTTATTTTCAGATTTTCAAGATGACGGTTCAAAGCTCGAAGGTGAAGAAGGAAGAGCTGTATAACATCAACCTGGATGAAGCCATGATGTTGAGTGGTAAGCTGTCATCTCTAACGTTAGGTATACCATCTATCTGTGATTATGTTTACTGTGGTTAGATATCTGACATTACTTTAACTTTTTAATTTTCCGTTTTATTTTTAAGATAAAGTTAATAACTTAATAGGTACTTACTACGTTTGGTGAAACTTTTCACTTTCAAAGCCCTTCTTAATTCTACTTTTGATTTGTTTTATAAAAATTGCAAATTGCAAAAATACAGCTTTCTGATAATTCTGTACGGATGAGATTATAATTGAGGTAATCCAGATAACATGCACACAGATAAAATAATCGCATGTTTTCTATTTATCATTTATACAATAAACATTAGCAATAAAACCTTACCATTGCTTGCAAGTGGTCTGTTCAAATGTTATCTGGTTAATCATAAATTAATAATTACCGATCAAATTTGACCGTTTAGTTTGAACCCTAGGTCACGCGTCTGACTTGATCTAGATTCGTGTCCTAGAATAATGCTAATAATAATAACAAAGCTGGAGTATGTTTGGGGCAACAAAACAAAATTTATAATTTTAGCTGCATTATTTTCAGTCTCTCTCTTAAAACAATAAAAGTTCGTCACTAATTATTTTTCTCACTTTTTATATAAATACCTAGGTAAAACAATTTTATAGTCCAAAACTTTTGTGCGTGACGGTATTTTGAAAATGAATCGCTAAATGCGCAGCTTGACAACCTAGCATTCTTTTTAGGTACTACATGACGCGACCTAACCTACCTCATTATCATTTTTATGGCATAACTTTATGCTGACGTTTACTTTGCTACTTCCTGAAAAATAAGTACTAAAAGTGACGGTCATTTAGATTACAACATAAGGCAAGTCATCCACAAAGGCGTATTTTTAATCAACAGTAATACCGTGTATAACGGGGGGACTATTGAAGTCAAACAAATTTGTTCACCGTCACAAAGTTTATTAGAGATGGGTCGTGGGGGGATTAACAATACACATTTACACAATACAATACAGGTTCAGACTTTGGAGATAGATTTTACACACAAGTTAACGTTAGCAGCTACAAAACAAGACTCTTCTTACAAAATACCAAATCTCACATTCTTGTGAGCGGGAAGCGCTGTGATTGGCTTTTTAGTCTACATATTACCAACCTACTAGTATACAACTCCACAACGCGAGCGCGAAGCGCCACGATTGGTCTCTAGCTTACATTGTTACAACCTAACAAAACTTGGTTGCGTTCAAAAATGAAATGGAATAAGGGAACCTTTAGACGGTCCCTTACAACCTCCCCCTGCTAGTCTAGTCAACGACAGGGTCTAGGCTAGCACTAACTGCACCCCTGTTCTTACGCGGTCTACCTCTTCTACGTTTCGGACGTACCGGTGCTTGGATGTGGCCAACAAACGGTGTAAGCTTAGAACTATGGTACTTACCTATGTTCTCCTCAGTACTTGGATCAACCAAGACGTAGCTCACCGGACTGCAGGCCTCGTTCACGCGGTACGGTCCATCGCGGCGCGGGATAAACTTGGGCGTCTGGCCCGGCGCCGCGCTGTTCTGCCCTTCAGTCTTCAGCAGCACCAAATCTCCAACTTGATACAGAGGGACGTCTCGCCGGCCCTCGTCCGCGTACTTCTTCTGCTGCCTTTGCGCCTTTTCATGTACATCCCTCGCCTGTAATAGTGCATTTGACATACGCTTGAGGTAGGGTGTTACTGTAGGCACAAAGTTATCCCTTTCTAGGATGGCACGCATGTCAGTGACAGCGTCGAGAGGCGTCCGAAGCTCACGTCCGAATGCGGTTTCCGGGAGGGGTCCAAACAAATCTACCGACACGACTTCGAACCTCCTAGTCATGGCCGGTGTCTGCAGTAATCCCGCCGGTTTGCGCGTGTCAACCTTGTATCTCTGACACGGCACACATTTCTTGACGTAGTCATTTATAAAAGTTCTCATACCGGGCCAGTAGAATCTCTCAGCGACGCGGAGCAACGTGCGCTCGGCGCCGCAGTGGCCGGCGGTGGACGCGTCGTGCAGTTCGCGCAGCACGCGCGACCGCTCGTGCGCCGGCACCACCAGGCACGGCGACTCAGCGTCCTCGCAGTCCGGTGACAATCTGTATAAAATGCCATCTGAGATTACATATCCACGGTCTGCCCATACTCGGGCCTTGAACGGCTCGTTCGACTCCAAGTCATCAACTATCTTCTTGACCTCTGGGTCGGACAGCTGATTCTCCCGTACATCTCCGGGTTGGCGGGTCGGTATGTCTACCGTCGTGTAGCACAAGTCGCAGGTCGGCTCTTCCACGCACGACGGGCGTGATAGCATATCGGCGACTACGTTAGCCTTCCCGGGCGTATACTCTATTCGCAAATTATACTCTTGCAGAGTCAGGGCCCAGCGCGCTAAGCGTCCACTCGGACTCTTCAGGTTCATCAACCATTTGAGAGGTTGATGGTCAGACTTGACTAGAACCTCAGCGCCCTCTATGTAACCCCTAAACTTCGTCACAGCCCACACGATCGCTAGCGCTTCTCTCTCGGTAGTATTATAGTTTTTCTCTGCTGGGGTTAGCAATCTGCTCGCATATTCAATGGGCCGCTCGTCAAGGCCCTCCCCCTGCAGTAGGACTGCTCCGAGACAATAACCGCTACTATCAGTGCGTAATACGTACGGTTTGGTATCGTCGGCTTGGCGCAGAATCGGCGCGGACACCAGCTGCGACTTCAGCTTCTCGAAAGCTCGCTGCTGCGGCTCCGCCCAGCACCAGGCGACGTCCTTCTTCAGCAGGCTGGTCAGCGGTCGCGCCTCATCGGCGTAGTTAGGAATGAACCGCCGAAACCAACTTGTTGTCTGAATGAAACTCATCAGGTGTTTCAGATTCCTAGGCGGCGGCATGTTCGCGATGGCGTCGACCTTCTGCGGGTCAGCCTGCAGGCCTCCCGGGACGATGACGTGCCCCAGGAACCGCACGCTGTCGCGGGCGAACATGCTCTTCTGCCGATGCACTCGGAGGTTGAACAGCTTCAGCCTCTCGAACACTGCCTCGAGGTCCTCTAGGTGCTGGCTGAAGTTGTCTGAAAGTATTATAAGGTCGTCTAAGTATGCGAGTAACCGAACATCTCTTGTCACATCAGCATCTCCTTCCTTATCTTTACATTTCAGATTAGACTTAAATCTATCAATCAGCCGTTGAAATGTAGCACCAGAGTTCCTAAGACCCATGGGCATACGTCTCCATCTGAACGTACCTAATGGACTAGTGAATGATGTCTTGTCTCTGTCTTCAGGTCTCACCAGACATTGGAAATAACCTGACCTAAGATCTAGAGTAGTCATGTAGTTACTTGTCTTGGCTGCATGTAAAATATCTTCCATCCGTGGAAGTGGATAGCAGTCCGGCTCAGTCACAGCATTGAGTTTGCGGTAGTCAACACATAAGCGGACACCTCCATCCTTCTTATTTACCAACACAATGTTAGCAGCCCAAGGTGACTCACACTCCTCGATCACATCATTTTCTAACAATTTTTGCAACTCTTTATTCAAAAGATCTTTCTTACTTGGGGATAACCTGTAAGGTGGGCAAGCTATAGGCTGCTGGTTTTCCTTAACCTTGATGCAATGGACAGCAAAATCAGTAGCGGGCCCCTTGTCAGCGAAAACCTCACAATGCTTCTCAAGCAAACGGTTAAGCCGCACTCTCTGATCTGTATCAAGCTTCAAACCTTCATCATCCCGCAAGGCCACATCAATTTTAACAGAATGCATAAGCTCAGCATCACATTCCAAAGCATAGTTCAAGACAAACGGATAAGAAATGCTTGGAACATCAGAAAAACTCCATGAAGCTCGGGCAATATCAATTACAATTCCCGCAGTTTTCATGAAATCATTGCCCAGTAAAGTTCTATTATTTGCATCGGGCAACACTGCAAATGTCACAGGGATTTCCCTGCCCTCAAGCTTTAGATGAGTATCACAGCATAAAACTTTACTCACATGAGTAGTCCCATCAGCGAGGCCAAACGTATACTGTGACTCGGTGAACTGCACACCGGAGTCTCGCAGAATGCTGTATAAGCCTGGACTGGCAAGGCTGTGGGTGGCACCTGAATCCAGCACGGCGACTCCACGACAGCCCGCGGCGCCGACCTCCACGATCGCCCGCGTCGTATCGTTGTGCTCTGTGCTGTAGATATCAACACCCTGAAATTTAACTTTATTAGAATCACCAACATTACATGTTGAACATTTGCTTTTTATTACACCGGGTTGGCCACACCCATAACACCGTATATTCGGAGAATTCGATTTACTACTAATCGGTAACTCCCCAGAACCCCTTGAGTTAGTGTGCCTAACCCCTGTGTCACTAGGTTTGCTAGCAGACTGACTTTTAGCTTTAGGGATGACAATATCGCGTGCTTTATCTATAAGATCACCCATAGTCGGACATTCTTTCCGCGGTAAGCGTTCCCTAATACTAGAGCTCAATAAACCATACACTATGTCTATCTGGGTTTCTTCTAAAAGTCTGTAAGGTAACTTAGAAAGAGACGCACGTACACGATTGATAAATACATCACTTTTCTCTCCGTCACGTTGTTCCTTTGAGAAGATGTCCCGAAACACTTTGTGGGCCGGTCGCGGCACTCCGAACATAGCGCGCAGACCATCAATGGCACCTTGCCACGACGTCGTTGAAGCCTTCACACCCTGCCACCAGACAGCCGCGTCTCCCTCGAGCAGCATAGGCAAGCCGCGGAGCGCGTGCTCGTTGGTGATGTTGGTGCACTCCCTGTACACCTCCACAGAGTTGATGAACGCCTCCAACACGTCGTCATCGTTCGCGGCTCCTCCCCGGAAGCGCGCCGAACATTTCGAGAAGTTTCCATGACACGCAGGCGCAGCGGCGGACATCGTGTCAGCCGGCGTCACCACGTTCGACGAAGGCGGCGTCGCTCTGCCGCTTGCAAAGATGTTCTCCATGAGCTGGCGGTTCGCCTCCGCCTGCGCTCGTGTGATGCTCTCCACAAGGGCGGCGAGCTGCGTCTCCGTCATGACAAGCTGCGTCGGCGTTGGTGCCGACACCGAGCTTTCATCGTCGCTGACGGCGCTAGATCCAGCCGCCGTCGCAGACCGAGTCTTCGTAGGCGATCGCATGACTTTAGGTGGCATCGCGATCGGACGAAGTTGTGTGTAATCCTTTTTCTCGAACAAAGTCTAACTGGAACGTTTTCCCTTACAAGATGGCGCGCGTTCGGGAGAACTACGCTCGACCAGAACGCCGGAATCCTTGTAATGGCCCCACGTTGGGCGCCACTATAACGGGGGGACTATTGAAGTCAAACAAATTTGTTCACCGTCACAAAGTTTATTAGAGATGGGTCGTGGGGGGATTAACAATACACATTTACACAATACAATACAGGTTCAGACTTTGGAGATAGATTTTACACACAAGTTAACGTTAGCAGCTACAAAACAAGACTCTTCTTACAAAATACCAAATCTCACATTCTTGTGAGCGGGAAGCGCTGTGATTGGCTTTTTAGTCTACATATTACCAACCTACTAGTATACAACTCCACAACGCGAGCGCGAAGCGCCACGATTGGTCTCTAGCTTACATTGTTACAACCTAACAAAACTTGGTTGCGTTCAAAAATGAAATGGAATAAGGGAACCTTTAGACGGTCCCTTACACGTGTTATTTATATCATGTAGGTACTTACTTAATCTAATATCACGTATTATTTTTACTAACACTAAGAAAGTGATAGTGCTAACTTGGGTACCTATACTTATTAGGAAACATTTGACACACTAGATGACGCCCTTTAAAATGTCTAAGGATATTTTTTTATTTATTAATTCCCACTTTCACGCCCATTATTTTGTAAACGGCCTAACTGATTTTGATGAATCACCGCTAGACAACATGCTTTTAAATAAAAAAACTGCATTCAAATCGGTCAACCTGTCACTCTTATGAGAGTTACGGTGCTACAGACAGACAGGCACAGCACACGGCATAGCGGTCAAACTCTAACATCGGTTTTACTTTTGTAACCCCTGACACTTAAAGCCCCTCTTTTAGTGTCAGGGGTTACAAAAGTAAACCCGATACCTACTCTACGTTAGACACCCAACCCAACCATGAGACGAAGACCGTCGATTGGACAACTGTATTAGTCCCCAAGAATCAATTTTTGTACCGTACTATTATCAAACAACAAACGTACGTATTTATTATTATAATAGCTATAAATCATTCGATTTATCAAAAGCCAGTCATCGATATCGCTTAGACCCCCAATTGTCTCAGTGCTGTAAAAAAAGGATAAGGCTCGAGTACAATCTGCTAAATAAGTTTGCATCGTTTTCTGTCTTGCTTGATGGAAACTATGAGTAGGTACTTATTAACAGTTGTTGGACGAATCTAGACTTGTGTACCTATTGCCTAATTAATTAACAGTACAAACATCTGATTGAAACGAGATCATTGATCTGGTTTTAGGAAATAGTAGAGAACTAGAGATAGGAAATAGTAGGTACAATTATTTTGTACAACAAATAATAATAACATTGATCTCCGCGATCGGAACTATTCGGAACACGCGTCGGCGTCGCTTCGACCAAGACCAGTCTTGATGGACCTCGGTACCCCTCGAACCCAGGGTCTCAATCCCAAAAGATTTAAATATTCATCAGTCAGCAGTCAGAGAGATTCAGAGTCATCGTCTATAAATGGAACTGTCCTACAATTTTTCTAAGCAGTGCAATTAAATACAGTCGGAATGAGCAACCTGTCTAAGTACCTACATACCTGATGCTAATATATTTAAGTAAACTGCTAGTTGTTGATATCTCATCTTATAATTCTACTAGGATCTAGCAATACTGATAATGTTTTGGCTTTGTTTAAGAGATGGAAAGTCATCATTATGAGTCTGGATATCTACTAAAGTATTCCTACTGTTGCAATCTAAACAAGAAACAAGTGTATCCATACCGTATTAGGTAAAAAAGTGCAGGAAGAAAGAAGAAAGTGCAGGTTATAGAAAGTAAGTTCGTATGAGACTAGTATTCTTTTATCTGTGGTATGAGCAAGTGGCCAACTCTGGTGAGTTTTTAGGCCGCCTAAAGGCCTCCGATACAGTATGGATGGATACAGTTGGGTTACCGGCGGTTTTTGTGTAGGTAGTATAGTAATCTATCCTCGCTCACGTGTCAAGCATTATAATGTAAGTATGGAGGGGAGACGCTGCACTGGATTTTTATACATTTGTGATACTTGAATCTGTATCGAGGACAGTAAGGACAGAAAAAATCGAATAGGTAGGTACTTACAGTAATACTTATATTTTTCACTCTTACAGCACTAGCGAATAACACATGTCTGTAATTACTAGTATAGTAGGTATTATATTATCTGTGTTATAGGCTCTAAATATATAGGCTCTAATATAGGCTAATATAGGCTATATAGGCTCTAAATAACGATCATCTTTATCTATCTGCCCTTACCCTACTTGAGGGCTCGGCAACCGGTTTTTCTCTTCTACTCAGCATTATCAACATTCAATATGGTGTATCGTCGCTTTACATAGTGATTCTAACCTTGTGATTGTGTTTCTGTGCCCAAAGCCGGTCTGATTACAACCTTGTAATGCTTAAGACCTAACGAGACGTTAACACTCAGACAGACCAGCGGTAAATCTTGAATTCTAAGAAAAACTTCTAAGTAGGTAGGTACCTACTGCAAAATGTATTCGAAGTTACCGAGGTTGTCATCCTAATAATAGTCTCAAACCTTCAACTACTTATTATTCAACTAAAATAATTATGTGCACCCCTACTTGATAAAACGCTGCTAGCTTCTGCAAGCCCAGAACAAACATCTAAATCTAAAATGATGAGTAGATAATATAATGTGGGAAACCCCAACTCTGCTACAAGATAACATAATATATTATAATATACGTCTTTGCATGTTTGCATAATTTACGTTTCATTGCTTTAGCTCAAATTGGATTGAAAATAATCTGTCGGTAAATATTCTGAGTGTTTAATTTTTGCGTAAATATATTTGTCAGGAAAACCGATCTGATAAGGACTGCGGTAAAAGAGGCAACTTTCAGATGAAGTTTTTTTTAATAATTGCTATAATTAGAGCCAAAATAATTATAATCATACTTACCTACTGAAATTTTGGTACTTTATCTCACAGGTTCTATATCCAACGGATAGAAGAAGAAAGTATTCATATCTTTGGACACGCCTAAACAATGAGATGTTTTAAGGGTTGTCGGAAGTCGGAAACACTTTTTCATTCAAGTGTGACAAGTTTACTTTTTGCATGATAATAGCGTCCTCATGATAGTAGCGTATGACATTTTTAATTTGTTTTGGCTGCACTGACAAGAATACTACTTGGCTCTTTACGCTGACTATTAATTTTTAATTCAGGGTTTGGCAAATATAACATTTTGCACATGCTGATGACGGGGCTGGTACTGATGGGCATGATCATGCAGAGCCTGGCGATGGGCTACGTGCTGCCGCCGGCGCAGTGCGACTTGAAGCTATCCCTGACGCAGCGCGGCTGGCTCTCTGCTACTCCCTTCTTGGGTAAGTAGTCTAGAGTGATAGACGCCGTTCTTGGGAAAGAAAGAAAGAAAGAAGAAACATTTATTCTGGTAGGGCATCAAGGATTACTTCAGTTTCGTCTTACATGCTAGGTGATTCTAATGCCTGTTCCAACGCGACTCTCTGCTGGGTAAGAGGACTGGGTAAGGGGACTTACAATTTACTAGCAAATCTATACAGATATCTTTTGGAGCATTCTTAGTGCTAGGTGGTTTACGTCACGTACCTACCTAAAGATTGATCTACCGTACTTAGGTAGGTATTTTTTTCGATCCTTACTAAAAAGACAGAAGAAGCCTCATATCGGTTTCATTGATTAGACTTAATAATATATGATTTACTCTTCCAGCCATAATTCTGACATCATTCTTCTGGGGCTGGCTGGCCGACACGCGCGGTCGAAGACCCGTGATGATGTACTCCATGGTGTTGTCCGTCGTCTTCTCCTTGCTCGCCAGCTTCGCGCCAGAGATGATCTCATTCGGAGTACTGGTCTTCTTATCTGCTGTGTTGTAAGTGGATTGTGGATTTACTATCAGTCGCGTGAGATTTTAAACTAGCTTGATAAAGCGCGAGCTAGTTGGAATTTCACATTTATGTGTCCCTAAGCCGATTAGAGATTGTAGATCGACAAAAATCCCGTAAAGAAAATGCAAGTCGCAAATTATAGTAGTCACCGACATGACTCAGACTATAATGCAAATCAAAACAATAAAAGCAAAAAGATATCAACTGAAAAGCTTCAGCTAGGTACAACACATTCTTTTTCTTTCTTCAGTGTGTGCCATAACGCCGAGGAATGAGCGGGAGAGCGAATAATGTTTTTACTCGTGAGTGAGAAGCGCAGAACGATAGACACGCAACATAATTTATAGCGAAAAAACAGTTTTTATTTAATTACAAGTTAATTAAACAAGCAATCGAAAAATTAAAAAACCAGAACTAAATAAATACTTCTAGGCTATTTGTCAAAACATAAAACCAACAGAAATAGCGTTCTGTTCCTGAGATAAATAGCAAACTGTGTGAAAAACATGTATTTTTCAAAAAAATATATGATCGAGAAAACTTTTACCAATCGTGTTTCTAAAAAACCATAACGCAAGATAAAAGTTCAAAGTATAATTTCCCTAAATATGAAGGACGTAGCTATCACATATACTGAGATAAATAAGGATTTCGACGACTTTTTTCGACGATTTGCATATGGCGCTCTCTTCAATCAGTTCAGTAGTTTTCTTGTTGAAGATCTCTATGGATCCATGCGCAACAGGTTTTAAGAACACATTTATGATTTCAGTACTTCCGGCTCGTCCGCCGTCGCCTACACCTACCTCGGAGAGTTCAACAACCTGCGACACAGGGACAAGATGGTGGCTTTCGGATCCTCATTCATTGGACTGGGAACTGTTGTGCTCCCATGTAAGTTACTTTAATACAAGTGAGTTAACAAGTGAGTGTTTCCGCGCTTCGGAGGGCACGGAAGCGCTCAGACATGATTCGCCCAGCCCAGTTCAGAACGTAAGCCTAGGGATATTTAGTAGGCAGGTAACTAACATCCCACTTAGCTAACATTTATGTAAAAAAATGTGTCTTTTTCAGGTATTTCTTGGCTAATTCTCCCTCTCGACTTCGCACTGCCCATTCCCTTTCTCGGCATCGACTACCGTCCGTGGAGGCTTCTCGTCGTGGCGTTCTCATTTCCCTTCGCAATTGCATCAATACTGATGATCTTCGCACCGGAGAGCCCTAAGTTCCTCAGCGTTCTGGGAGACTATGATGGAGCTTTGGAAGTTGTGAAGAAGATTTACTCTGGCAATACAGGCATGCCGCCTGATACCTTTGAGGTAATTTTAAGATTAAGGTTCGTATTCAGAGTCAATACTCAAGCGTGAATCAAGCGGTGGATGATTCATCGCTCAGTTTTCATACAGTGGAACATAGAAGTTCCTATTTTTAAGTCGGTTAATCGGTGCTTTATTTAACCGAAATATGATCTTACTGATAGTTTCATCTTCGGCGTCATAAGGTTTCGTGGCCGAGTGGTTATTGCAGCCCGGCTTAAGGGTGATCGCTTGCATCTCACGGGTTCGAATCCCATCGAAGCCGTAAACTTTAAGTAAGATTTTCATTTATTAAAAAATAAACATACTACTTCCCATTCCCATTCCCACATGGGTCTGGAAGTATAACTACGCTGAGACTTGACCTTTTCAGCCACACCTAAATGCCACCCGGGCTAATGTTATTACGTAGTTTGTATAGATATCTTCACCAACCTTTCTCTTTTTCTTTTACTGTGTGTGCTGAATAAATGATTTCTATTCTATTCTATTTTATTCTAACATGTTTCCAGGTAAAGTCTCTGCTGGTTGAGAGCACCGTCTCCAAGTCTGTGCACCAAGGGTTCCGCGCAGTGCTGGTCTCTATGAAGGAGCAGACGCTGCCGCTGTTCCGGATGCCGCTGCTACCTTGGATCAGCCTCGCCTGCTTCGTACAGTTCGGAATATTTGCTGCGTAAGTACCTTAGTACACATAAATAAAATTAAAATCGCCTTTATATAAAGGTATTTTATGCGCTTATCATGTTTTGGAATATTAATTAGAAATTTTAAAAATAAATAATTTTGTGGATTTATGACATAATAAATTATGGTTAACGTATTTAATTAGACGTAAGTGGCAATTCTGGATGTCGCCAAAACATAACTAAATTAATTTGACAGCACTAAAAATGTTGCCGTCCCTTTCATAACGATCGAAATAAAAAGGATGGCATCAATTTTAGTGCTGTCAAACTGGTTTACCTAGTTAAGTTTTGGCGACATCCAGAATTGCCACTATAATACAGATAAAGGTGTTATTGCCGTGTAAATTCCACTTTTGCTAACTTTAACGAGCCTCTACTCTACATTGACAGAAATGAAATTAGACAACTTTTTTCTAAGTTAGGTACCTACACAATAGTGGCAATTCGGAGTGTCGCAAAAGCTAAACTAAACTAACTAAAATGAATACCATCCTTTTTATTCCCATCGCTATGAAAGGTACGGCAACATTTTTAGTTAGCTAAGTCGCTAAGTTTAGCTTTTGCGATACTCCGAATTGCCACTAATATAGTCTCACCGCCCCATTTATTTACCACAGAACTAACGGTTTCTACGTTTGGTTCCCGACTATCCTGAACTCCCTGGCCAACCATGAAGGAGGTGAGACGAAGATCTGCGATGTCTTAGATGCCAGTAGAGTTCCAGTTGGAAATGGCACTGAAGTGAGTTTGACATTTTAAGATAAGATAAGATAAGATAAGTACCATGCAGGCATGCAAATATTCAATCAATTTATTTTTAATTAAGTACATAATAATATGGAAGAAGCATTTAATTGTCCTACAATAATTCAATGTCCCTATAGTCAAAATATTGATTTAATGAATAATAGCCATTTTTTTAATTTTATTCTAAACGTAGGTACCTACCTACTTACGTAACTCACAGCTCGTTGTAGCTGTTTAGATTCAGCAATATTTTTTTTAGTTCTTCTCCCTCTCTAACTACATTTTGTCACACAAAGAACGGTACACTGAGATATAAGATGCCTTAGCTTAGTAGAATATTTCTTGTTGATCCCTGCCTCTTGTTAAATCACCCATTTTAATCCTATTGCTGAGCCAAAAGAACTCTTTTCTGCCATTTCACCTTAATATACTTAAAGCTTGTGTTCACCAGCTAGATTATTTTCCATTTCCTTTCTATTCCTTCAACTCTCTATTTTGCTTTATTACAAGTGAGTTGTAACAAGCTAACAGGTAACTGATAAGGATGCAACGATGCCCTACCTACGTATTTTCAACCTTAACACCTTGTATGTATTGACAAAAAAAAATGTATCTATGTAGTACATCAGTCATCTGGCTACCATAACACAAGCATTAAAATGCTTAGCATGGGACTAGATGACGCTGTGTGGAATGTCCAGGGATATTTATTTATTTATTTTAGGTAATCTGCGACGACACAATGAACCCGGCCACCTTCGAGCGTTCCATCTACATCGGCCTCGTATTCTCCAGCATGTACCTGGTCGTGGGTTTCCTCGTGGACATCGTTGGAAAGAAGCTCATTCTTATAACAGTGTTGGCTGTGACCGGCTTGTGTGGAATTGGCGCGCACCTGGCGTATAACCAGCAACTAGCAGTGGTGCTGTTTGCTGTGTTCCAAATGTCAGGCGCTTGTATTGGGCTGATGAATGCCGTGTCAGTTGAGCTGTTCCCTACTAAGTACAGGTTTGTTTGATTTTGTTATCCATAATGGCATAATAGTGGCAATTCGGAGTAACGCAAAAGCTAAACTTAACTAACTAAAAATGTTGCCGTCCCTTTCATAGCGATGGGAATAAAAAGGATGGCATTAATTTTAGTTAGTTTAGCTTTTGCGACACTCCGAATTGCCACTAATTGTCCTAGTAGGTATATTGTAGATTTTACCTATACCTAAACAAAATAAATAAATTCACGTTTGGAAATAGGTAACATTATTGCCCTGCCCAGTCCAGTAGGTAGGTATTTTCTGATGTTACGATCGAATAGTCTGAGAGAATAGTACAAGAGTTGATTATGTTTACTCAAACTACAGAAGACAAACAGAAGTCTGTGACATCTCATTTAAGAAATAGACCAAAAGCTAGACATAAACTGCTTGTCTTTTGATATTAACAAAATATTTATGTACTGCAGAGCGATGGCAATCTGTCTCACCATGATGCTGGGACGGGTGGGCTCCATGGTCGGCTCCAACCTCATCGGAGTGTTCCTCGAGGTCAACTGCGGGGCTGGCTTCTACCTCTTCGGAGGCATCATTGTTGGTAAGATAAAAATCACCACGTTACCGCGTTGGCCAAGGAGTACTTTGACTTCCGATCCGAAGGTTGTGGGTTTCTCTCCATCCGAATCCGGCCGTGCATCAATGGACTTTTCGTGTCGAAAAAATTATATGCACTGTAACACGAGCTTTAAACGGTGAAGGAAAACATCGTGAGGAAACCCACGGCTAGTCAGCCCCACACGTATTGACCATAGTCTTTCATGTGGCCGGCTAAGCTGAGAGGATGGTTTAGGTGCTGGGCAAGCCTATTCCATCTCAACAATGTCCCAGGCACTACAGTGTACCGTTAAGTGTAGGCAAAGCTTGCCTCCTGACTCTGTATAAATCATCTAAAGGTGTAAAGACCTAAGTTGGGATTTCAACCTGTCACGTATTGAAAGTTAACTCTGACTACCTCCTTAGAGATCTTCAAATTGATCTAAACATTGCAATGAGATATCTGAAAGAAATGTCTACCGCTCCCTGGGATACAGTCGTGATCATATTTCTAAATACTTCTGCGAATGTTTACCAACCGTTTTGTTATAGTGAACTCACTGTTCTGCACCACGCTTCCAAACAAGAAGAGGCTGCCATCTTCCACGAAACCCACCGTTGAATCCACGCAGAACCAAACCCACGAACCAGTATGAACCGGTGCAGAACCACACAGAACCGGATCTAGCCATCGCGTAGCGACGAATGAGAAATGCATTTTATAGACTTTAATTACGACTGTCTCTTGCACAGTGGTATTGTTGATAGTTGTAGCAGGAAAAAGAATACGGTCTGTCTCATAAAAACTCTTTCTTAGGTTTATAGCTTTCTTAGGTTTATAGCTTAGGTTTCAAAGATGTTATGTGGTCAATAAAAAAAGTTGGAAAATGGTAAGTAGGTATCTAATTAGAAAGGTGGTTTGAGCTTAAATACTAAGTAGCCTAAGTTCATTTTGAGAACAACCATTACATCTTGAAACCTACTATTTAAATTTAAAAGCAGATTTTTTAATAATGATGTTGGAATTCCTTACAAAGATTTTTTTTTTAATTGTTTAATTTATTTCCCATAAACTTAGACGGCCGCAGTTCAAGACCCATTGGATGTCCACACACACAAATGGTGATTGTTCTAATTATAAAACAAAAATTAGTCCTAGCATTATTATATTAGCGAACATTTAGCTAAATGGTATACGATTAGGAAGTAAGAGTAGACATTGGGGCCAAAATGGCTACAAAGACAAACAAATAAATTGTTGTTGTTTATAATATACCTGTATTGTTTTTTATTTCACACACATTGCATCCTTTTACTACAAACTGACACAGAATAAAGTTTACCAGCGGAAACTTGATCTCGACTGCAGCGCCACCTACCGGATCCAACTTAGGTGATCTTATTACTTTATTACAGCGCACAGCAAATTATATCAAAATCGATCAAACCGTTTGGAAGGAGGAGAATTAGGTAACACACGCACGGCGAATTTTTATACAATTATTTACAGAAGTTCGCTTTGGGCAGCTTATCGCTTTAGCGCTTAGGCCGATGTCGCTGAAATACCTGGAGGTCTACTCTAAAAACGCGTAGGTTCGCACAGGCCTTTAATAAAAGACACTGAAGCTACAGTAGGCAGCGTCGCTTTGACGGCCAGTGCGTTGGTTCTTATGGGGCGTCTAAACGGGCTATATTTTACGACAATTTGTGGCTGCAATTATTAGCAAACATTGTCCAGCCATCAAAAAACATTTTAGTGCATTTTATGGCTGAGCAATCAATTGCAGACAACATGTTGCAATATGGCTGCAATAGTAAGTATGGCCTTTGATTCAGAATATTTCAGAACAAGATTTGCGAGGCGATCGTTCGGCCACACGCCGGCTACACATAAAAACATTTTGACATACCAAAAAATATGTGGCTATAATGCCGGGCCATTGCATAGTGTGGCTGGTATGTTGCCGGCCAAGGTTTCGGTACGTTTGGAAATTTCGAGTGCAGTTGTAGCCTGTCTGGATGTCACTGGGGAATTAAATAAAGCTTACCTCTGAAAATGCACTTGCACTCTCGAGATATCGCATAGTCAAAATATATAACAAACACAACCGAAAAATTTGACAATGGTTGCACTGAATTTTAAATGCTGTTCTTTGTCCACGGCAGTCTTTGGCGGAAGTCGTTATCAGTATGTCAGCATTGAACCAGCTCAGTGCTTGATGTATTGCAGTTTGCAGTGCGCAGTTAAGATGCGCAGAACATCCAACCTGTAATTCCAGATATTTTTCAAAAGTATCCATCATAAAGTGGGGTCCGGGCGATTTCAAACGCCCTACAGTCTACACATCGGAAGCGATGGTTTTCACTTCAGGGAAAACCTGGTGGAGGGCAGAAAATTTCAGTGTTGTGGGCGGCGGTACCAGGAGAACATAGCATAAGTAGGGGTGATGAGACTATTTATTCCCGCCTAGCTTAGGAACTACGTACGCTTGCGTCAAAGTATTGATTCGATTAGACTTACCCTTGTCGAAGGTGGATGTCTGGCTGGATATGTAGAGTAGGTACCTATATTATGTAGAGTTACAAACTGGAGAGGTAGCTTTATGCATCAAACAAAATAGTATAAGGCATATCCATCGGGCATAACTCTGAAATTAAAGTGA
The DNA here is from genome assembly GCA_963582015.1 of Xanthorhoe designata. NCBI lineage: Eukaryota > Metazoa > Arthropoda > Insecta > Lepidoptera > Geometridae > Xanthorhoe > Xanthorhoe designata. The sequence goes on from OY757040.1 coordinate 1,473,042, forward strand.
ATCTTGCTACAGAACATAAACAAATTAAAATGAGTAAGCAATGGTATATAATAATAATGGTTCGTCTATCTTTAGTTGGGAAGGTTAAAAGTTTCTTAAGTCTATGCACACAAAGGAATTTATTTCATCTGTGCACTTTCTGATTTCCTGGTAACTTGGATGTCAGGAAAACTTAAAGGGAAAATGTTTCCAAGAAAAGGCAATTTTTTTTTTAATTCCTACAAATAATTTAAATGGGAATTTTATCACCTATTTTTGTCATGTCAGAAACATCGATTTTGAAATGTCAATACCTACCAGAAGATGGGCCAACACAATCATCATATTTTTATTAACTTGTCTTTGTACGTTGCCAGAAATGTCGCCAGTCAAAAATGAAATAATCAAATAACAAATCGAGAACCTTCCATCACCCCCTTCAATCAGGGTGAGCAAGACAACTCCTAAGATCCGCCATTTTTACCATTTCTACCAGGCGCACAGAAAGCGAATAGAGCTATTCCTCAACGAGAGAACCACAATATCTCTGTCCTGCTCAAAGTTGCGCGCGCAGCTCCGCAGACGATCGATACCTCTCCCCATAAACTGTCTGCCCGTGACCTACCCCAAGTTTGTTTAACAATTACATGGATAAATCAATTCGTATTTTTGTTTCGTAAATCATTATTTTACAAAATTTTCAGTAGGTATAGGATTATATTATCTGTGGTACCTAGGTACCTAGGCATAGATAAATAGGTAAACATTTTTATATCGGTTATTATAGGTAGGTTACCTAACTACAACCAAAGACGATTATTAATCGTCTTTGCTACAACTTATCAGTGTGAAAAGAAAATAAAATCATGTTTTCACAGGAAAATCACATAAAAGTACTCCTGAAAATAGAAAATAGCATTTTCCACGTGGAAAATCGCCTGAAACCTTTTCACACAAATTTTCCTGACATCTGTATTACCAGGAGCGCATGAAGCTACAGGAGAAAATAAATTCCTGTACAAGAAGCTATGGCTTTCGAGTTTGGATGTGACATATCGATCAACAGTTCAACACTCCATTAAGTAGGTTTGCTAGATCGTCATTCTTAACACGACTTTTGTTTTTGATAGGTGGTGGTACGTAGCTTGATAAAATATAGCCTATGTTCATTCGGAAAGTCCATGCTACACATCAGTGAAATAATTTTGGAACTTCCGATGAGTAGTTTAGGAGATTACCACAAACAAATAAACCAACTTTACCTCTTTATAATATTAGTATACTTAGATAACTGCAACGCCCTGGCGGCATTAGGTACCTGCGTATTAGCACAGATAAAAGAATGTATTAGTATGTGAAGATGATGATATAGGTAAAGTAGCACAATTATGTACTTCCCTGAGATGCAATCTATATCCACAAAAATTTAATACCTACTAATTGTTTAGCGGTTAGGGTGTGAAAAGGTTAGGTACAAACAAACAGAGTTACTTTCACATCAATAATATGGATGATTATAAAATCCTAATCTATATTATAGGTAGGTACCTACTTTCAAGCAATGTTAGTCACATAGTGATTTCTTTCAAAATTTTTTTTTATCTTATCATTACCTTAAGATAGGTACCTACTTACTATTTTAAGAGCCGTACCGTCACGGTATGTTATGTCTGGCATTGATTTGTGTATCTGGCCGATAACTATCATCATGTGAATATGACCAAACACCGCAAAATTTGCCACGTCAATGCTTTCATCTGTCTACAGCGTGCAAGAAAGCTCGCAACTTATTTGAACTGCCTCTATTATTTCTTATTTCATGTGATTTCCTGAACAAGCCTTCAAGAAATGCCACTTGTTGAACTTTGTTATTCTGTTCAAGAAACGTGTTCAGAGCTGTTCTCCAAGCATGGTATCTATATCTTCACGGAAACTACTTAGACTAAGTACCTACTAAATAGGGTCTGACACTTTTATTTTTTTAGAGGAACCATTCAAATCTAGGTAAGTATATTTAAAAATCTCCAGGATACGTTTTTGGGATTCATAACTCTTTTTACAACCTGTAGATTACCTACCTAAAATATTAATTTTATTATTACTTATTAGTATTATTTTATCTATGTTATTTTTCAGTTTTTACTCTGTTGCTATTAGTGAAAACCTCACAGGCTCACTGTTTCTATCTTGTTTTTTAAGGACACCTTGTAAAAGCTGTTGGTTTTCCGAAGATAAATAAATAATATCTATGTCATTCCATGTGAGACAAACCACTTGTTTTAAAAGTATTTCTGGTTTCTCAAATCCGCTCAAGCCGTTTAAGAGGAGAAGAAATATGAGCACACGCACACAGGTTTTTGTTTGTTACGGAATTTTATAATATTTTAAACTGGTTCTGAATACCTATTATAAACACTGAAAACCAAAGGATATTTACCATGATTCGATATTGTCAATCCTGGTAATTATCCCGTTTTAAGGGTCCGGCGACGTGGCTCGGCAAAATTCAATTCCCTGCGCGTTCAAACATCGACACACGATAAAGTCTTGGTGTGCTTGTCATTTTGCATCTGTGTACGTGAGCGTGCGTGACACACGCACACAGACGCACTGTTAGAAAAGTTTAAAAATGTATTAAATGTAAATGCATGGCTATTTTGCAAGAAATTTGCTTGTCTCCCGTAGTCCCAAAAATGATGACTGAAAATAGTTTTTATTCTTCACACAGTGTTGTTTTTCTGTTACTAGACCATTTATGCTATGTTTCTAACAGAAGGAAACTTAAAATATTCTAATGTTTAATACTAAATAAATATTAAGAAAACATGTCTTCTATGATGTAAAAATATGCAAAATGCGATTCGGTTTAATTTCACTTTAGCTAAGTATTTTGAAAAAAGCTTCTGACAGAAACATAGATAAATGCTATCCTAATACGAATAATAGCATACTATGCTGAAGATATGCTCAAATTTCAAATGGTTATGGTATTACGTTTGTATGGGGAACTCGTACAGCGCCGAAGCCTTAAGTGTTTATATTTTTGATATAATAGAAATAGCATGAACGAAGTAGCCACTGGACACGACATAAAAGCGAATGTACCTAGATACCGGTCTTGTCTGTAACCAGGAAATTCTAGCCTTGGTCGATTGTTTTTGTCTCAGCCTTAAGCACTTATACTTGTCAACAAAACATCTCCCAAAATGACTAAATGTTCAGTTACAGGCTACTTCGTTCATGAGAAATAGGTTCGATTATTCGATAAATAAAACGTGATCATTCGATTACATTAGATTCTATCTATATCAATGTCCGATCTTAAGATCGCTACAAACCAATAAGTGACACTTCAATTTTATCAAACCACTCGAGATTACAAACTAAAATGGGTAAACCCAATTATTCGCACCTTAGAATTGGCTACCAATTATTGGCACCTCTCTGATTTCGCCTATGTAACATACATAAATTGAGTAACTAACACAATCCTGTAAGGCACTAGATAAGTTGCAACACCGTATTATATTCTGTTTTTTATTAAGTACTATTTAAGTAGGATAAATATATTATGTTCACGCCTAGGTGGAAAGTTCAAAGTTTTCAAACGAAACTAAATGACAAAAAAGTGATTTAGGCGTGCGTGAAGTCTTCCGCTATTATTGCTGTTTAACATAACATATACGAGTATACTTAGCTGTAATTTGTAATTCCAAAAAAAAATTAAAATAAATATGATCACGACTGTATCCCAGGGAGCGGTAGACTTTCAGATCTTTTTAGGCAATTTTTTTCGCTATTAGAGAGCTAACTGGTTTCCTCACGATGTTTTCCTTCATCGAAATTATTTAAAATAAATCATTTAATCAATCAATCATTTATTTATTTTTCTCTCACAAACAATACATACAGTTAAATAAGTATAAATACAGGAAAATAAAATGAATTAAAAATAAATAAATAAATGCAGTTAAAAATAATCCAAAAATAAGGTGTCGGTTCTAACTTATTGACAAAGAAATGTTGTGAGAGACTGGTGCCTGAAATAGGTATAGAAAATAACCTGTGTTACGGGTCACCAGTGCCCTACTTCACTGATTTGCATAGGTAAAGAACCTAAACAATAAAATTTTGAGCAAGAGATATAAAGTAAAGAACGAAATATTAAATATTAAAAATGTTAGGGATTTTTAATCGTTTTTGCCTCCCTGTAGCGACGGTAAACGATCCCGGCTGTCCAAAAATCGGGAGCCAGGAACACGTCCTTGTACTTGGCGGCCACCCGGAGCACATACGACTTGAAGTTAGTTTCTCTTGTAGAATCCAGCCTCTTCAAGCCATGTACGATGACTACAGGCGGCTGCCTGATTCGGCATCGACTCCTCTCATCCACATACTGGCGGATGGTTTCTTCAGTAGTGGTTGGGTCCAGTCGGGATATATATATGCCGATTGTCGGCTCAACAGCCTGCAGGGCGAGCCCGGCAGAGCGAGGGGCGGTTCCACGTTCGTTTCGGGAAGGCTTCGGCCGACGCTTCTTCTCAACGAGAACGAATCCGTCCGCGTCAGTTCTCCCATCACGAATGGGTATTTTCTGCTGTGACAGACTCTTCTGCCGTATCTCAAGGCTTGGCACCGGACACGGAGGCAGAATCTGGCGGGACACTTGTGCATAACTCTTCTTTTGCCGAGCACGTGGAGCAGCAGAAGGCACAATCGTCACAGGCTGCGGCGTTGACGTCCCGAGAGCCGAGGTCATCGGAGTCAGGCAAATACGTTTTTCGGGATCGATTAATCGTATTAATTAAATACGATTAATCGATCCTGAAGATAAATACATTTTTATAGTAAATCTTGATTACTGTCATCATGCCTATTCATAGCAAATTATAAGATAAGATTTCCTACCAAAGTTAAAAAATAATCTCTACATATAGGTAAAACTGTAACACGTCGATGTCTGTACATTTGAGATATTAACGAAAAACTAATATCCGCATATCTTTTGGGTCTATCTTTAAAGCAACAGAAGCCAAAAAAAATGATTTTAAAATGTTTGTCTGTCTGTATGGATGTTTGTCCCCGCATCACGCAAAAACTACTGAATGGAATTGAATGCATTTTTCATCGATGTATTGTCAGAGTTCTAACTTAAAAAGTTGGCTATTTTACCGCAGGCTAAAAGGTTGCAATGGGGTGTCAAAGTTTTTATGGAAAGTAGCGTGTACAACACGCAAGCGAAGCCGCGCGGGTCTACTAGTAATGTTATTTATTTCGCAATCTACACCAATAGCATGCAATAGTTCAGTGCTGTGACTTCATTTATATTAAAGTGATCGGAAAGGCAGTACCTACTTATATGAGTTAGTTAGACGATGGTAGCCATCTTTCACGTTAGTTACGTACAAACTCATTTCAAGTCGAACAATACACCAATTCATTTATTGTTAATGTACAACTACTTTCAAACGTTCGTATTCAAAATATTATTTACTTGACTCAAGTTCTCGAGATCACATGTCTTTTTACTGCTATTGAATTCAATCCAAATATTTTTTGAGGAACGAGTTTATAAATAAAGTGTTCATTTTAAGTTTGAAGTGATACATTTTGGAAATATAAAATAATGAAAGAATCGAAAAAGTGCAGCTTTGAAGATGCTATGGATCTCACTGGTAAGAATTCACTCTTAAAATTTTTACTCATACCTATTATGTTCTGCTATATTTTTTTTAGTAATGATATTTTTGGAATAGTTTATAATATTATGGGTAGAAATCACGCTTTATTTTGTACAATAGGTACTCTGATGTTTGTTTGATACTATTGATACTACTTACTATCAGTAGGTAGTGGTAGAAATCACGTAAAGTATTATTTTTCACACACGTTTCCATTTATTAAATTATAATTAAAAGTAGTTTTAAAAATTTAGATCTAAAAATTGCTTAATGATCTGAAAGAAATGTCTACCGCTCCCGGGATACCAGTTTCAATTTCATTTTTTTTCATTTTTTCAGTTTTAAAAACCAATTTTTAAAAGCAGTTTTCAGTAGTGACCAATGATTTTATAGCATTGACAATTTACGATTATTTGAGTATAATAGGTACTTACCTACCTAATAAAATAAAGTGTTACGTTACCCCAGGTTTCGGCAAATACAACATGGCCATGCTTGTAACGTGCTGCTTGTTGATCCTGGCCATGTATCTGGACATTTTCGGAATGTCGGTGGCCATGCCGGCCGTGGCCTGCGACCTGAATCTCTCCACCTCACAGCAGGGTCTGCTGACTGCTGTTCCACTTATTGGTATGTGGTAAAATTACATATTAAAGAGACTTGTTGGCCAATTGAATTAAACCCTCGACATTGAATCCGAAGGTCGTGGGTTCGAATCCGGACGTGTTTCAGTGGTGTTTATGCTAATGTGTTTACTGCCTATGCATAGGTAAGCAGATTCTCGCCCGTGACGCGTGGGCATGGGCAAGAATGGTTATGTGTAGGTAGCAAATAAATAAAACATTAGGTGTATTAATTATGTGAAGTACCTAACTCGAAAAATACTCAAAATTAATAAACAAATAACACTAATATTATAGAGGTGAGAGTTTGTGTGTGTAAGTATGTTTGTTACTCTTTCATGCTCAAACGGCTGGACGGATTTGAATGAAATTTGGTACCACGATTTCTTATACCCTGGAATAAAAAATAAGCTACTTTTGATTTCGCTATTCCCACGGGAACGGAAACTATTCACCGCGGGTAACACCGCGGGGCGCAGCTAGTATTTAATATTTTATTTACGACGATAACGATAACGATTACGTTGAATTTGATTTTGATTGATAACGATGATATAAGGATAGAATGACTAGTTTTTAGTTTTTGAATAAATACTTAGGTAGATCTTTACAGAAGTATGAGTGTTTACTTTCCTATGCAAATCAGTGAAGTAGGGCACTGGTGACCCGTAACACAGGGTATTTTCTATACCTATTTCAGGCACCAGTCTCTCACAACATTTCTTTGTAATAAGTTAGAACCGACACTCATTTTTGGATTATTTTTATTTTACTTAACTGCATTTATTTATTTTTAAATTTATTTTATTTTCCTGTACCTATTTATATTTATTTAACTGTATGTATTGTTTGTAAGAGAAAATAAATAAATGATTGATTGATTGACTTTGTTTGGTCGAGTACTTCTGGAACGACCCTTGTTTACCCACTCAATAGCTGAAAACTTGTAAACAGTTTTATTCATTTAAATTCAAAAATATATATTCAATAGAACCACTAAGCTAGAAACGTCTTAGAGCTAGTGATTCCTGTTCTTGCGCGACCAACACACGAATAATCAAGGCAAACTACCTACCCTCTGAAATTATTTTCATTCAAATCAAATTCTACATGAGGCATTGGCCAAATATGTATGTGAATGACTTTTATTGTCTAAAAGGATATTGAATACCTGAAGAGCCAAGATAATGTTTACAAAGGGTTTTGTTTTAATTCGTAATCGATCATGAAATAGTATCACTACTCCATACAATAGTGGCAATTCGGAGTGTCGCAAAAGCTAAACTAAACTAACTAAAATTAATGCCATCCTTTTTATTCCCATCGTTATGAAAGGGACGGCAACATTTTTAGTTAGTTAAGTTTAGCTTTTGCGATACTCTGACTGAATTGCCACTAATGAGATAAGTACATATTAAAATTAGTAATTAGCCTTTGCGTTTTATGTAGTCCTGGCTAAATATTACATATTATTATTGTGTTATCAATTTTATAACCTAGCTATTAGTTTCCCTAAGACTGTGAAAATAAATAAAATAAAATAAATCGTTTTTATAAGATTTAAATATTATGCCAGTTACTGTTGGTGTCGTTGCTACAAATAGTTCGATATTGCAAAAACAGAATTCAATTTAATTGACGAAGACAGATTACAACAGTGTAACGTTTACGCCACGCCAATTGTTTCTAAGCCTATCGATTTTACGATCTTTTGTTATGACATCATCAATATCGAAGTTTTTCATAGAGCTACTTTGTAATCACAACATGTGATTCAACATGTTTATTAATTGTTTATGGAAACTGTATCTCATGAACAATGTAACAATTATTTTGCTCTCCATTATTGCTACCAATGTATTCTATCCACGTTCTTTACCTCGTGGTAGTAGCATAACTTATGGTTATTCCACACGACTCTCGGAGTACTTACGTCAACGAAACAAATAATACCGGTAAACGTGACTAAATTAAGTCATTTTAAATAAGGTAAATTACCTTTCGTAGAGCTCTGCGTAGAGCTACTACGGCGTAGCAGCTACGATTTGTTCTATTGGAATCCCTTCTTTCATTATTACAATTTTCATCAACGGGGCAATCCTTCTTGGTGCGCGGGTGAAAATGAATTTCGTAAAAAGCTTTCATGTTTTTCCTCTTTTAATTTATAGGCAGAAAATGATAGCATACAGCCTAACTCAGAATAAAATCTAATTGCCCCTATACATTTTTGAAACCAACCTATCATGCGCACCACTACATGGGTTGCATTCCAAATTCATATCACATTATTTCCCATGGGAAAAAATGATATTCAGTACAAATTATGACCCGGCTAGACCGTGGGGCTGTAATGACAAATGGAAAGGTTTGGTTGAATAGTTCCCGTTTCCGTGGGAATACCGGGATCAAAATTAGCGTATGTGTTAATCCAGGATATAAGCTATCCTGATATCACATTTCATTCAAATCCGTGCAGCCGTTTGAGCGTGATAAAGTAAAAACATGTGGGAACTAGTAATTGGCCTTCGCGTTTTATGTAGTCCTGGGCTACATATTACATATTGTGTTATCAATTTTATAACCTAGCTGTTAGTTTCCCTAAGACTGTGAAAATAAAATAAAATAAAATAAAACATTCACACTTACACACTTACCCATTAACGCACAAACTTTCACCTTTATAATATTAGTGTGATTGATTAATTGTCATGATGATGCTTTTCCCCAGGGGTTATGATCTCGTCCTACGGGTGGGGCCTGTGCGCCGACACGCTGGGCCGCCGCACCACCATCTTGCTGGCCATGCCGGTCGGCAGCGTGTTCAGCCTGGCCGCCAGCATGGCTCCCACCTACGCCTCGCTGGCGGTGCTAAAGTTCTTATCAGCTGCTTGGTAAGTATGTTTGCTTGGTGAGCATATATTTCGAGACCTCAGGTGCTTGAGCGTGATGCGCTGTTTACAACGTCGTCACAACGTCACTATTGTGTTCAAAGTTAGATCAAATATGCTTTCTATTTGAAAGATCGGATAAATAAGTAGGTATATCGTGTAAATAGCTGTACTTATGTACATATTTAGATATATCTTTTTTTTTCTCGAACCTATATTTTCCCACTGCTGGGCAAAGGTCTCCCTCAATTGTTTCCATCTTTCTCGGTCTTTTGCCATGTCCCACCAACCCATCATAAATCAAAATACACATCTAAATTATTAAGGTCTCAGCTTAGAGAATTGACTAGTATTGCCTAGCTAGAGTATTTGCCTTGACAGTATTCTAATCCATCCAGTACATCATCAGCGAATGCAGCAGGCTTCGTGCTGCTGGGGGAGAGCGTGCCACAGAAGTACCGAAGCCGATTCATGTTCCTGATGACAACGGCGACTATGCTGGTGCAGTTGACTACAGCTGGTAAGTGCATAACAACCAGATCACTTAAAAAAGAAAGGTTATTATAAAACTATATTATATAAGTAGACCTACTTATATTAAGTATATAGTGTTATAGTAGGTACCTACGATCGCCTCTGCGATTCACTTAAAATGCTAATGATTAATAATCCAAAATCATGAAGTGAAACCAATGATAGTCCACATTATTAGTTGTGTGATTATTATTAGTACTAATATTTGCTGCTATTGAACTTCATGTTTTTTAAATTGTAGCAATCTTTTAAGTTGTCATTTATTTCACACATTATTATTTTCAACAGTTCTCGCTCTACCAATTCTACCACTAACCTTCCGACTGGAAGTTCCCTTTCTGAACATGGAGTACCAATCCTGGCGGCTGCTGCTGCAGGCCATATGCTTACCTGGCATCCTCGGCTCCATATTCATCATCTTCTTGAAGGAAAGCCCTAAGTTTCTCCTATACAAGAGTAAAGACGAAAATTCGCTGGAAGTTCTGAAGCTAATCTATAACTGGAACAGTGGAATGGCAAAGGAGAGTTTCCCAGTAAGTAAAGTACCTAGTTAAGAATAGAATAGAATAGAATAGAATATTACTTTATTGTACACCATAAAAGAAACAACACAACTTAGATACACAGAACAAAAAAAAAGTGTAACAATGGGCGACCTTATCGCTGAAAGCGATCTCTTCCAGGTAACCTTTGGATGGACAGGATAAAGTTAACTGGTGAAGACAGTGGCATACATAAAATATTAAAGCAAGAGAAAAAAAAAAATAAACTTAAACTACCTACCTACTTATATAAAATATATAAGTATTCATATACATATATATACATACATAATATTATATATATACACTAAGTTAAATACAATAAGTAAGTTAAACACACTAAGTTAAATACAATATGTAGTAAAAATTACGACGAAGTTGAGCAAACTGATAAATAATGACGACGGACCATGTTTTTAAAAATAGGAAGGGACTTAGCTAATCTAATGGACACGGGTAGCGCATTCCAGAGTTTCACAGCTTGTAAAGTAAATGAATTTCCATAAAAGCTAGAACTGTGAACGATCGTTTTTAACTGTCTTGTATCAGAAGAACGTAAAGAACGGGGATTAGAAACGTGCAAGAATTCAAAACGTTCTTTCAGATAAAGAGGGGTAGAAGGAAGGAAAAGAATATTATAAAGAAGTGAGAGGATGTGCAAGTTTCTACGAAGTCGGATCGGCAACCACTCAAGCCTGTTGCGATATTCGGATACATGATCGTATTTGCGCAAGCCAAAAATAAACCTAATAGCGTAATTCTGAAGACGCTCAAGCTTGTTGAGTTGTTCTTCAGTTAGGTCAAGAAAGCAAGAATCAGCATAATCTAAAATAGGAAGCAAAAGAGATTGTGATAGCGCAATTTTGGTGGCAGTCGGAAGGAAATTACGCAAACGTCTTAGAGAGGCAGAAGCAGCAAAGACCTTACGACTAACTGCAGCTAAATGCGGTCCCCAAGATAAGTTTTTGTCAATAAGCACACCTAAATTCTTAACTACATCGCTAATTTCGATGTTAGTGCCATTGAACACTACAAGTGGAAGGTTTGACCAGTCTACGCGAGACAACATTTTAGAGCTACCTACTACAATAACCCGAGTTTTTTGCGGATTAACAGAAAGCCCAAAGGATTCAGTCCACTTGAAAATGTTGTCAAGATCACCGTTTATATGCAAGTAATGGCTTCACATAACCACTCCGCTTAGTTAAGTATAAAGTTATGTATAATAATTCATCTTTTTTTTTATTTAAGTAGGTAGGTACTACACTAAATTATTAAACTCATGAGAACATAACTATCCACAGATTTTATTATTTTATTTAGGTACCTACCTATATTAAAACCACGTGACTGGACCTGTACACTGTAGGCACAAAGATAATGACAAGACTAAAAAACTACCGATACGATAATAGATTGGTATAAAGGGTACTTTGATTTTAAGATAAGCGTGTGAAACTTATATTGATGACAGGTGATAGCGGAAGTGACAAAAGAAAATTTATGTCACGGTGGAGTTACAAGTTTACAACAAAGATAAAAATAATCTCAAGGAGATGAACATGGATTTTTCAGTCTAATTTCAATTTCTTTTTTTTATTTCATCATCGTTCAGTTCCTCAAAGAAATATCTTCACGATACCTACCTACCTAACTAGGTAAGTCACGTCTGTTGCTATCAGTAACATTTTCATAACTACCTACAGGTGGAAAAAATATTCCTGGATGACACAATACAGGTCGAAGACATTTCGGATGGCAATACAAGTTTTCTGCGCAAAATGTGGAATCAGACGGCTCCACTTTTCAAGCCACCTCTATTGAAGAACTCTCTGAAGCTTTACTACCTGCTCCTTTGCGCTTATATGACGTAAGTATTTACTTAGGTAGGTACTTCGGTACTTAAAATTTGAGTTTTTATTTACTTTTTTACCGATTGTACCAAACATTGATCCTGGAATTTGGTTCGGAGAATCGAAGATAATAAAAATAGATCCAGTCGATCTCCAAAATGGTGTAGGAGGTGGTACCTATGTAGATAACTAACCCGACTTTTTGTTTTATAATTAGGTAAGATCTTTTTAGGTAAGTACTTAAGTAGGTACATGATTACCATCTTCTTTTGTTCAGATCGACAGGCTACACAATGTGGGTGCCCACACTAGCTAATGCCTACTTCACTGGCGATAGCAAATCAGGTATGACGTTCTGTGAAGTGGCCAGCGAATCTACAGCTACTGAAAACTCGGTAAGCCTAAAGCATGTGCTACACATGTGTTAGAATAGCTCAGCAATTAAGTATACCTACTTTATGTATAACCGGATCACAACTTTCAGACAAGCACAGAATGCGACAGCGCCATCAAACCAATGGCACTCTACGCGACCATGGTCTACTCAGGCACCAGCGGCTGCTTCTCAATCATCCTCGGCTTCACCGTCGGCTACATCGGCAAGAAGACAACGACCATCATGGTCTTCATCATGTCCATAACCGCTGGGATTCTGCTGTTGTTTATGAGGATTCCTCTGCTGAGTTTGTCGCTGTTCTTCGTGTTCCTGTATGTGGCTATTATACTGGGAAATGTTAATACGTATCTGGTGGAGCTGAACCCTACACATTTAAGGTAAATTATGCTAGTACCTACTGCAGGTTATAAAAAAACAAAGGATGAATAGTGCAAGATCGAAACAAGAGAACTCGATAAATCTTGCATTTTGAAGAAAGGTAGGTATGTGGAGAGCAAAGCAGAGAGCAATCGCGAGACCCTCGCACTTGTATCTTGGTCTGCTGTCTTTGAACCTACAAAGGTTTAACCGAAAAGCAAATACCTAGGTTTTATTTCTCAGAGGGATATTTAGGTAAGTACCTACCTACCTATATGCACATCATCACGAGCCCTAATTGTAAAGGAGAACATTGTGATGAAACCTGTTTTTCTAAGGGAAGACCTGTTACGTATAGAATGTTAACTTCTGCAAAATGTGGACATATAGGTAGGTACCTACCAAAATTGTATTTGGACATAGGTAAGTAGGTATACCTATACCTACTTACTACCCCCATAGACATCTTCAAAGGATCTAAAAATACATAAAGATCTAAAAGAATATGTCTACCGCACCCATCGACTATATCGATGACCGCACCTTGAGAATACAGGCGTGATTCTATTTCATTTCATTTCTCAGAGGGATGGCGACCTGCCTGTCTGTGGTGGTAGCGCGAGGGTTCGGTTTCTTCAGCGTGCAGCTCATCGCCATGCTCATAGGGAGCCACTGCACGCCCATGGTCAGCGGATACGTCGCCCTCGTTTGCTGTAAGTAGTGTTTTGTACCTTTTAGATAGATCGCGCTACGTAAAAAGAGCGCTAAGGGGAAGTAGCGGGGGTATGTTTGCGCCTGTGTTCATTGAATACAACTACCTACCTAAGTAGTAATATAATTTACTTACTTACATCAGAAGTATTAGGCCTCTACCTCACACTAAGATGAAATGAGAAAGTCAATTAAGTACTACATCTATTAACTAAGACAGACAACCGCAAGACCTATAATTACTTAAACTTTTATTTTCAGCTGGATTAGTGGTGGCGCTGTTTCTACCAGCAGACAAAAGAGAAGAGAAATTAGAGACTGCACAAGTTGACCTAGAGATCGAAAGAAAAAGAAGCAGAACAGATAGCATTTTTGTTGTTAAATTATAGTATGAACAGAAATTACCTTGTGTACAGTTATTTCTACCTTTTTGGTCCAAAAATAACCTTTTACCTATTTTCCTTTAATCCTCAATCATTTCATGATACTCTACTTTCTCTTTAGCATCCTAGTACCTAGTATCCTAGTAGTCTGTGTTGTACAGTTTTGACTCTACTTTTTAAAGTCGCAAACGGAACGTAAAACTGTATTGCCATTAAAAGTTAATCAATTACACAAAATTAGTCATTTCGAACAAATACCTAAAATATTAAAACAATGTTTCTGACTTACATACCTACTAATTTTTATTACTATATCAAGTCTGCCATGAGTCAATCAATTATTCAATCTTTATTTTTGTATTTCAATTCAACTGAAGAGGTGAGAGGAGAAGGATCATTCAGTCTACTTTACAATATTACAAAATTGCATAAAAAGCAGTAGTATTTTATAACATGGCAGCTCCAAAACATGTTTTCGTTGAACTGTCAATGTCAAAAAAATACCTGTCAGTCATTCACGTTCTGTGAAACGGCCAGCGAAATGTCTGAAACAACCGGCGATAATTTAAAACCCCGAGTGGTGGTTTTAGGAGGTAATACAGACATTTACTAACTACAATTCATTCCACGAAAGGTTTTTCATATATTGATATTCAATTCACAAGTGATCTAAAAGCATGTGACCTGTTTTTTTGGATCTCGCTAACGGTCATTGGGAGGTATTAGTCATCGTCAGATTCTCTGGTAGTCTGATTGTGTTCTGGTTTATCCAGGGTGCGGTTTCATCGGCCGGAACTTGGTGGAATACTTGATAACGAATGATTTGGTGAGCGGGTTACGTGTGGTGGACAAAACGCCTCCTCAGCTGGCCTTTTTGAATCCCGCTCACTCGAAGGTCTTTGAAGACCCCCGCGTAGAATACAAGAGCGCTAACCTCATCAACGCAAGTAAGTAATCCCTAAGTTTATGTAAAGGTAAGCATTACCATGTAGTATGAAACCTGTAATTTTTGGACAGTTCAAATAAGTAACTAAACTCTTCTACAAGGAAGTCTTACAAGTGCCTATAATTTGCACTGCTTTACTTGTCTGCCCTGATTCTTATACTACGCACAGAAAATCCTAGACAAAAACAACTGGTAGGTACTTTTCTGTGATCGTTGGAATTTATATTACTATATCTTGAAAATTTATCAATTTACTACTAGTTAATATCTATTGCAAACAGCTTATAATATTTCTTACAACTGCATTCCCAATAAAATAAATATTTCAAATTATTGTGAATAAAATAGAAAACAAAAAAATATATCGACCGTTTCCGCTACAAAGGTCGTATAAACCAAATACGTACTTTTGGCAATGAGCAAAAAACGAAAATGAAAAAAAACTTTAGTCCATAACTTTTTTGTTTTTATAGTTATAAAGTTGTGATCAATAAAGAAAATGCTTGTGTTTGGACCGTGCATTACATCACTTAATTACAACAGTGTAGGGGCTTTATTTAAAAAGTTAGCATGGACTTACACCACTGAAAAATAAAAAAAATGGTTTATACGCCCCAAAAAAAACTCATCTAAACACGAGCGTCAGTCGTAATTGCCGTTTGTGTACAGACGAGTATAGTTTTTGTATCGTATAGACCATTTTTTTTACTAAAAATGGATTTGATGTATTGATCCTAAATAAATGATTTCTATAATAATGAGTTGGTAGAAACGCTGAAAATGAAGAAAGAAAGATTTTCTTAATAATAGCTAAAAGTTTAATTCGTGTTTGTTAGTTAGTAACAAGTAATCAGGTGCGTGTATCTAGTATAATCATCATAATAAGGCTTATATTATACTACATCATCTACCTTATCTCCGTTCAATAAACTATTATTTAGCAAGTAGTAGTAGTAGGCACAAAAAAATAGAGCCAGCATTTTAAAATTTAAATAGGAAGTGCTCAAAGTATGTTCCTTTTAGCGTCAGTCGACTAAAGCAAGTGTTAAGGGAAGTTGAAAAGCTCTCTGATTCGGTCACTAAGCCTGTTTCCAGTGTGGCTGAAGACCCAAGATCCATTATCATCCGACACTATACTTAAGTTAATTATCTCGGAAACCAGCCTGTAACAGATAAGGTTGGCTGAAGCAGCTTCAAGGACCACATGGCTCTTGGTGAGGACAGAATTCAAAAGCTCTCAATTTAGTTTTGCTCGAAGGTAACCGTGGTGGTACTGTTCTTATAAGAAGAGTGATAACACATTAAATTACCTATTAACTAGGAATATATCCATCTCACATCTGAGTCATGCTTATAATTTCCAGTTCTAGGAGATTAATAATATGACAAACCATTTAATTACAAAAAAGAGGTCAATCGTGTATTTCAACTTGGATGGAATCGTTTGGGAAACTTCGTAACGTCTTTTCGTCCTGCATATCTCAGTGCCTGAAGACGAAGGTATTCAACCGGTGTGTGTTCAGAAGCAGTAGGTAATGACTTGCAGATCCAAAACCTTAAAGGCCTTATGAATTGGCTTAAAGTCGCTCAACGAGATAATACTGAAGATGGCTCGGATTTTTTCTACGGAATCAAATCAGAAGTAAGCTATAGCTCGAATAGCCATCTTCTGCATCACGAAGGCTCGCTCGGCGTCGCTTGCGTGTGCCCACAGCTCCACAACGTAGGTGAGTGTGCTGTGGACAGTTGCTAAATAGCACGAACGCACTACCTCGTGGGTGGCTGTACTCGCCAGTCTTCGCAACGCAAACGAAGCCCGGCCGAGTTTTGAGCTCTCTATGTGGGCGTCCCATGTTAGGGAACTATCGATTTGGAAACCTAGCAGCTTTGTTGATAGCACCTGTTCCAACTCTGCTGATCCCGCGAGCACCCTAAGTGCTGGGGGTTTTTCACCGTTTAGCTTGAAGGTTAGGCGCTACTTCACAATAATGGATGCATGCGGCATGCATCCACCGTGAACTAGTGGCTAGAAGGTTAGGAGAGGCATGCAGCATGCCTCTTCTAACCGAAACAACTGAAGATCTATGATCTACCGTCATATCTGCGATGATGATGATGATTGATTATGACTATGACCCATGATATACGACGTAAAGAGAACAATTTAAAAAATGTATACATAGACGTAATTACCAACTTACCACTTTTAATGTGAGTTACGCCCTTTGTAGCGTAAGCAAATTGAAATAGAATTATATTTTTTTGGGTGTAAAACACATAATATTTTGTGATTGTGTTTTACGCCCCTATTACTTCGAAAAATTTGTAGTTACGTCAAGTCTTATTTCGTAATCCTAACCAAATGTGTTATACGCCTTGTTTTTGCAGGCAAGTGTTGTTCAGTTGCATGCAAATGTTGGGGAGTAAAAGCCATTTTTTTGGACTTAGCGCAATTTTAAATATACCAATCGATAGAGCGTAAAAAATGCTATAGGACTGCATTCTTAAGTCAATTTGGCCAAAATGGTTTATACGACCTTTGTAGCGGAAACAGTCGATATTCTTCAATTAAAGATGTACTTATTTGCTATAACGATTATTAAAATAATGCTGTGGAAAGACTCAACTTTGTTCAACTAGATGAGATAAAAACTGTGTAAAAAATACTCAATGTCATTGACTTTCCAAGTTCTCTTATTGATACTGTTATCTGAGTGAATGAGTCATTTCCATTATAAATAATTTACTGCCACTAATAATGACATTAAACAAGATTTAATTGTTTATTATCCTCCATGCATTTGTTACATAGCTCAGAATTGAACAAAAAAATTTTTTTTGTTTTTTTTTGTGAACATTTACTAAGATTCTACACATTGGCACATATCCACATAATTTCAATACTAAGAAACTGCCGGACACAACTAGTCATTCAATTATATGTATACTTAATGATGACAACAATACTTGCTTATGTTTACATGAATAATAGACAACTAAAAACATTGATATCATAAACCAGAAACAATGGAACCATCTTTTCATCAAATAACAATCAGTTGCTTACCTATCATTATAATGAAAAAATATAAATGAAATATGATCACTGCTGTACAAGAATTGGTAGACATTCTTTCTTATCATTAGGCATTTTTAGATCCTTTAAAGAAGTCTTAGGAGAGTAATCAATCATAATTATGAATTGTTTAATATAATCAATCATATCTAATAGGTATATTATACTAGCTCTATAGATCACCAATATTATTTTAAGATAAATATGAAGTCCTCCAAGTGCAAACTGTCCTTCCTCTTTTGAAGAGCATGTGGTAGGGAATGTGTTAGTATATTAGTATTTAGTTTATAAGCCTATACAGTTGGCAGAGTTAACAGAGTTGGCCACTTGCTCATACGACGAACGAACGAAGCCTATACATCTGTAAAAAAAAATAAACTCAGTTTAGATTGGTAGTTTACATCCTACATTCAAACTCTAAAATAAAATATCCTCATTACTAGTTAAATTATTAAGATATATTTAGAACAAAATATTGAATACAATAAGCTGAGTCTGCCCATTGTCATAAAATATCAGTAGTTATACGTTACCTGATACATTATTGTACCTATTGTTATCAGGCACCATTGGAATACAAAGTGAGTTTCCTTAACGCCTCAAAGGATTGTTGGGTTACTGTGTTTACTTGATAATCACTCGGCCACAACATGACGCTAATAAACTTATTTACACAACAAAACAGAAGTTGGTGTTTCTGATATTTCAGATTAACTTTTTTTCCCTATAACATAAACTTTAACGGTTGGATATGCAGTGCATACATTTTCATCCCAGCGACACATTTCTCTTGAATAACCGTTATCTATACTGAGTTTATGAACCTATAAATAAGTGGAGAACCTCCTTTTCTTCCTTGATTGGCTTTTTAAATCCAACCACTGAAATTTGACTTTCACAGCCGTACAGCCGTTGCATGTACTATCAGTCGGCGGTACTCGTAAATGTACAAGAGAAAACCAGTTTTGGCCAATGACTTTGCTCGGGTTCCCCTCAGGAACTTGAGTAGTTAAGGCGCGAAAGCGTAACAAACAAATATATATATATATAGGTAGTACATAAATTGTATTATAAATGGGGGGTATGTGCTATTGTGTCACTTATCCATTTATAATAAAATTTACGATAGATCACGTAAAAGAAGCTAAGTTTCCACCCACGTATATTGCCCTAATGCTTCACGATTGTTGGGTCACATATATGATTCCATAATTTTATAAATATCTAGAATATCTATCATGTTCCGTTACTGATTCCAGCATCATGCGCATCAGCGCTAGACCCTGGCTCGGGAGCCCCATGGGGCCTGGTGGCCAACTGTGCTGGGGAGACGCGCGTGGGACAGAGCGAAGCGGTGTACGCCGAGGGCATCCTGACACTCAGCACGAACGTGGCGAAGCAATGCGCGGCCTCGGGGGCCCGGCTCGTCGAGATCTCTAGCGGACAGATGTATAGCACTGAGAAGGTACATTTTGATGAAACTGGTACAGGCTGTAAAGTTAAGCCATGTTGTCAGTTTAAAATCCCATCACATAAGTTGGCCACTAGCTCATTAACTTTCTTTATTAGCTAGACTTGGCGGTGATTGAATGTCTTCTAGTTGTCTGATATGATTATGATATAGCTGAACTATGTTATTTATTTATTTATTATTTATTTCTAGCCCATATTGTCCCACTGCAGGGCAAAGACCTCCCTCCCTTCTTTCCAGATTTTTCTGTCCTTGGCCGCAGTTGACCAATCTGGAAGGTGCACATCCAACTCGTCCCGCCCTCTCCGTGGTGGTCTGCCACGCGGACGTCTCGCGTTGAACTATGTTGAAAGAAACTGTTTATAGTGTTATTTGTAGAGTTTTTCTACACGCACCGCAAAGCTCTGATGGAATGGAAACACTCTAACTACCGTAATGAGAGCTCTAGAATAGTTCATATAGGCCTAATCAATTTTACTGAAACTAAATTCTCTCTAATCTAATAGGACCTGAATCGTGTTGCGCCTAAGTGAATTCAAAAACTGAATGAACACGCTAGAGTAATATTAAAGCTAAAGTTGAACTGAAATAATACAACTTACTAGACCCTAAAATATTCTCTCGACAGCCACACAAAGAAGATGGACCAGTAGACCCATGGACGGTGGAGGCGCGGATGAAGAGCAAAGTAGAAAAAGAGTTGAAGAGCTTGGAGCCGGAGCTCAACTATACCATCATCAGGCCAGCTATCGTCTACGGAGTGGGAGATAGGAGGAGCTTGAGTGAGTTTATGGAACTCACTATATTGCCGGCACCACACAATGGATTCAACTTGGTTCCAACATTAGAATGGCCAATGGCAATGCTCCGTTTGTGTCGAATAACCGTAAATGGAGCATTGCCATTGGACATTCTAATGTTGGAACCAAGTTGAAGCCCATGTGTGGTGTCGGCATATCAATAACATCATTAACTTAAATAGCCTCTCTACCTTCTTTGCAAAATAAATCTTAAATAGTGGAACTTTTTAATTTAGATTTTTTTATATTTAGATAAAAATACCTTACGTTACGCGTCGATCTTGCGTTCTTTATCTATCATGTATGTGAAAGAAATGATTCAACTGACGCGCGCCCGCTT
Organism: Xanthorhoe designata; assembly: GCA_963582015.1. Taxonomy (NCBI): domain Eukaryota; kingdom Metazoa; phylum Arthropoda; class Insecta; order Lepidoptera; family Geometridae; genus Xanthorhoe; species Xanthorhoe designata. Next base: position 1,493,623 of record OY757040.1, read on the forward strand.
AAGTAACTATATGAATAACTCATATAGTTACCATAAATTCGAAAAGATTTCCTATATAATTCTAACGTCTGTTCAATCTATTGCCATCTCGTTTCAATAAAACGATAGTGACAAGAAAAGCATACTAAAACTCACCTCTCTTCCAGCCCCACGCCTCCTCTACGGCGGAATCTACAAACATCTCAACGAGGTTATGAAGCTGCTCTGGACAGCCGATCTGAAGATGAACACAGTCCATGTCAGCGATCTTTGCCGCGCGATATGGACGCTGGGTACCAATCCCCAGGCGAACAGACAGTTGTACAATATCGTGGACACCGCTAATAGTACTCAGGGATCGCTGGCTGAGATGGTGGCGGAGATATTCGGGATTCAGCTGGATTATTATGGCACAGCTCTGTCTACTATCGCTAAGGTAAAACTTTGTTTAATTTTTTCTAAGTATTTTAGAGATTTGTTACTACAAATGCGAATGAATGAATTTGATTTAAATTAAAAAATAAATAGTTTCCTATTATAATTTTTATTACTGTTTTGTCTAGATAAATCATTTGTAATCTGATACTATACGAAAGTATTATTTCATTCGATAGCTGCTGTCATATAGCAATAAATACTTCAGATAAATGCTTTGCTTCAGTATAGGGTAAGTAGAAATAAAAAAAAGTTCAAAAATACATGTGGCCCATGAGGGGATCGAACCCGCGACCTTCGCGTTATTAGCACGACGCTCTAACCAACTGAGCTAATGGGCCGATGAAGTCTTCTACGAAATATCTGACCATGATGCATTTTATAGAGCTGCTAATAAAATTGTAAATGTACAAAAACACGTACGTACAATGGATATAAAAATAACTCATCAATTGCTGCAATCCTATTATTTTCTTGCCATAATTCTGCTCACACCTAAATACTTATAACTTTTGATTGGGTTATGATATTTGGACGTGTCTCTGACTACCTTTCCTAAGCATTTTCAAATGATTTACAATGTCTGAAGATATTACCGTTAATAGAGAATTTAGATTTACGTTAGACCTCTATTCATTAAACCCAGGACATAAAATAAGGGTATCACAAGTTTGCAGTGTTTGTCTGTCTGAGGCGATTTAGATTATTATTATATTTTGTTTGGAAAGTGACTTCATTTTTTTCGCTATGATTTAAGAAAATCTACTCATACATCATCTCATACTCATACATACATGTTTGATCATCGGCTATTTTTTAGTTATAGCTTTTGTGTACCTACTTAATTTGTGGACAGCGGGGCTGGTTACATTCTTAGCACCTAAGCACTAATAGCTATACTACCTATAGATAAGTCCTGAATGTAATTGTTTGTTGTCCTTAACAAAAAAATAAGTAAAATAAAATATAGCGGGAGTTCTTCACATTTATTTACAAATAATGTTTTCTCCTCAGGCCGACATAGCCGGTGTGGCCGAGGAAGCAAACGACAAGCACCTAACAGCGTGGGCCGATATCTGCCGCACTTACTCCTTGGCTCACACCCCACTCGAGCCCAGCGCTGGGGTGGAGCTGCTGCTCAACAAGCATCTCTGTCTCGACGGGGCGAAGCTCGCGCCATTGCTGCCCTTAAACGTGCCTAAACCCACCGTGGACAAGCTGAAGGAGGTAAGACTACAGCGCACTTGAAAATGTTGGCAGAATTTCTGAATAATGTGTCTCGATTATGTTTTATAGGAGACTAGCTTACTTGCCCGTGGCTTCGCTCATGTGGTACCTACCTTGATAAAATATAGCCTATGTTCATTCGGAAAGTCCATGCTACACATCGGTGAAATAATTTTTGAAATCAGATGAGTAGTTTCGGAGATTACCCTAAACATACAAACAAACAAACCAACATTACCTCTCTACAATATTAGTATAGATAGTGCCACTGTTCTGAGGTCGTTTAGATTACGAGGTAAATCTTTACGCGATACTTTTGATGAGAAATGTCAAGCTAATGACAATTTAGTTTAGGCCATCATCTGTGTTTGGAATATGAATAGATCGTGTCAGGGTTGGTACCTAAACTTACCATGGATCAAGTAAAGGTTATGTATGAGATATACACCTGACTGCAACATACATACATACAATCACGCCTCTTTCCCATAGGGGTAGGCAGAGACCACGGTAAGCAATAACATCCAGTAACCGCTGTAGTGGCCTATGAGAAAGGAAGAACGGCAGAGAGAAAGAAAAATTATTGTGGAACCTCAAGGATTCCCTAGAAAACGTTTTACATGCTATTGCCGTGTGGAATGTCCAAGGATATTTATTATTATTATGTATGTCAAGGTTTACCATCACGGGACTATGGAGTCCCGGACCTTTGGTAGGCATGCATGGGGCCAAAGCCAACACACAGAGGCCCTTTTGACAGTTTTGATGTTTTTGTGATGGAGACACATACCGGTGACTACCCTGAATAACACAAGAAATGCATCCAAAGGCAGTCCCCGGTCTGTGCAGGACTATTAAAAATGTGGGAAACTACTACTGGGCTATGGGGGTGGGATGGTAGTGGACTGGTTACCGGGGAACTATGGGGACTATGGCACCCGCCGACACAATGTTAACAAACATGTATAAAATGGCGGGCGGAGACTCGCCAACTCACAACTGGGCCCCCCCAAAATAGTTGCACATGTCGCAACAAGGGGGCAACATGACGTGAGTAGCTAGAGGGTGGTTGAGATGTTACCGGGTTTTAAACGACGATCACGAGCTCCCTGAGGGTCCAGCTTCACGTGCCCACTCACCACTTACGTAACACCGCCAGCCCCCGAGCAATGCTCTAGCGACTCCACTCCGTCCGGCCAGTGAAGGCAACACGGAGGTGGGGGACCTGTTCCTCGTCAGTGTTCACTCCGGCCGGCCAGTGAAGGCAAGCGGAGGTGAGGAACGGTGACCTCCCCCAGGAGCACGGGTCGGGTTCGCGGGGTCGCTACTCCCCGACACCTCGCCTCAAAGGTGCCCTGCGCCCTTATTATTATTATTATTGAAAATCACCACTGAGTGGGGTCCCCACAAGGCATTAAACGGCCTCGTGGTTGGCCCAAGCGGAGATGGCGGGACGAACTCGACGAGTACTCCACCAGCTGGCTGACAGAAGCCCTACACCGAGGCGAATGGAAAAAGGGAGGGGAGGCCTTTGCCCAGCAGTGGGATCCAGTGGGCTATTTAGATTAGATTAGATTATTATTGCCAGATTCGGCTCGTAATTGTGTGCTTTTTCTTTTCAGGTATTGGAAGACTATGCTTCCATGAATCTGTTCCCGAAAGACCTCCTGCTATGAGCACGTCACGTCACAATCACAAGTCATTTTATACGTAAACAAACGGTGATTTTTCATCCACTTGCATCGATGTTAGTCTTACGATAATAATTAATCAATTGTGTTCCTTACCCCCGTAGACGTAAGAGATATAATCGATTGTGTAGTTTTAGATGTGACCCGCTTTTGCTTCATAGTTTTTTGTTTTACTTAACGGATGCAAGTAACACGCGTTTCCATGAATCATTGAATAAACGACACTGTGATAAGTCAAGTAAGATACGATTTTTATATAAAAATTAACAGAAAAAATGCCCAAAAATATATTTACTACTTGTAAAGTTGGGTGGACAATAAAATTTTCTTAAATGCATATTTTAGGCGGCGGACACAACACTAAGAGAAATTTGTAAGAAAATAGTAATTATTATTAAACTTTAGAAGTCAATTTTACAAAATGAAATATTTAAAGTACATAGTTTGTACAGATAGATAGATGATGGTAGTCTATAGTTGTGCGAGCTGGCCTTTTTTATTTTTTAAGTAATCTAAGACTGTAGAGACCAAAAAGCATTAACATTTTGCTTTTAACAAAAATCAACGATTGTATCTCATTGAGTTCCATCTGCTTATTCCATCCATTGAAATTACGACAGAGATTATAAATGATACTGATTTAGTCGTACTTAGTTTATGTACTTAAGTAATGGTGCAAGTGATATTTTTATTATGTTTTATAACAAGCTCCCTCGTGGCATCCTGATTAAAAGTATCTTAAGGGTCGGCTCACATCTGACGGAACATAAGTAGCTATACACTATTTCCAGAGTAGGTAGACAAGTATACGCGTACTGAACACTTTAAGCCTGAGGTATTAGATGTGGGCCGCCCCTAAATGTTGATCGCTAACCCTGTTCACACTGAACTGGGTTTACTATAGCTTGTGAGACAAAGCTAATTCCATCTCTTTTCAACATGAGAGTGACAGAAAACAAATAAAAAAAAACAGAAAAACATGTTGTGCCGACCCCACTTAGCGTGGGATAAGGACAGGAGAATGATGATGAGTGACAGAAAACAAACATTAAACCTCTGTTCAAGTGACAGATGAAAATGAATAAAGAGTTATAATTTTAATAAGTTGCGTCAAAGTCTATCATATAGCGAGCTGCGTAGAGATTAAACAAGCAATATTGCCAACATAATAAATAGCGGACTTACAATATATACTAAGCTCCCATCTATATTAAATATTTATAGAACAAATAGTATAAATGTAGTGTCGTCATGAAAACAGTCAAAATTACTACAGATTAAATATACCTTTGTTTAGTAGTTCGAATAATTATTGTAAGAATGCTTGCGAAACGATAAAACTCGACGCTTGATCGAGCCGTTTTTAGGTACAAGCCACACACTAAAAGTGATTTTGACAAAAAGTAAATTGCAGTCATGTTCATGATTAAAACTTTTATAGCATTCTGGCATAAGGGCCCACTTTAAGTCGATGAGAAATCTGTGTGCTGTAATACCGAGTCAGTAACGTAATTTTTTTATATAATCGTAATTTCTTTGCTCTTTCGATAATGATCTTTTGAAACTAAGTTTCGTGTATATTATTAGCTAAGTTATGTGTCTGTTGTGGTGGGTACTGAACTTATAGTATTTTTTTTATGAATATCATTTTATTTACTCAATTAGTATTTATATTAATGGAGGACCAAACACCTAAGGGTGCAATCCGAATATTTGGGCGTGCCTCTGGCTAACCAGTGATATATCTTCTAAGAAAAAAAAATCCTTGTTTGAAGCTCCAAGCTGATATTGTATGTACCTAGGAATTCCGTCGTGAGCATTTTTACATCTTTTGATAAGTATATCATTTTATTTTAGTTTTTTAATACACAATAATCTTTTTTTTTAGAAAAATTAAATCTCCCTACGCTTGTTTCTCAAAAGAATAGGCAGGAATAATTATAACGAATTTACGCGTAATTATATATAATTATAAATTTACTTTATCGCGAAAATACCTTATTTTATTATTTCCCGACGTTTTGAGTGGCTCTCGTGGTCACGGGGAGTAGGCAGGGCATAGATTTCGGTTTACATTGAAGTCGGTACCCACCAGATGCTCAATAAGGATGGTTACCATCGATGCTTTCGATTCCATTTAGAATAAGTTGATGTAAACGTTTCTTCCAAATTTTGCTTCGGCATTTTAGTTATTTTAGATATTGCTTCGAATTTTCGTATGTTCCAAGATTATGTCAATGTATTATGGAATAAAATTATATTATTATGAGAGATATTTGTTTTATTTATTTATTGTTTTTTTAAGAGACAAAGACATGTCATATTTTTAAGCGATGTATATCCTTATATTATAGTCTCTATATATATATCTTAATCTTAAAAAAATATCCTAATCGAAGCCAATTAAAAAATGTAAATAGGTATAATATTTCTGCTTTATTAGGTCTATAGATCTTTTATTATAAAAACAACCAATCGGTAACTGCTATTTTTCGTCGTCTTGTAAAATATATTTAAAAGAAAACAAAACCCACCTTTATGAACTAAAATATTTATTGATAAAATTAAATACAACAACTTCGGATGACAACGTTCAAGAACGTATAGTCAAATATACCTACATACAAACTTAAATTGAAATAAAATCAAACAGCGAACAGTAAGTACTTATTTTATGTTACTCTAGCTTCTAATCGCGGCTTTGCCCGCGATCATTATTAGATAGATTATTACTTAAGGCCTAATATGCGCAACGTGTCGAAACGACAAACGAGAAATATCGATAATGTCAAAGTGTTCTAACTCACTACGTTAAGCAAGTGAGAAAATGTTGTCGATGATGAAAACATTTGTCGTGTTGCGCATGCTAGACCTATACTGGTATCAATACCTAGTCTTATCCAAAACGCTTAACTAGTTGAGGCATTTTTCGAAAACAAAGAAACACGTTTATTTATTGTAAGTATTAGCACAGATAATATAATACTGTACTATAGTATTATTAGAAGAATTTGTGCATAGAAAGACTAATTAGCTGCCTCTACAATTTTAATCGCATATTCTATGGAGCTGCCAATAGCTAACGATGATAGGTCAGCAATAAGATTTGATCAAAAGCCGGCGGATAACCAACAGACGGTTTCTCGAACGCAGATCATCTCCAAACTAACTAATCAATCGTTTACTCTCTGTAGATGATGATCAAGATCCAATTGGTTCTATTGAGAACTTTTTTTCCCAATAAATCTATTTTAAAAAACTACTTTTGGGAACCTGTTAAAAAACTAATTGCATCTGCAATAGATCCAATTTGTGACGTTTTGTTTTAGAAAAAAGATTCTTAATTGAACCAATATGGATCTAGTCATTTTCTAAGTAGATAGATACTTAGAAAATGACTAGATCCATATTGGTTCCATTGGGAATCTTTTCTCATTAAATCTATTTAAAAAAATTGCGTCACAAATTGGATCTACTGAATTGATCAAATCACGTGACAGTGTCGATTGATTATTATATCTGCGGTTGAGAAACCGTCTGCAAGTCTTTCTACGCAATGTAAATGTTACATGTGAACATATTATAGTCGAGGGTCAATTGGTCCGGCCAGTCATAACCATATAAATGAATGAAATGAGATCATCATTTTATGTGAACAAAAAAAATACCGTTAATCAATTTTCACTACTGACAACTAAAGAATTACTAAAAAAACTGAAATTGTATTATAGTAATGAGTAACTGCACAGAAAAATACAGAACTATGTATTTTTACAGTTAAAAAGCTTGCTAAACAATAGTGGCAATTCTGAGTGTCGCAAAAGCTAAACTAAGCTAACTAAAATTGTTGCCGTCCCTTTCATAGCGATGGGAATAAAAAGGATGGCAATAATTTTAGTTAGGTTAGTTTAGCTTTTGCGACACTCCGAATTGCCCCCAATGTAAAAATTACTAGCATATTATAAAAACGATTGGTGCCACACACAGTTGACTGCTCACAACGTAATATTATTAGCTATTTTATTGTTTAATTTTATACACAGCATACGAGTTTTTAAGGCGCGGTGCAAAAAGGCATTACAGAAATTGTTTCTTAAGTTTTGTAAATTCAGAGCACCATTCGAAATTTGTTCGTCACTAGGTACACTAACCCCCGGTTCCTATATCCAACGTACGAATTGGTACGAATGTCCGTAGGTCGGTCGTCATAGCAACGTTGTTATCTGTCAAAAAGTCTCACACATTGTGTTGAATAAACAACGTTGCTATGACGACCAACCTACGGACATCCGTGCGTTGGATATAGGAACCAGGGGTAAGTAAATTAGAATTAACTACTGTCAATTTTCAAACAAACTGGAGATTAATCCACACTGTAATGGCGTCATCTATTACCTGACAGGCCACCGCCAAATAAATCGCAGTTTCTAGTATATTTAGTATCAGAAGAAAAATACAGCGTAAAATTACCTTGGCTCGGTTTGAAGTATATTATTCCTCAAGTTAAAACATACACTGACTATTTGCACACGAACACTAAAATAATAACAAAAAAACAAATAAAGTATCGAATACTTATCTACAACCAACAATTTCTTTATATTTATTAATAAAATCAAATGTGTCGTAATTCAGACAAGTTGCTGGTTCGCTCAATAAATAAGCTGACCCCACACTATCAGAAAGAAACGTCTAACAACTTATAAATTATACCGAACATCTTCAGATATCGCTTGTCAGAAAACATTCCCAACTCATACGAAGGGGAAATTTGTGGTCTCTGCCTACCCCTATAGGAAACAGGTGTGTAGTGTAGGTATGTATAATTGCTCGATATTTATATCGTAACATTCTTACCGTAAACATATTGGGAAGATTTTCCGGTACGTCACAGATATTTCTGACAAACCAATTCTGTCAATGCGCGGACGGACATATTCTTCAAATTCACTCACTAATCATTTTATCGAATAAACGTTGTGAATATTTTCAATTATCAAAACGAATATTCTTTACAACTTCGCAAGACATTCATGAATTCAAGAAACATTATATACACATGACTCGCTACGATCTGCCATTCCATTAGCAATATTTGATCCAAAAAAATATATAAGTAATATGATCAATTCGTAACCAACAAACAAAACTCACACTCTCGTGATTCCTGCAATACAAACTATATTACTATACAATACATATTTAGAAATATATAGATTGTTAAAATTTAAGATGTTTAAACGAAAGACAAGGGATAAACATACTATACTATACATATACATACTAATACCATGGTATCCCATCCCCTTATAAGATGGTTGTAGTTCCAAAAACAAATGAATAGATGGCGTTACGTGTTGCTATTTCGAAATAAAGTCTCTGGAAATTTATGAAAATGCCTAAATTTTGCCAGAATCATATTTCTTTATATTTCTTTAGTACATAGAAATTCAATAATCATGTCCTAGATCTTTTTCTACAAAATAAAATGAAAATATGGTACACTAGCGGCAAATATTGGAACTACGTAACAAAATGGCCCGATTCACCCGATTCAGCAATCAAGTAGTTGAAACTAACGTAGAGTGACGTTAAATTTTGCTACTCGCCTCTAGATGACGCCAGTTAGCTACACTAAAGCCGGGGCGCGCGTTTATAGTATCTGTGTTTACTAGGTAGCCACCAAATTCGATTTGATCTAAACCACCCACAGTAGGTACTTTATAGTAGTTAATTTATACGGAATTAGAGCTAAAAATATATTGTTAAGTATCTAAAATTGGTAGGTATGTAGTATGTTACTATGGAGAGCTCACGTGCATCATAACATAGGTAGGTAGGTAGATAGATTGTCGGTGCATGCATCTCAAAATTCTCAAAGGAGGTTGCGTGCGCTTTTGTGCGACTGATCGCGCGATGCGTTGTTTATGTAAATTGGACGCATAGACTTTTTTGATTATCTTTTGAATTTACTTACGTTTACCACATATTATAGGTACCTACTGGGGATTCGGTATTGTAGGTACCTAGGTATGATTTTAGGTAAATAGTTACCTACCTACCTACCAATATTCAGGTGTGAAATATTAATTAGCCAACTGATTATTTTTGTTACTACCTACGTCTACCGTAGGTAGGTAGGTATTTTATAATCCTTCCTATAAACTAATATCATAAATGCGAAAGTTTGTAAAAATGGATGGATAAAATTAGATGGATAGAGAAGTACTTACCTAAGTATGGATGTGTGGGTGGATGTTTACTTAAGTAGGTAGGCTACTTAGGTAGGTACCTACTTACTACTGTTTCACGCGAAAATTACTCAACGGATTTACTTACTTAGCTGAAACTTGGAATATTATAGGTACTTAAACTAGGTAGGTACTTACATGAATGCGCCATAACTCGAGCGACGCCCGTGCATGCCATGCACTGACTCGTTTTTAGCGAGTTGACAGGCTGCTTGATATTTTCGTCGCATGAAGTACGATCAAATTGGCCTAGTGGTCATAGCCCTTGATAATTATGAAATTGGTAATCGCAAGCTCAAGTCAGTGCACCCCATGTGATCTTTTTGCACTCTTTTTTTCATTTTTTTTCTATTTGAACATAAAAATTGAGTTCCAGTTGACAAAAGATACACAAATTGAGACGTTGGTACCTACTTACCTATTACTGCCTCATAATTTATTGGAATAAAATAATATAGGTACAAATGGTAGTATAAAAAAGGTAAGTACCTATATTTTTATTTTTTTTCGTAAACATTTTAAACAAGAATGCAAGCGGGGTGGTGACAACGGCGCGCGGCGGGCGGGAGGGGGAGGTCCGCTTGGGGGCGCGCGTGATATGTGCGATTATGAATAAATCTAACTTTTCAAATTATTAACCGACTTCAAAAAAGGAGGAGTTTCTCAATTCGCTTTATTTATTATGTTCCCCGATTACTCAAGGACGCCTTGACCGATTTGAAAAAATATTTTTATGTTTGAAAGGGTAGGTAGGTTTATTTTCAAAAGCTTTTATTTAAATTGCACTTTATTTCTCGCTCTACCCATAATTATATCCATCCACATGCATGTAGGTAAGTATAATACCTACTTATATCAAGCACTAAGCAGCTCTTCTATTTACATGCCATTCTTCTCTTCTCGTAACATGGCCATACCATGCCAACCAGTTACTCATTTTTTCACTTAGGTACCTACTTAAATAAAGCGAATTTCACATGATTTTAAAATCTCGGGATTTAATAATTATCATTATCAACATCCCGGGACTGTAGAAGAGGTAGGTACCTACTGATTATATTTATAAGTAATCAAATTCCACACTGGTTTTTTATATACTTAAGTAAGTAAGTAAGTAGGTTGATGTTGATGATGTTGATGTCGACGCGTGATCCGAGGGCTGGCACTTATTTGGCTCAAAAGATAGCATCGCCATCCAGCGCGGCAATGCTGCCAGTGTCTTGGGCACGCTTCCGTCTGGCAGTGGTTTGGATCAGTTGAGCTACCTATAAGTAGATCGTTTGTAACGATCCTTAGGTGGCTCAACTGGTTCTAATTGTATAAGTAAGTAGGTAGGTAAATAACCTACTCTATCTACCTACCTATTCCGATCACTGGTCAAACAATGATATTCCTAAATTAAACACAGATACCTAATTACGTTCGTTCATACACACATAAAAGAATACGTTCATAGTAATTTGCGTTAGGTATAAATATTATGTTCCAAGCAATGTAAAACAGTGTAAAACACACATTGACAAGTTTTACTGAAAAGTAAAACAAAAGATATGAAACAGCACGCAAATGAAATAGATAGCTATAATTTTAATGATTGCACTTCAAATGTTTTCTTGTGCAAAGAGCAACATTTTCTAGTTTCTCAAGCGATACTATGTATTATTTCAATGAAGATAAAGTTTAAAATTATGACACTAAAACTGCTAGCGCCATCTGGTAGTGAGTGGATGCGGCTTCAAGCCACTCACTACTAGATGGAGTTAAGAAATCTCGATTGCGGGCAAGACCACTCACTACTAGATGGAGTTAAGAAATCTCGATTGAGGGCAAGACGGGAACGCCATCTCGCGCTGACGGAATGTAAGGTTATCTGGCCCGAAGAAAATCGCCCGAAATGAAGGGTAGATTTTTTGTTCTACGTGCGGCATCTGTACTTAGTATTCTTTTATCTGTGCTAATACCAAAGACGATTAATATCTAGAAGACAGACAAAGGCCATACACAAAATCGTAACCCTATCCCGCAGTACCAGATAGCCTGAGAACTTTAAAACATCAATTTTATCCAAGAAATTTCAATACTTAGTAGTAGGTAGCAACAATATTCAATATTTAAACATTTTTAACTAGAAAGTAATTGAAATTTCTTGGATAAAATTGATGTTTTAGAGTTTTCAGGCTATTTTTTAGGGTTACGATTTTGTGTATGGCCATTGTCTGTCTTCTAGATATTAATCGTCTTTGCTAATACTAAGTAATTGGTAGGTAATTATTGTTATTGATTATTATAAGTTAGGTAAAATGAAGGTACTCCTATTTAGTACTATTTCCTCTAACATTGTGGTGTCCCAACGGAGCTCTTGTTGCGGCCATTAACCTTGAGTAAAATTATGTACCTACCAACTTGAAGCAATAAATACATATGAACACCTAAAGCTTTGCTAACATTCTATGACTGAATATTAGGGCAATCTAATAATATAAATCTAATAATATAATAAAAACTATAGATGTCTAGGATCAAATATTGGCCGATAGATCAGGAAAAGTTTGCCACATATTCAACAATTGGCGTCACACGACTATACCGAAAGTAAAACAACGCATTCACTCTGCCCTCACGTGGCAGTAGTCAGTCAGCGGCACTATCACCACTTGTATCTGAAACAATGAATAATAATAAAGCCTTTATTCAACAAAATTTCTAATATTGACACCCGTTTCGCGAAGATTGTCTTGCTACTCAGCATAGGCCTCCCCAGACATGCCATAGAGTGCGATCTTGTGTCTTCCTTCTCCATGTTGCGCCTGCTATTCCTATTAGGTTCCTATTAGGCAGAAACAATGAAACGAATTGACAAATAACCTACTAATATTAGAAATAGAAAAATATTTATTTACATTCACTCACACACATTACAGTAGGTACAGGTACAATTATTTGTAGGAAATATGAGTGAAGCAAATTGGTCACCACTCAGCATTTGCTGTAGAAGCTGAGGTAGCAACTACAGCGCTGGTTTTCAGTTATTATAAACGCGAAAGTTTGTAAGTATAGATGGATGGATGTTTGTTACTTTTTCACGCGAAAACTACTGAACGGATTTGGCTGAAACTTGGAATATACATAGTTTATGACCGGAAATAACACATAGGCTACTTTTGATGACGGTATTCCCACGGGAACGGGAACTACCGCGGGGCGCAACTAGTTGTGTATAAATTTATTACAAATGCGAAAGTAACTTTGTCTGCCTGTTTGTCGCCTTTTCACGCGTAGACCGCTGGACCGGTATAAATGAAATCTGGCATAGAGGTAGTTCGAGCCCCGGGATAGAACATAGGCGACTTTATGATCGCGGGAAAGGCCCGTGCTAATTTCGGGTTTTTTATAACACGGGCAACGCCGGGGCGGAAAGCTAGCCAATCTATAGTGCGCTAGCGCTTATTTGACAGATATTGTGTGAAAACTTATCAAAATCAAAATGTATTTATTCAGTGCGATCGTTTATAGACCACTTTGACATGTCACGTTCTTAAAACTAGGTGATTCTAATGCCTGTTCCAACGCGACTCCCTACACCAGGGAAAGAATCAGGCAAGACCTGGTGGTGTGGGCCTAGCTTTTTTTAGCTTTTTTTTTTGTCACAGTCAGTAAGTTCGTATGAGCAAGTGGATAGATGAAGAACTAAAGTTTTTCAGATTTAGACAGTTGGTAGACCTACCCTTAGTTCGTCGCCGCAAGGGCCCACTAAGTGTCGCGACTCGGGGTAGTCAGAGGGAGGCGGGCAGTCCGGACAGCGTCTGCAAAATGTTACTTACTATATTCACAGAACCATTACTTACATTCTCATTTCGCGTATTATATATTCGCATACATTTAAATAGAGCTTCTTACCACAACGCAATAAAATGCAATGAGGGTTTCTGGAGATCCAGACAAACAAAGTTAGGTTCGTCAAATACGTAAAAAGAAAATAATAAATATCCTTGGACATTTCACACAGCGTCATCTAGTCCCAAGCTAAGCGAATTAATGCTTGTGTCGTGGTAACCAGATGACTGATATACTTACTACATAGATACATTTTTGTTTGTTTGTAAATATGTACTAGGTACATAGAAAACAAAACTCCAGACAAATATTTGCAGATCATACAAACATTTGTCCCGCAGTGGGGATGGAACCCGCAACCTCTGCGTCCCAGGGGGGCTCTAATATAATAGTGTAGTATGTCAAACTACATAAGTACTGGGACACGAACGGCTGATATAAATAAATAAATAAATGTCAAACTAACTTGGAGCAGCAATGCGTCTTGCGCTGCGTATGCGAGGCGCGCGCGTGTGTGGAGCCCGTGGAGTGCGCAGGAGTGTAGAGAGGCGTGTTCAACTCATCGAAGTCTAAAGCGCCATCTATGTTCAGCACCCTGGAATCACAACACTCAGGTCTTTACATAATGATCTATATATATTCTTCTATACTAATATTTTAAGTTGATTTGTTTGTTTGTACTACTCATCCGATTTCAAAAATTCTTTACATAGGCTACATTTTATCAAGGTAGGTACCACGCGTGGGAAGCCACGGGGAGCAGCTAGTTATAAAATAAATTCTAACCTGCTTTGTGGAGAGAACCGATGAACCCTCTCAACAACAGTCGAAATATATTCCACACCTTTTTGTACGCCCCACACTAGAATTCCAATCTAGAAAAGAAACAAAAAATCTTTTTTAAACTACACGTCCGATTTCAAAAATTATTACACCGATGTGCAGCTGGACTTTTCGAATGAACATAGGCTATAATTTATCAAGGTAGGTGCCACGCGAGCGAAGCCGCGGGCGAGTAAGTTAGTTTATTATATTAGACAGTAGTGGCAATTCGGAGTGTCGCAAAAGCTAAACTAAACTAACTAAAATTAATGCCATCCTTTTTATTCCAATCGCTATGAAAGGGACGGCAACATTTTTGGTTAGTTAAGTTTAGCTTTTGCGTTACTCAGAATTGCCACTTCTAATATAATAAACTTACTAATAATTAGTTTATTATATTATTATTATTATTTATAATTACCTTGACCCTGACATCAGGCTCGAGTTGTTCGTTCTCCCCGTACTCGTTGACATAGTACTCGGGGCAGTTCTTGCAGGTGATGGCGATACGCACCGTCCTCAACACTACTTCAGGTACCTGTGGACGTATCATACATTATCGAGTAGTCAAGTTAACTATCCTCGCTACCGGGTCCAGTATTTCAAATGTATAAAATTATTAGTTCACGCAAGTTACCGACAGCGGCGCTGCACTGGATTCTCATACATTGATGATTATTATGTATGGTACAATTGTACACTTTAGAACTATTTACGTCAATAATATTTCACAGTGGTAGAGTGTAGGCAAGATTTGATTGCAGGAAACAAAATGTATTGTATCCCCTTGAATATTATGCAGCCTTATCTTCAAAGCTTCTGCGTCTACTACGGTGTTCTCGAAATGTGCGTTAGTGGAATAGTAAATGTCTAATGTAGTATTGTTTCATATTAATAAATAATAATCACTATGAATGAAACAATATAATATGCGTTTCGATATAATAAAAAAAATCTCTAATGGCGCGCGCCGGCCGGACCCAAGTACAGTCCCAATTCTTTCTACTAAGTGCCTCTTTCACGATCTTCAAGTAAGTTCCGAGTAGGCTAGTCACCAAGTAAAGTGTCGAGTTATTGACATAATGGGTTAGGAGCTTTACGGATGGTGAACGAGGCCCTTAATCTAAAATTAATCCACTTAGAGGAAGTTGGTTTGGTTTTTTTTTTTTTTAATTTATAAAGTTTAAAAAAACCACTCAGACAGCGACAACACCCCACTCTCCCCCCGAAAGGGAAGCGAACGATCATCGAGGGCTAGAGACAAACTGTCTTTGCCATTCTCACGCTCAGGGCGCCGCGCCACGTCTCCTCATCGTGGTTTGAGCTGGTCTCACATATTGTGAACGACTCAGGAAGAGCTTACTATAGAAATGATCCTATGAAGTAAGGTCTTGTCGCTACAAATTCATTCGAGCGTCGTTATTCCGCGCCGCGCGTTTTCGTCAGCGCGATCTACGATTGGGTCAAAATTAGCAGCGACATCTAGTCCTGTTACGGGAACTAAATGCGTGAAGTGACAGCTGCTGTCATGCGCGAGCGCTTGACCTTGTGTGACGTCAGTGTTGCGTCAGAGTCTGCGTTGTCGTCAGACCAACTAAAACGGAATACTAAGTAGTTGTTAATCTGTGCTGTAACAATGTGTCAACCTTGGCGTCAACCGAGATAAGAGTTGTGTCAACCAAAGACAAGAATGAAATGACAACATTAGATATTGTGGTTTTAATATTGAAAATGCTACATCTAATTTTAACACCATTGAGTGCTAGGGACACAAATGAAGTATTTATATTAGTTGTTCTGTGGCCGCAGAGGTTTAGCAGTATGCTTTATGCTCTTCTACTTTACTCACATCATAATTCCCTGCCCAGTTGATGAGCAAACTCTTCTTAAACCAAACTCCTTTCGGATAGAGATCCACCGTCCATTCGGTCAGCTTGTCTGTAGGACTCTCAGCTATTGAAGACCTGCGAAAATGCATAAAAATATATTTACACTGTGACTAGGTGAAGATTGGTCTCTCAGACTTATGTTATGATATGCTAATGGTCTCATGGACTTGAAAAGTTTCTTAGTTATTCATGCGTTACGCAGATATAAGTAATTATACTAATATACTGCACAACGCGGTATTACCTGCGGTAGTTTCCGTTCCCGTGGGAATACCGGGATCAAAAGGAGCCTATGTGTTATTCCCAGTCATAATCTATGTATATTCCAAGTTTCAGCCAAATCCGTTCAGTAGTTTTCGCTTGAAAGAGTGACAAACATCCATCCGTCTATCCATCCATACTTATAAACTTTCGCGTTTATAATATTAGTAGGATATAACAACTCTTCAAAATGGTATCTCCCAGACTACCACGATTAATCAAATCTGAGTCTCTCAGACTACAATTATTTAATAAAATCAGCCTAATGCCTCTATTGTTTCCAAGCGATTATCCGTCATTATCACTGTCTGTGGACTCACCTCGAAGAGAAGATACAAGTGCTGGTGTGATAGGAAGGCATGGAGTGGAAGTTGTCGACGGAGAGCACGGAGCCCCACGTGTCCTCGGTGTACAGTCGCGGAGTAAACAACATGCGCCCGGCTTCCGTCTGCTGCACCTCAGCTACTCGCTCGAACTGACCTGATAGATTACAATCTTCAGTTATTCTTGGACATAGCGTCATCTAGTCCCAAGATAAGCAATTTAATGCTATGACCATAATTATGACTGATATAATACTTACTACATAGATTTTTTTTGGTAAAGACATACATATTATACATAATAATACAATGCGATTTTAAAAGTAACTGAATAAGGACTGTACTTTATAACGCTTGCAAATATACAATGTTCGTAGCACAGATAAAAGAATAGTAGTAAGTACTCAAAGTAAAAAATACTGCTTCTTCATAACAGATACAAATAAATCTACTGAAGTGTAGTGATAAGATAGAGTTAATAATTTAAATGACTACGTATCATTTTTCTTTATTGGACAGCGATGTGGCTGCCAGTTTGACTTGCTATTCAGCAATGGGAGCTAAAACTTTCTTTATTACGTCTAATGATATTAAAAAAACTATAAAAAATACGAAAACTTCTGCATTATCTAGCGACAAATTGAATTTGACTCATGTTTTGTTATTTGAAACCTGTATATTTCAGTGAACTTACCTGACTGGTAGCTCATAGCGATCGCCATTCGATCCATGAAGAAGTCTTTGTGCTCCGCCGTGAGAGGGCATAGCAGTAGCTTGGCCAGCTGCTTCGGACACATCATTGGGAACCTGAGACCAAATTTATATTATTAGATTTAAATGAGGACAAAAGTCGTTAAGCCATGACGAAGGTCTTAAGGCGGCCTAAAAACTCCGTCACCAGAGTTGGCCTCTTGCTCATATACGAACGAACGAACGAGGATATGTGTCGATCCAGGATAGCTTATATCCTGGATTAACACATAGGCTACTTTTGCTACCGGTATTCCCCTATTCGCGGGCAACACCGCGGGGCGCAGCTAGTAAAGTATAACTGGGAGAGCCTGTGCAACACAAAACATACTAAAATAGGACACTGGACTTTTTCAAACTTTCGCGATCAGAACACATGATAAAACATATATATTTAGGCTCAACTCATACCAAAAGAGCAGCGAAGCGGAGCGCAGTTTCAGTGTCATACGAATTTCAACTTTATCTTCATTACTATAATACTTATTATCGCAGAGAAGGCGCGCGTATTCGAATGCGCCGGAATTCCCGCGGGCATTCGTGCGACTCGTTCGAGTTTCTCATGAAAGTTGAGCCTTATGGGTATTTATCGCTATTTACCTTTATTTAACTTTATCCCGACGTTTCGACTGGGTTGCACCAGCCGTGGTCGCGGGCAGACTGAATTATATAAAGGTAAATAGCGATAAATACCCGTAAATCAAAGACGATTAATATCTAGTAATCGTCTTTGCCGTAAATATTATGTTTTATCATAGGACAATGGGGTTCAGTACGATTTATGTCGCATTTTTGCAGTACTCTTGAGAAATATGAAGTGAGCATTCAAAAAGCACAGACCTTATATGCGAGAAGACGGCAGCCACTAAAGAATCCCAGTGAGCTTTCTTCTCAGCCTCGCTCATCTCATTGTCGTTATTGAGCCGCGCGCGCTGATTGTTCAACCAAGTTACTACGAATCTAGAAATTAAGTTAAAAGTTGAGGTACGTAAATCAACGATATTTTAGGCGAAAACTATATGAACAAAAATCTTAGGTACTAAAAGTTTCGATTCTGGCGGGATTTGAACCAGCGATGATACAATATTATGTTATCCAAATGTAATACACGAATGTTTAATAAACGTTTATGCAATTTTACATCCTTGTTTTAAGTTAGAGCACTACAAGGATCAACGCTAGGTCCGTTCTTATATATGTACATTGTTCACAAGAGTCTTCAATAGAATGGCGATGATACAGAGAATGGCGCTCAATACCTGGATAGCCACTAGCACCCAGCAGTGTGTGATACCAGGCGAAAATAGTTGATGTGTAGATAGATAGAAAGATAGAAAATACTTTATTGCACACCATAATTTACAAATAGGTACATCAATATAAATAAAAAACAAAACTTTCCTATGACATACAATAGGCGGTCTTATCGCTAAGAAGCGATCTCTACCAGACAACCTATGTACTTAGGTACTTACAAGTAGAGCGTCATCTCGTTATGCAGAACCAAATCGCTCTGCTGCAGCAGCTGCACAAACGTCTCGCCTTCCAGCTCGTCCATATCGCAATACGACCACACCCATTCCAGGTTCCACTTTACAAAGTTTTGGCACTCCTACGAACAAATCATGAATAGGTACTGAAATTATGTCATACTCTTCATTTTGGAAGCAGAAAACATTTTTAATTACCTCGCTAATAAGGGCAGGAGAATGCTGATGATGTACTTTTAATTCTACATTGCTATTGATTGCTATTTTACTATTTTTATTTTTTGTTTAATTTTTTTTTTATTGTCGTGTTTATAAGTAGTATGTGTATTGTACTTGTTTACCTATGTTAATTTATTTTTATTTTTGATTTTTGTGTCCTAGCTATTACGCCTAAGAATAATAATTATTCTGTTATGTATTATCTAAGTGTATCTATACAGGGTGTTACCAGACCACTACCGAAAACTTAAGGGGATGAAAGTACCCATCAATATGAACAACTTTTTCTAAGAAACCAACACTGTGAACGCGAAAAAAAAAACAGCTGTTCCATACATAAGTTCAATACCTACTTGGCTAAAGTGTATGAAACAGCTGTTTTTTTTTTCGCGTTCACAGTGTTGGTTTCTTAGAAAAAGTTGTTCATATTGATGGGTACTTTCACCCCCTAAAGTTTTCGGTAGTGGTCTGGTAACACCCTGTATAAATAAATAAATAAATTGCTTAATATAAAGTTGTGTTTAATGTTACCTTAGCTATTTGATTATGACCACAGGCCATAGTGTACTGCACCCAGGATATAAGATGGCCGCCCTTCGCCGCGTGAGCAATGTGTTGCGCCATGTATTCCACGCATAGTGTGACTAGATCCTACAACACAAAGTAAAACATACTGACAATCTGTACACTATATTCAATAACCACAGTAATAACGATTATACTAATAGTGGCAATTTGGAGTATCGCAAAAGCTAAACTTAACTAACTAAAAATGTTGCCGTCCCTTTCATAGCGATGGGAATAAAAGGATGGCATTAATTTTAGTTAGTTTAGTTTAGCTTTTGCGACACTCCGAATTGCCGCTAATAACTGGATATAATTAGGCTTTTTATCAGTGCCCATGACATGAAGCACATGTTGGCTAAAGAAGTTTAGAAATAAGTCTGAATAGAGTGCCCATTAAAATTCTACATAGCACACTTTGAAATAATTATTCAGTTGTATATTATTTTGCATTTGTTACCTTGTGATATGGGCCTGTTTCAGAGCGTATTGGCCAAGCAACCCTCAGATGCGGCTAAAATGCTCTACAGAGCCATTTTCGAGCTGGTTAAGTAGTGAAAATTTAAAAGAAGGTACGATGGAACTGACATCGTCGCAATGCGACGCAAAAGATTAAAAACAAAAAATTGTTACCTTAACATTATATTTATCAGCGAGGGAGAGCACTGGAAGCACAGTCTGATGTGATATCCGAATTTGGCCAGTGTAAAAATACCTGTAAAGACAAATCATTCCTATTTCAAATTCATGGTATAATAAAAAATATTCTCTTCTAATCATTGAATTATGAAAAGCAATGATATAATATAAAGTTTTACCTATCTATGGTGCCTAGTTTGTTGATGCATTAATTTATCATATTTGTGTAACTAATTATGTATAACTTGAAATATTTGCCACTGATTATTTGTCATCTATTAGCTATAGTGCACGAAGGGAGCCATTTAGGTGCTTTCAAAAGAACTAGTGACATGACTAGAAGAAGATTCGAAGATTTGGCATTAGAATCACCTAGCATGTAAGACGATACTGATGCGATCCTTGAGGTCCTACCAGAATAAATAATTTTTCTTTCTTTCTGTCTTTCTTTCGATGCTCATAAATTTATTTTATTATTTATTTATTTATTTATAAGCCTGATGTTTCCCACTGCAGGGCAGGCCTCCCTTCCCTCTTTCCACTGATCTCGGTTTTGTGCATCTTGGCGCCATTCTTTGTTGTAGGAGTCAAGCTCGTCACGCCATCGTCGCCTGGGTCTTCCACGTGGCCGTCGTTGTTGAGGCAACCAATCAGTGGTTGTTTTTGCCCATTGTTGTTGGCACATGCGGCTCACGTGTCCTGCCCAGTCCCACTTGAGCTCATAAATATAATCAAAAAATTGAAATAGAACCTTGTATTAACCCTCTTAACTCACTTTAAGAAATGTGGGAAGACAGAAGCAGCGGCCGGCGTCTCTTGCAACACAATGCGACTTTCGCGCCATTCGCTCCACTCACGGTTCATTAGCATCACCTTAATTCAATAAAAAATTTGTTTAGTTAAAAAATAGCAACATTATGAACTCAATTTAATACTTTGTCAAAAAGTATTAGAGTTATTTCTGACTAGACTATGACAAGAAGTTATCTAGTTCCTATGTTTAATTTAAAAGGTGGGCCACCAACCTTTCCAATATGGGAAAGTGATGTGATGTATTTGATCTTATTGATAAAGAATTCGATCAGAGACTTATGTAATTGTGGAGAACTTACTTTGACTATACTTACCTTTGATTAAGGACTATTTTATCACTTAAATTCGGTATTAGATTGGGTATTACCACAGGTATTACTAATTTAGTAAATACTAATTAGTAAATACTAAAGAGGCCTTTACCCAAAAAGGATTCAGTGCATATACCTTATCTTAAAAATAAATTATTATAACAAAACTATGTAAAATGTAAAAAGTACTGGAATATGGGCTATATTATTATTTATTTATAAAGAGGAAGTTAGTATACTAAAAAAAACTATTTTAAATTAGTAGCAAGCAGTTCTTGGTTCATGTAAATGTTGATTTACCTGGAAGACCTCACTACTGGCACATAGTATGAGCCTGTGGGCAGGATAACTGGAGCCGCCCACTTCTAACGTCAAATCACTCATCAACTGTTCTGCATATAGGGTGGCAATCTTCTGCAGAACACTCTGAGAGTTGTCCACCTGGAGTCAATGATAAACAAACTTAAGAACATCAGGTTATAAGAAACATAAGAAACATTTTATAAATTTCGAGTACTAAAGACGTCCAAATTAAGCATACAAAGCAAGTAAAGATATTTGTTTTCAGAGATAAGTTGTTTGAATTGCACATTTCCAAAATATAGGTAGATAAAATCAAGCTTTTAAAGTTATTAAACCATAACAATGCCATAAGGCAGCTGAACTCTGTCACCAGAATTAGTCACTTACATAAAATATTGAAAAAAAGTTGAAAATTGCTTTATTTATGTATTTTACAAGAAAAGATCGTTTTTTAGTCAGCTCAAGTAATGATCAGAATGAGACACACCCATCTATTATAAAAGAATTGGTAAAATTTACAGTAATAAAACTTTTTGCCCTAAACAGAAATACAAGTTTATTTTTATTTCATTGGAATTACTGTGGTAGGTAAGTAGGAACCTTGGGAAGTACATAGTTGGAATACAGTTAGGTACTTGTATGTTTACAGAGTAGGCCATTGATAACAATAGCACTGATAAGACCTTGGAAATATTTATCATGCAATTTCTAGGGGCTTACCTCAAACTCTTGACTATTTTCGGGGCAATCTCTTGGAGCTTTCTTCTTCTTAGAAGACCCCGGTTGGTGGTCTACTGTTAGGTAACTCATGATGATTTTTTATCTTATTGATAGTTCAGTACCCACATTATAATCTTAGACATGTTATAAAAGATTTCCCACTGCAATTTAGTTCTAATTGGAGAATTGCGAAATCAAAACACAAACTCCTAAATTTGGTATTGACGTTCGAGACGTCACTTCACTTCAGTTGTCAATAAACGTCATCCGTCATTTTTACAACTGATGTCAAAGTCAGCATTTTTTTTTTTTTTCGGCTTGAGCAGCAGCAGTCCTACTATCATTGGGGTATTCTCTATGGGGTATTGTGGAAAACAACTCCGTGATATCGTGATTTTAGCTTCGATACAATTTAGACAAGTTACACAATAATTGGCAAAGAATAAATAATACTACGGAAAATAATAGAGCTGATTGCTCCCTTTACATTTCTCGAATAGTCCAACCAAATATTTACTTACCAATAAAAAAATATTTCATAAACACATATTTACAATATTTTATTTGTCAAAGAATTTCCACATTTATACTCTTTTACTAATTACTAACTATTTTTACAAAGGATTTTCATCAGGTGCAGCTTTATCACCAGTATTATCAATAAGCTCTTCATATCTATCTTGCAAGAAGTCTTGGTAAGCATCTTTGATGACCCCTGAGCATGCCACATAATGACCCCCAGAATGTTCTACAACCACTGGCTTTGAGAACAGGCTGATTAAAGATTCACTCATTTCTGTAACAACAAATATAATTATTAAAATAAATAAATATCCTTGGACATTCCACACGGCGTCATCTAGTCCCAAGCTAAGCAATTTAATGCTTGTGTTATAATAACCAGATGACTGATAACTACTTAGATACATTTTTTTTTGTAAATACTTAACATACATAATTAATTACTTTTCTCATAAGGTTTTCTTGTTCATTATGTTACCTCATATAAATAATATCTTTACCTTTTGGAATTATTGAGTCACTTTCACCATATACATGTAATGATGGAATAGAGATGATTTCATCATAGAATCCCTTGTGAACTAAGCTCCCAGATTTGAAACCTGATGCAAATATTGCAAATTGGAAATCATAGGGCAAATCTGAAACAAAAATAATATTACTGTGATACCTGCAGGTTATAATATAAACCAATCTTTCCAAAGATTTGAGATTTAGTACTTCTGTACTTAATAAAAAAATGTCTTCGTGGATTTTATATTTTACTTACATCCTTTTTGTGACATAGCTGCCAATAGGCCAACTAGGCAAGCTCCTTGTGAGAAGCCCATAAAACCATCAAAAGGCCCATGTTCTTTGACTGCACTCTCAATCAATCTCAAGGTGTCTTCAAACCCAATTGCAGGCCCTCCAAGGCATTTCCCACTGAATGTGTTGTCTTCTGCATTGAACCACCAAGATCTTGCATCTGTATAAAAAGTAGGTAACTTTATCCATATCTACACAATAAAACCTACAAACCAGGACGCCTATCAATCTCCTAGACTCCTACCAAGATCAAACATTTACCTTCGTCTCCTGTACCATCCTCGCTCACAACTCTATGAGGTCCCGAAAGGAAAAACAGCTGTGCATACTTCGATACTGCTTTACGAAATGATCCTATTTTCCCCTTGAAGACATTGGCATTCTGCCGATAGCCATGGAACGCGAGGATCTTCAGCTTCGGCTTGGGTATATTGTTTTGATTCAAGGGCTCGATGGACGGTGGCGGCGGCGGAGTAGGGTTACTTTGGTTGGAATTCGAGTTATGTTCGGATAACTCTGACATTGTTGAAAAAGTCTGTTTATTCTATGAGCATAGGAATTTCTTTTCACTTTCAAACAAGGAAAACTGGAAAATGTACCTCTGAAAACCAACTGAAAACTTGAAAAATGTAAACAAGACAAATCTGAAGATGCTCGAAACCACAGACTCCACACCACAGAGTAAGTAAATAAAACACAACACAACCACAACACATGAAATGATAATGATACAGTTCTAAAATTCAGATTTTGACACTTTGTTAGCATATAAAAATAGTTTTGTTTTTTTCTTATTTAGTAAACATAAAAGAGACAAGTACATTAATGCTTGAAATAAAACAAAACAATTTTTGTCTTCCACTTCATCCAATCAAAAGTAAGCTTGAATTTGATTGGCCAACCTAGTAAAAACAGTGATGTACTTACTTACTTACTGTTTGAAAATCGATTTTCTTACATTTAATTTTGGTTTTATTAACACGGTTGACTCGTTTTTCAATCGTATTCCATTACGTTTATTGTTTGTTGTTACGGAGATGGTACGGTGGTACTGACTGGTTGATGATTGACTAATATCTGCTGATGATCTGTTGATGATTGACTAATATAAAATAAATAAATAAATAAATAAATCTGCATTATAAATAGGTACATCAAATTACTTTTTATGTGTAACATACAATTTATACAAGCCAGAACAAGAAGTTTTGAGAGAAAATAGTATTCATAAGCTCAGTTTTTTTGTCTCTGATTTTTGACCCTATCCATAACGAACGATTGAGTCGATTATTTCGTTCACGAGCAGCACTCTCGATTTTACCGATTCGATTCCCTTAAGCACATTGCACAACGATTGCATGCAGTACCTACAGTGTATACATGGGTAAAATCGAAAACATCGTCGCATCACTAAAGTTTGGCGCGAAATCGGCATCTGTCAAAAACTTTTACGTTTGTCCGGTGCTTTGTTTTGCATGTTTTGGATTTTTCGTGTGAACTGTGAATCTAGAAAACACAAAATAAAATGGAAGACGGTGACTTTGATCAACGGCTTAGAGATTTACAAAGAGAGTATCTTGAGTTCCTGGACGATGAAGTAAGTATTTTCATGAAAGAGGTTATCTGTGAAACTTTGTTCAGAAGTTCTCAAGTCAAACATGTTTGTTTTTAGGAAGATCAAGGGATTTACATGGACCGGGTGAAGCTTATGATATCGGAGCAATCACAGCGGCTAAATGTAAATGTAAACGATTTGAGGCGAAAAAATCCTGAGCGAGCAAAGAACTTGTTAGAAAGTGCTTTTGAAGAGCAGATAGCTTTCCAAAAAGCCCTCAAAGAATATGTTTCGTCGATTGATCCGACGTACGCCAAAGTCCAAGAAGAGTTCTTTGTGGCATTTTCCGGCAGCTTTGGTAACAAACATGTTACACCCAGAAGTTTGACTTCTCGGTAAGTACTGTTTTTGTAAGGAACATAGTACCTATGTACCTATTTTCGTATTTTAATCTACGCAACCAAAGTTTTTTAATGAAATGAACAAAAATTTAAACCTTCAGGTATCTAGGGAACCTAATATGTGTGGAAGGGATAGTCACTAGGGTATCATTAGTGAGACCTAAAGTAGTCCGAAGTGTGCATTACTGCCCCGCCACTAAGAAGGTTATGGAGAGGAAGTATACAGACCTGACTTCGTTTGAAGCTTTTCCTTCCACAGCTATATATCCTACAAAGGTAATACTTTTACTGCAAACATTCATAACAACTTGATTAACTTTTCTTTGCTTTAATCATTTTATTTA
This sequence comes from Xanthorhoe designata, assembly GCA_963582015.1. NCBI lineage: Eukaryota > Metazoa > Arthropoda > Insecta > Lepidoptera > Geometridae > Xanthorhoe > Xanthorhoe designata. The sequence continues at coordinate 1,519,773 of OY757040.1, forward strand.
AATTTTTAAAATAAGGAATACTGATGAATAAATAAAATTAGAATAAAAAAATTCATCATCTCAGTAAACCAAAAGAGTTTCGAGTTTTACCCATACAGGCACCTTAAGTTATGATAAATGTAAACCTTTTTTTTAGGACGATGAAGGTAATGCCTTAGAAACAGAATTTGGGCTGTCCCGCTACAAAGACCACCAGACCCTGACGGTCCAGGAGATGCCGGAGCGGGCCCCGGCCGGGCAGCTGCCCCGCAGCGTGGACATCATCTGTGATGACGACCTGGTGGACCAGTGCAAGCCGGGAGACAGGGTGCAGATTGTCGGGAACTATAGATGTCTGCCGAATAAGCAAGGGAGCTTCACTGCTGGAACTTTTAGGTATATTTAGTCAATTGATTTCCAGAATATTGGTAGCCAGCAACATCCACAGGAAAGACAAATGTGTGGGGCTGACAAAGTGGTTTTCGTATGATGTTTTCCATCACCTTTTACTTGTCACAATCAAATACATACTTAATAATTTGTTTTATAATAGAGTACAGGAGTAGGAGGAGCGCAGGAGAAGGACGAATGGAGAGAGTGGGGGGAGGCCTTTGCCCAGCAGTGGGACACTGAGGGCTGCTAATAATAATAATAATAGAGTACAATATTTTCTAATGTAAATGAATGTCATAAATTTACAAGAAACAGCTATTTCCTAGGATGATAAACATAAGCTCAGGTCTTCAAACATTTAAGATCTTTTGATTGTGACTAGGAGTAGTAGTCAGATACATGTCTAATAGCTTCTAGTAGCACAACTTTTATCTAAACAATACTTCTTAGGTAACTTAAACCTCGTATATTTACAGGACAATACTAATAGCCAACAACATAACACAAATAAACAAAGACTTCAATATGACCATCACACTCGATGACGTAAAACTTTGCAAGCGTCTCGCAAAGAGAAGCAATCTGGACATGTTTGAGCTACTCGGGAAATCACTAGCGCCATCTATACATGGACACGAGTATATTAAGAAGGCGATATTGTGTTTGCTGCTTGGTGGTATGGAAAAGGTGCTGCCGAATGGGACAAGATTGAGAGGGTAAAGTTATTTTCCTTGTTATTAAATTGTTTAGCTAGAAGTTTTGACACTTTGGAAGCAACATCCGCAAGTACGTCATATTGTATTGTCATTGGTTCACAATAAGTGTGCAAAATTTCAATTTATTCTGAATAAATCTTCACTTTATATTATCTATCTTTGGTACTGTATTGATTAGATGTTAAGTCCCTCTGCAGGGCTCTTTCTTTTTCTCCTATCATCCCTGTCCTGTACCACAGTACACAACCAATATTTTAAGTTATCATCATCATTTGTTACATAATCTTTCACTAGGCCTAGAATCCTTTACTAGGCCGTAAAATAAGATTATAATTTTCCAGAGATATTAACATCCTCCTCATAAATTATGTCCTTTATTTGTTTTCTTTTGTGTACAATAAAGTGTTTCTTCTTCTTCTTCTTTTTCTTCTTCTTCTTCTTTTTCTTCTTCTTCTTCTCATCAGCGACCCTTCAGTGGCCAAGTCACAACTACTACAACCGATATTTTAAGTTATCATCATTTGTTACATAATCTTTCGCTAGTCCTAGAATCCTTTACTAGGCCGTAAAATTATAATTTTCCAGAGATATAAACATTCTCCTCATCGGTGACCCTTCAGTGGCCAAGTCCCAGCTGCTCCGCTACGTGCTCCAGACAGCTCCGCGAGCCATCACGACGACGGGGCGCGGGTCGTCAGGCGTCGGTCTCACAGCCGCCGTCACTACAGACCCGGACACGGGCGATCGCAGGTACATCTTACTATACTACAGGCATTAGAATCACCTAGCATGTAAAACGATACTTAAGTGATCCTTGGGATCCTACAAGAATAAATGATTTTTCTTTCTTTCTTTCTTTCACTTTAAGCACTCCGCTTAGGAAGATAAAACCTTTGGCCCCGAGTGGCTAGCTATATAATACTACTAGCTGCACCCTACACCGCGGGGTGCAGCTAGTAGTAAATACCCGCGGTGAATAGTTCCCGTTCCCGTGGGATACCTAAAAGTAGCCTATTTTTTTATCCAATTCTGGTACCAAATTTCATTCAAATCCGTCCAGCCATTTGAGCGTGAAGGAGTAACAAACATACTTACACTCACACACAAACTTTTACCTTTATAATATTAGTAGAAAGAATAGTAGAATTAGTAGAGAATATTCCCGGATGGCCAACATTAAATAAAGTATTAGTTTTCTTAGGGTTGGCTATCGCGCGTCGCCTAGAACTTACGCGCACTTACGCGTGAGAACATGGATAATGTAAGAATGAAATAGCACTTTACACGATCGGCACAACTTGTGCGAGCTGAATTGCACCTTGATGCATCATTGTAAGAGTCGCAATTTCAATGAATGTTTTCACAAAGTGTGTCTATTTTTGTTCTATTATTTTTCTGTTGTTGTAGGTTGGAAGCGGGTGCTATGGTGTTGGCGGACCGCGGCGTTGTCTGCATCGACGAGTTCGACAAGATGTCCGACATCGACCGCACGGCCATCCACGAGGTCATGGAACAGGGAAGAGTTACTATCGCCAAGGCGGGAGTGCACGCGACTTTGAACGCTCGGTGCTCTGTGCTAGCGGCCGCTAATCCTGTGTACGGACGGGTGAGTTTATATGTCTGTAGTGAGAAGGTTTATACTACAAGTTTGTAATTCATCATTGTTATATTCTTGCTCTTCTTCGAATGAGCACCAAATACTGAAAATTTAAGATTGATGTAAATATGAGTATACACACTCACAGAAACTCTTCAAAATCTCTTACTTACTTAATATAAAAGTGTAACTTGTTATAAAAATGAACAGTTTCATTTGCTCGTTCAATATTTTTTTTACCATTCAAAAGCTGAAGAGATAGCATTAGCAACAAAGCCCTGTAGTAAAGTTGATTAAAAAAAAAAAAGTTGAAGGGATCGTCTTTAAAATACCGCCGTATTTCCAATACAATTCCAAAGTCTTATCGTTATTAGCAGAAAGAAGTGACAAAACTTTTAATAGTATCACTTACTTAATTATGATAAATTAAGTTATTTAAGAAAATGAACAGCTTGCTTTGCTCGTCCAACACATTTTTTTACCATTCAAAAGTCTGTAAATATCGCTGTATTTCCAGTACGACCAATACAAGACGCCGATGGAGAACATAGGTCTGCAAGACTCGCTGCTGTCACGTTTCGACTTACTGTTCGTGATGCTGGACATCGCTGATGCGGACCACGACAATATGATCTCTGAACATGTGCTCAGGATGCACAGATATAGGTGAGCATTCGTTTCTTAGCTTTCCGTAACATCACCAATCACTTTGTATACTGATTTTTTTAGTTGGCATGAGCAATTGGCCAACTCTGTTAACATTGTTTTTAGGCATTCTAAAAGCATTATGACTTAAAGATTTAAAAGTGTGCCCTCTGAAGCGCTCAGCTGTGAGCGCTTTTGTGATTTTGTGAGTATTTAGAGTTTAGAGGATGAATGCCTTAGGGTCAGGTGGTCACTGGTCACCCATCGAAATTGTAACTGCTAAGAACGATGTTTAACTGCAAATAATGTTTGTTCTCTTTAGAAATCCGAAAGAACAAGATGGAGAAATACTTCCAATGGGGTCTTCAGTCGAGATGCTCTCCACAGAAAACCCCGACAATGATGAAGCAGAGGTAAGATTCCACACAAGAAGAAAATATTAAAGAAGATCATAATTATTAGAACACTTTAAATCAGCGGTCAATCTCCGTATTCTGTGGAATAGCTCTCAAATGGTCATCTGTCAGACGAGATGCAATATAGATCTATAACTTATTTACAAAACATTCACGGGCCGCGCGAGTAATAAGTCGGAGGCCGGGCCGCGTGTTGCCGACCGCTGCTTTAAATTATCCTAAAACTAAGGGATTCTACTGCCTGTCCCAACGCGGCCCACCAATAAAAGAATCAGTCAACAGCACTATGGTGTATGCCATAGTCTTAAGAAATCTAATTAGTCAAGTGAGACTATCTTAACAATGTGTAATTTACCTTACAAACATTTAGATATCTATAATGTTAAGTTCTGAATCCCTTTCTATTTATTTCTGCCTTGGGATGCAGCGCGAGCCTGCTTACAAAACTTCAACATTTCTTTTCATAGTGAGTATTTTTTCTAGGAATCAAACCAATCAATATACGAGAAGTACGACCCCCTTCTCCACGGCAACACGCGGAGTAAGAAGGATCAGATCATCAGCACCAAGTTCATGCGCAAGTACATACACATCGCGCGGCTGATGAAGCCCCGGCTCACGCAGGAGGCCAGCGACGCTATCGCTGACGAATACGCCAAGCTCAGGAGCCAGGACATGATGGAGAGTGATGTGGCTAGAGTAAGTTACCTGTTTCATCTTCAACTTTGTATCGATACAAACGCAAAGAAAGAAGAATCTTTTTGTTACTCTTTCACGCGCAAACTACTGAACGGATTTGGCTGAAAATTGGAATATACATAGTTTATGACAGGGAATAACACATAGACTACTTTTGATCCCGGTATTCCCACGGGAACGGGAACCACTGGGTAACACCGCGAGACGTTTATGCATTTTATGCATACATTACATACATACATAAAATCACGCCTCTTTCCCATGGGGGGTAGGCAGAGACCACGGATCTCCACTTGCTACGATCCTGACACACTTCATTCGCCTCATTCACTCTCATTACATTCTTCATACACGCTCTCCGGTTTAGGGTGGGTACTTCAGAGCTGGCCTTTCTCCAAAATGTCACCAATTTGGTCCAAATATGTTCGCCTATACCTCCCCTACCCGATGATCTAGTTTTATATTATGTGTAAAAACTATTGAATGTTTCCGTTCGCTTCCAGACGCAGCCAGTGACCGCGCGTACGCTGGAGACGCTGATCCGTCTCTCCACCGCGCACGCCAAGTGCCGCCTCAGCGCCACAGTCTCAGAGGAGGACGCGCTCAGAGCCATACAGCTCGTGCACTTCGCTTACTTCAAGAAGGTACGGTTACCATACGACCATTTGCCAATTGACCTAATGAAGAAGTTTCCTAAACTTCAAAATCTTAAAAATCTATAATAAGTGGTGAAATATTTTTTTAATATCTTGAAAACTGACAAGGTTATTTAAAAAATTATTTCACCATGCTTAGTACGATTTATTTACATAAAAAAAATAATGGAGACTTCTCCATTAATTCAACCTCTCACCCCTGCAACAAAACTCATTGTTTTTAACCGCCGAAGCAAAAAGTTTTCTGTGTCTGTCTGGCATCGTAGCTCCTGAACGAGTGGACTGATTTGAATGCAGTTTTTTTTAAAGCAGGTTTTCTAGCGACATGTTTTATCAAAATCGGTTCATTCAGTCGGTTCAAGGTTACCAGCTCTACCAAAGACGATTTATAAAAATAGACTGGCAAAAGCCGTGCCCAAAACGGGAGTTTAAAGTAGATGGCAGCACCAAGAAATTAAATTAAATTACTTTCTAGATTTTAACTAGAAAGTAATTTAATTTAATTTACCTAAATTTTTTTTATATTTTCAATTTTCAGCCAAATCCGTTTAGTAGTTTTCGCGTGAAAGAGTAACAAATATTCGTACATCCTCAAACTTTCGCATTTATAACAGTGTAATACCTAGTAGTAGGATAGGATTACAGCTATACTTAAATAAATGTGTTTGAAGGTACTCACGAAAGAGAAGCGACGCAAGCGACGCGCATCGTCTGATGAAGAGGCAGCGGCTTCGGACACCGACCAACCCTCCCAGCCGAAAGCCAAGCGCTCCAAACGAACCGTAACTATACTTACAATTTGTATCATCATCATCACCACACACGAAGCGCTCGTGGCGAAGCTTGCTGAGACGTTCTTGATAGATCGTCGAAGTTAAGCAACGTTCTGAGCGGTCACAACTTGGATGCTGAGCGCTCCTGTGCTTCGGAGGGCACGTTAAATTGTCGGTCCCGACTTTTAAAGTCGTTAAGACAGAGGCCTTTGCCCCTTAGATATCTTCAAAGAATAAGGTTCTACCGGAAGACCAGCGCTGGTTAACCTAATTATGTTGAGTTATTGTATATTTTCATTTGTAATATGCTGTTGGTTTCAAACCAATGTGTTGTTGGTTTTGTTTTCAGAAGACCCCAGGTACCGAAGATCCGTACGAGTTTTCATCAGATGAAGAGGCAGAACCTGTATTACGAGCGGCTCGCGTCTTGCAACCCGACCCCGTCGCCGACCGCGCCACGCGCTCGCAGGCGCACAAGACTGCTATACTGCCTGATAGGTACGCTGTACAATACTACAAGTCGCGTCACCTAAAAACAACTCTCATGCCAGCGTCCCACATGGGCTTCAACTTGAATTGACCAATGGCAATGCTCCGTTTACGGTTATTAGACACAAACGCAGCATTGCCATTGGCCATTTTAATGTTGGCCCCAAGTTGAAGCCCATGTGTGGTGCCGGCTTAAGGGGAAGTGGCGGGGGTATGTTTGCGCATGCGTACACTCGCTGACGAACCAATAGCACTCGCCAAATCGATGGTATGAAGTGCGCCGCGTTAATCCTCCACCAATCGGACCTAAAATCTACTGCGCACCTTTTCCCCTCAGAGTTCTTTTCACGTGATGCGACCTATTATACCTATGTTGCAGATAATTTGAAGAATAAGTCGGATCCATCCTGTTCACAAAAATTGACAGTTTTTACAAAACCCCTAACTCGTTTCAAGCGGGCTATAATCGAGATGTTTTTTTTTAGCAATTAATGTGTTGGAACAGGTACCATAACAACGCCAGGTCATAAAAGATGTTGTGAGGAGCGAAAATATGTTGTTAGAACACGCGCAAACATCTGCGAAATGTTCTACTTCACAATGCAGTTTATATCCATTCCTTTCATTTTCATTTATAATTTACAGGTTGGCCCTATTCAAAACATCACTACAGCAGTTATTCCGCGACGAGCGCGCTAACTCCCTTCCACTCGACCGCGTGACGTCATACCTCAATGAACAATACTCACACGCGCCCTTCGGAGCCCCAGAGATCAATGCAGCGCTCGAGAAAATGACCCAGGACAACCATGTCATGATGGCTGATGATATTGTCTTCTTGATATAGGAATACAGTTGATTGTTCCTGAAGACGCCTTAGATACGTGATTCATGTAGGATTCATTATACAATTTCCATAGACAACTGTGAGTTAGATTCAAGACGAAAATTGACTCATACCAAGGGCGAGATAGATATTGTCCTTGCTCATACTAAACGTAGTGTTTTTATTCTCTTTGGCTCATACTATAACAAGATATGACGTTTTGAGGGTTTAAAATATTATTGTTATGTTGAATTACCTCTATAAGTGCCTCTCAATCTTTTTATAAGTCTAGAATTAAGTGCCTTTACAAAGGATATCACAATCATGATAAAAATTTCGAATAATCTGTTCTATTTGCCAGGTGCTAAGAACAAAATTACAATTCCACCGAGACATTGTGAGTTCATTGACGAACTTTGTTGATTAGTTTTAAGATTTTTGTACTAAGTCTAAACCTAATGTAATACAATAAACATGATTTTGTACACAACACAATTTATTAACTCATTATTTGTAAGTTATATAATTTCTATCACTTCCTCCCTTTACTTTTGGCGCCTTTTTTTCCAGATTTGTTTACTTTCCCGCCAAATACCTTTTTAGATTTGAACTTCTGTCCTTTATCATTTTTGAAATTGCTTCTTCCACCTCCATCTTTATTTTGAAACTTTCTACCACCTTTTTTGTCTTGGAAATTTCTACCACCTTTATCTTGGAAGTTTCTTCCGCCATCTTGGTTTCTTTGGAACTTTCTTCCTCCATCTTGGTTTTGGAATTTGCGTCCACCATCTTGGTTTTGGAACCGTTTTCCGTCTTTGCCTTGGAACTTTCTACCGCCTTCTTTATTCTGGAACTTTCTACCATCTTGGTTCCTCTGTACTTTGCCACCAGTGTCATTATTCTTCTGGAATTTCTTTTTGATTTTATTATCTAATCTCATCTTTTTGAAGCCTCTGGGTTCGTCGTCGCCTGTTTTCCGTTTTCTATTAGGATGTTCACTGAATAAATCTGTAAATAAAGAATAAATATTTAAATCATTACTCTGATTAAAATAGCTGTAAAGTCTATGTTACTACAGAGCTTGCCTCCTGACTGTCATCTAGTAAAGATGTAAAGGCCTGAGTTGTTAAAGTCCACGAAGGGACCTTGTTCGATATAATTTTGCATATTTCATAACATGTATTTAAAAGTACCTAGCAGTAGGTATAATGAAAAAGTTACCTTTCTCTGGTTCAGCGCCAACCTCTTTCCTATAGTATTCGGCATCATTGTCCTCGTCGGTGTCCATATCTGCTGTGGTCTGTGATTCAGCAGCAGCCAACTCCATCAACCTGCAAAAACACAATGCAATATGCACGTTGCAGAAGTGTACGCCATATCCAGCGCGGTGACCAAATGTATGAGTGGCGGTTCGAGAGCGAAGATGGGAGGTGGGGATTTGCCAGATTCAGTTAATCCTGGTGGGTGTAGAATAACCTTAATTTACCCCTCTGTGCCCAAATACAGAAACGCTAGGTACTTAATGTAAATGGTGCTTAACTATGACATTATTTGAAGGCTATATAGGTCGTGAGTTTGAATCCGGCCGTGCATCAATGGACTTTTCGTGTCGAAAAATGTATATGCACTTTAACACGAGCTTTAAAAGGTGAAGGAAAACATCGTGAGGAAACCCGCGGCTAGTCAGCCTCACGCGTATTGACCATTGTCTTTCCTGTGAATATGGCCGGCTAAGCTGAGAGGATGGTTTAGGTGTGGAGCAAGCCTATTCCATCTCAATGTCCCAGGCACTACAGTGTCCCGTTAAGTGTAGGCAAAGCTTGCCTCCTGACTCTGTATAAATCATCTAGTAAAGATTTGACGGCTATATACCTAAATGGTTAATACTCTTCCAAATATTTAAGTAGCGTTTCAGTATTCAGGCGTAAGACATCTTCAATAGCGTGACAGACAAATGCAAAGTTGAATGAATCTCAAGCCTCGAGACGCGAGTTCGATTTCCGCGGCGTAATCAAGGTTCGCATTATCTGTAAACATGTTCCAAGACTGGCTGGGTTTTTGATAGCCAATGACAGGGGGAATTTTTGTTTGTGGATCAAGTTTATGAATGTACTTAATTTATTTACCTCTGACTCTCGGTCTGCTCCTTCTTCTTCTTGATCCCCTCCAGCGACTTCTGCTTGAGCTCCTCTTTCTCGCGCTCCTTCCGTTTGATGTTCTCTTCTTGTTGAGACTTGCGCTTCTCTTTCTGTTTCCTGCACAACAGAATAACAATGCATGTTAATTCATTGACTTCATAAAAAGTGAATAAATTGAATATCAATTGGTTTAGCAATATCACATGGCGCGTTTTTGACAGGCTCTGCTCGCTCAGCTATGACTGCGCAGCTTCGTGCGCACTGAACGTGTTTCGGAGCATTAATTGAGTGTATTTAGTCATTTTAGGCAATCCTAGTCATATCTTTGAGTTAACATGGAAGCATAGATAATTAGTTTTTATCCCAGATTTGCTGTTAACAATTCTTATATTATGATGGACTGTTGATCTACTGATAAAAAGGTTAAGATATTTAATTACTTACCTTTTCTCTTCTCTCTTCTTCTTGATCAATGATTTCTCCTCTTCAGTCTTCTCCACCAACTCATGGAATAAAACCTCGCCGTCCATAAGACCATCTTCTACCTATAACCACAATTTATTTGTAAATGTTTTCATGTGTACCTACAATAAAGAATTAAGTACAAGAATCAAAAGGTGATATTGTGATCATACCTTCATAAGCTGAAAGGATATTCTAGGTCCAAGTTCGAATAATCTTATAGCAGATTTGGATTCGGCGGCCGCGCCTCTGGTCGCAAGCGACTGCGGCAGGATTATCTGCGAGTTGGGGTCGTCTTCGAACTCGCTCTCTGACATCAATGCTGCCCTGGAGGCAATAGTTATGGCCAATTATGCAATACTAATACAAATTTAAGCATCAATGAAGTAGGAATTGCCTTTAACTCCATTGACTTCTGTTTCAATTAGCAACTCTAGTAGAACTTACTTTTCGAAAAACTCCGACATATCTTTACAGCGGTTGAGATTCGGTATTTTTCCTTGTACAACCTTCTTAGTTCCCTTGTTAAGTCCAACTGGAGTTGCTTTGATCACATAGTGTCGGAGGTCAATCAACTTTGTGGCGGGATTGTAGTTCATAAGGACGCATCGCCGGATGTTTTTCAATTTCACCTGAAATATCACACTAATATTATAAATGTGAAAGTCTATACAGCAAATTGTATGTTTATGATTGTTACATCTATAAACCAAAATGGATAAACAAATTTTAATGAAATTTGGCATGGATTACTGCTTGGAATTATAAGACTGGACTATTTTATAACAGCAATATTGTCTTGTTAAATGTCAGAAACACATTAAAAGCCATGTCTAACAAAACTTTATTTAGGAACCAGTAAACAACATCCTGGGACCTGGTTCTTAAATTTACTTAATATTTTTCTAATTTACCTACCATGATTGTGTCTATTTTATATTGAACAGTGAATACAAGTCAAACAACCTTTCTATCATTAGACTAATAGACATATCTCCCAGCATCAATGACATGCCAGATTGATAAACCAAAACTCCCAGAAAAACCACTGATTTTTTAACTACACATCAAGTCAACAGTTACCATTAAGGTGACCCTTCCCGGCGCGTCTATCATCGACGCGAGCATGGCTGAAAAGCTTGTTGTTTCATCCAGCGCAATGCTAGAAAAAGAAGCAAAGCGAAAAGAGAGAGATAGCGCCTCAGAGCTCGGCATTCAGTTGGTATTTTCGCCGCTCACTAGCTCACTCGAAAAATAGTGTGCGGAAATTTCATAAAAAGTGTTCCAGGAAATACGTTTTTTTCAGTAAGCCTTACAAGTTTGTAATATAAATACTTGTCATTTAGAATCTCCATAACATTTGCAAGGTTTCTATCACAATACTTTCTTTACTTTTACAATTTATGAGTACATTATGAACGGCCAAAGTTCAGGTAAAATTTATGCAAAAAGCAGGTTTTTGGAGGCTTATACTGAATTTGTTTCTCAAAGTTTTGATTTTTAGTTTTCATAGAAACCTAGATATAGTGCACAAGATACCTATTAGTTCAAAAGTTTAAAAGAAAGATCTGTTACAACTGCATAATCACGTACGAGCGTTTGTATGAAAAGTAAGCCGGGTTGACCGCTCTTAAAGGACATTAAAAAGGAACATTAAAAAGGAACTAATTAGTAGAGTAGAGCCAAAAGATTCTAATAGTGATTCAGATAGCTTATAATAATAGTAACAAACCTGTTTTCACTTACATTAGTAATATTGATGGTTGGGAACATGTTTTGAAACATGGAGGCCATTAGTTTCATATGCATGCCTTCACCGGAGAAGCTGTTAAGAACGATCAGAGGAGCTGATTGGAAAGCTCTCATCATCACATACTGCTTCTTGAGGGAGGATATCACATCACGGGCTAAGCTGTACTGAAATATACATTACATAAATTTAGATTTTACATACTATTTTGGAGTTAGTTATATGTAAGCTTTAAAATATTCAGATAGTATTGTTTAATGTTATAAACAATGACATGATGGTTCTAAAGCAAGATATATATTTATATGAATATGAAGATAAAAATAACAGGTCAGTAAATTTATAAAGGGATCAGTGTAGAGCACCTTTATACAATTTTTATTTCCTTGATAATAACTCTCTTCAAACTTACATTATGGAGTTTGAATGTGAGTGTGGGTCCTCTGGGCAAGCGGGCTAGCCTCATGTATGAGCCGAGCTCTGTTTCTGAGAACAACATCAGGTGGGAGACATGTAGGTACCCTGAGACTGATACAAAGTCCTTTAGAGTATTCTTTTTTCTTTCCTGGAATAAATTTCATCTTTATGGTGGAGATGTAAACTGATTAGTGTAAGTACTAAATGTTTGTTTACAACCCAAACAACTATTGGTGTAGGTAAATAACACAACTGAATAGTTTAAGATATAGTTTAAATTTGCACAGAAGTGTGAGGTACCAACCTTCAATGCTGAGGCTGTGAAAGGTTCCATAATCTTCCTAAAATCTTTCGCGAGATCCATCAGGTTCTTGCTGCATTGTCCTCGGTGGATAACGAACGAATGTGGAGCCTTCACAAGGTTCTCCGGCTCCAAAGACTCCTTGGTTGCAGGATTCTTCTTTACACATTTACCTTTTCGTTTACCCATGGTCAAATTCTATTCCAACACTTTTTTTCGCTTTCACTCTACGACTACGTCAACGTGGATTTTATTAGCTTACTGAAGTTCGTGTAATTAAAAACAATACGCTTGTACGTATTTTCATCGGAATTGTACCAAAACAAGTGTGTTTTTTGAGGTTATTACACGCTCGGTTGTATGTACCTTTGACATTGGCATAGCTTGTCAGTCAATGAATGTCAAACCAAAGTGTCAAACAATAAATTATCTATCAACCGTATTTCAAACTGACTCTATTGTTTTAAAAATTATAATTCAATCGAAAGAGTAAAATAATACCAAACTAATTCCAAATTAGTATACCTTCAAAATTCATAAACAAAGTATTATTGTTGAAAATTAATTTAGTCCGAAATAACGTCAGCCAAACAAAAAATATTGAAATGTCAAACTGCAGAATGAGTTGAGTTTAAATAGCACGTAGCACGTAGCTATCGTTTTGTTTTTTGGTTCCTGTAAATTACAAACAAACTTTGTAAATTGTTTTTATAGAAACATTATTTCTGTATAGCGGGCTTTCTGGTTTTATTTTCTCACAAAAGAAAAAGTGATGTCAAATCAAATTCACTGCACAAGGCAAAGAGCATGCACAAGGTTTTAATAATATAAGTCCCAAGTCCATTTCAAGTCCTTATTATGATGTCGTCTTCGGAGCTAGTTTGCCGAGTATGTCTTAGCAATGTAAGCTTCAACGGGCACAGTATTGAAGATAAACATCTCCAACAGTTGTACGAAAAACTCACATACACCAAGGTATGCGGCATACATACCTACCTACCATAAGCAAACAGTATAAAACAATTTTTTTAAATATCAACTGTCAAGGCAGGTTCTTCTTAACTTTCTGTAGATTAACATCAAAATGTATGTCTCTTAGAACTACATTATTTTTAGATCTTATATAATAATACCTACTATTAATTTATTTTCAGCTCAGTCCGGACAGCAGACTCCCTAAAACGATATGCTGCATTTGTCATTCACGTTTGAAGAAAATGGAAAAGTTCTCAGACATGGCTCGCAGATCTGAAAGAATTCTTGTAGATCTTTTTATCAGTGGTGTTGACAAGGTACCTAATCATAAAAATTGTTCAATGCCTGCAGCATATTTTGGCAAGGTATAACATAAAGCAGGTTGTTAATGGTGGCTATTCGGGATGTCGCTAATGCTAAACTTAACTAATTTGACAGCACTAAAATTGATGCCATCCTTTTTATTTCGATCGCTAAGAAAGGGATGGCAACATTTTTAGTGATGTCGGATTAGTTAAGTTTAGTTTAGGCGACATCCCGAATAGCCACCAATACTTACCTAAGTCCTAAATCCAAACAATCTATAATTTTGTATAAATAATTTGTAATAAGTATACCAACTGTTATGTTTGAAACAAGCTCTGAGCTCTTACATATAGACTGAGACAAATTTTATTAGGATGAGCAGAATGTTGCACTGAACAGAGTGGCTAAATTAATATTACTTTAATAAACAGAAAATATATTTTTACTTTTTCAGATAACATCTAACACCTGTGCTGCATTGAATATAGAAACATCAACTCTATCAATAGTACCTGCACAGACCATTTCTATTAGTGAAGAATTCTTAACCAAATGTGCTGGTAACTCATCTTTGCCAAATACATCCAACAGACAAGTTACCTTTATTAGTATGTATAGTCCAGTTGCTGTTAAGGTAGAGGAAAATATCAAAGATGAAGATTTTGTTAAGTCTGAAAGAACTGACAGTGAAGACAGTGATGGAAATACCCAATTCTGTTGTGAAACATGTAACAAAGCATTTGCCACAATACATCTCCTCAAATCTCACTTAATAAGTCATTCCGGAGCAAAGCCACACATTTGTATTAAGTGTAACAAATCCTTCTCAAGGAAACACAATATGGTTCAACACATGAAATCTTGTAATAGTAAAGAGCAGGTCAAAAGTGAAACAGAACAAGATACTGACTTATATTTTTACTGTGAAGTCTGCAGCAAAAAGTTTAATTCAAAAGCTCTCTTGAAATCACATAAAGTAATTCATAGTGGAGAAAAACCGTACAGTTGCGAAGGTTGCTGTAAAGCATTTGCTCGGAAGCAAGGCATGAAACAGCATATGTTAATTTGCAGTGAAGTTAAACCACGCATTCCCTCATTCCCCTGTCCATACTGCACTCAGTCTTTCAAATGCGAAAGTGATTTAAATGCTCACATCACAACTCATCCAAAGGATAAGCCATACATTTGTGAGAAATGTAACAAATCGTATACAACAAAACAGAATTTGAAACAGCACTTGAAGATATGTTTTTTTGAAAATGAAGTTGTCACTTGCTCGCTATGTCCCCAAACATTCACATGCAGAAGCGATCTATGCAAGCACCTGAATGCAGACCACGCTTCTCAGAAGCCCTTCTGTTGCGACCGGTGCAGCGCTAAATTCTGGTATAAAAGTCACTTAAAGGTCCATATGAGAATCCACACTGGAGAGAGACCCTTTGCTTGTGAGGTGTGTGGCAAAACGTTCACACTTCGAAACCATTTGAAAGCGCACCTCGGCAGTCATTCGGGTCTGAAGCCTCACGCTTGTGAGCTATGCGGGAAAGCATTCCTCGCGCGTTTTAACCTAAGAGAGCATATGCGGCGGCATACAGGCGAACGGCCCTATCCTTGCAGCGCCTGCGGGAAACGCTTCGGATATCAAAGCACGCTACGACAACATTTGCGCAGAGTTCACGCGCAGGCGAAACCGTTCGCTTGCGACAAATGCCCATTATCCTTCGCGTTAGAAAGCGGGTTAGCATCACACGCGCGCGTTCACACTGCTGCCCGACCTTATGCTTGTAGCATTTGTGATAAAACCTTCTTCGAGGCACGGCATCTGAAAGGGCATATGCAGGTCCATTCCGCGGCGCGACCTCACGCGTGCGCTGCTTGTGGGAATGCGTACAAACGCCGTGAACATCTGAAGCTGCATATCAAGTCTAAGTGCAAGGCTGGCTTTGCTTTGTCCACATCGTGTTTGCCTTTGAGATGAAGTAGATCGATAAGGACAGAATAAGTCCTTTAGATGAATTTTACAACACAGAACGATTTAACTCTACCTACATACACCTGAGAAGGGGGTTATCTACTGGCAAGTAAACACTCTCGGTCCATCAATGGGTCGCAAACGTATAGTAAGATCTATAAAAATGGTATACAAATAAAATACATTATAACAAATCAAAACAGCTTTATTTCCTGCTGGTTAATTTGTAATTTCCCATACCTGCACATGAATAACTACGCTAAATGGTACTCTTTGTCTAGTCTCTTATTGTAACATGGTGTGGTGGTAGATAATGCGAATTGAAAAAGTACAAAAGTTTACTGAGATTGAGACCTTAGATTACAAACTAATGTGAATAAATACAATTGGTTTCAGCTGTGACAAATGGGAGGTACATTGCAGGCAGGTATAGCCGATAATCTCTCTATCACGTAAGACCTCGTCTAGACGTCACTAACAACTCGCGAGGTGCCCAGGTCAAGGTGAAGAGCAGGTATTCATTTTAGTTTTTTGTCTAAACAAGGGTTAAGAGAAAAGAGAGATAGAAAAAGAGAGACGTCTAAACATCGATGCACTTTATCAGAAATAACATCTAATCGAACCGTAGTACCTAATCCCTGGATAAGACTAGTCCCGGAATAGCCACCCCTACTCACCGAAAATGGAAATCCGAAACGAAATATGTTACAAAATACTGCAGTTGAGCCCATGCCATGAGCTCATTCATTCTCTATCCTATTTTAGTGCAAGTGCAAATATAATTTAATACCCAAACTATCCTAATATTTTTGGGGATTTCAATTTTTATATGAAAAATGTATTTGGTAGCAAACCTTCTCTCAGAGAATTTATGAGCTAACTGCACCGCGTTTGGCGTGACTTTGAGGCCCATCGATAAATGGTAAACGATTATGTACCTATCATTACGATACGATTACAATTATTGTTACAGTTCAAACGTCGAAGTAAAACAGCCAATTTAATTATTTATAATATGAATCTTTTGGCAAGAAAGTTGTGTTTATTTTTCGTTTAGAAGGGATGAGGCACGAGCCAATTTATTATGAGAAAATACAATTAAGAAAGCGATTATTCGTCACGCCAAATGACACCTTGCTGGATGCACCCCATACAAAATATACAGAACATCTTAAGAAATAAACGTGCAAAAGTTACATAAAAAAGAAAATAATTAGCAACCTTTAGTTTAGAGGAACTAGAGTTAAATATTTCATGTTTATAATACAAATCGCGTAGTTCTCAAATGGTTAAAAAGCCCCTATTTTATCCCTATTCAATTAGCTACTAATCTATAGTCCATTCTATGCTATCATCAGTTAAATACAGTATCAATAAGTTGATTAAAATAATACAAGACTTTTACTTGAATATTTCTTGTCATAATGTCCCTTTTATACAATCTGGAGATGATAGGACAACTATTGATTGAAGTGACTGAGATATGATAAGAGATGCTCAAGTAAAAGTCGTACGCACACCGCCTTAGGGGCCGCTAAACATACGGGATTTCCTGATATAACAATACTTTACGAACAGTCGAGTCATACCTACAGTCACATTAGGTAGGTTTTCTTACGGAACTCTTGCAAAAATGTAACATAAAACTGAAAATCAGCTAATATATTGGACAAGAGACCATTCGTACACCTCTATTTTGAACTTGGTTGAAAATATTGAAGAGACAAAATTTATATAGGTCGAAATCCTTTATAAAGCTGCGTAACACTGAATCGTCTGATTTAGATGAGACAAGTGTCTACGAGGTAGCCTAGTGAAAACGCAGCTTTTTAAGTACTTCTAAGGATATGCACACTATATCGACACTAAATCTTCCATTTCATCGTCAAAGACTTTTAACTTTCAGATAATTTCCTTTGAGTATAAGGTTTTATGCTTAAGTTTGATATGGTGTGCGTACCTTTATTGGGTTAAAATTAACTAAATCGTGCCTAAATTAATGATTGACTTGCATTGTAGTTTATTTATCTGCTAGCACGACGCACCATTAAAGAGCATAGGGATACCAAATACATATCGCATGTTGCAGCATAAACAAAATTACGAGTTATTTAAACATGTTTGCGATCCGAAATTTAGCAACATAACATAATATCATTAAATTGGATCTAAGTGCATACAAAGAGGTTATAAGTGGTAATTATAATTATGTAAAGGAGGCTTTTAATAACATTGTAGCCTGTTCACTATACAAGTTTAAAAACTCATTTTATAAACTGTAATGTTTGTATAGTCTAAAAGGCCATAGGGCACATTTTGAATAAACAACATATCGGTAACTGCCGACAATTATATTCCAATCACCAATTTTATTTATCATCGACAACAAGAAGAGATCGCCAATAGACATGTTTTAGACAAACAAGTGGCAAATATCGTAATATGAAAACAATAGTGATACGTTATGGTGACAGCGTTTGATTTCCTGTGAGCGTATTCGAGTTAGCGCTCCGGTGTGCTTTGTCTAAATAGTTCAAAATGCGCCCAAAGTGAACAAAACCTAATCTTACCACATTTAATAACTTAAACTCGTTAAAACATAAGTACTTGTTAAAAAGCAACAATAAAATAGATATTTCTTAAAACAAACAAGTATCATAAACAAGCTACAAGTATTGAATTGACAAGATTTCAGCCGAAGCATAAGTTAGTACCTAACAATATCAGTTTTGACAAAAGTAGGCTAGTGAACATGAGATTATGTTAATTTAAGTAATGATGATACAATGTCATGGCCTAATTTGTCAACTAGAAGCGAATGACGAGTTAAAATAGTGCATATCTTCTTAACTGCGGGGCATAAGTTAGGTTACATAAAACATTACATTTAAAACAACACTCAGACATCAATCATGGCAGAAACCATGTTATTTCACACACAAATGTAGATACAAAATGACTATGCTACACAATGAGACGTGAAGGTAAATAGTGCAATGGTAAAGATTCGATGTAAAATGTGTAAATAAATAATTATGTTCATGTATTACACTACAGATACGTTTGTATGTATCGTTGACTCCTACATAATTAAATTGCCCCGCTTGCAAACGAGTTTACTTTGAAAAAAATGCTAAATTTAAGTGTTAAATTGTTCATTATACAAAAGCGCTACACACCTTCATTACAAAGCATCACAAAAATACTACAAAGATTATTGTGTAGATGAAACAGATTATTTTAAAATCGAAACACAAATCCGATAAACATATAACAAAATAATGCTCATAATATGCAAAAAAATATAAGTTTTCGCCGGCGACCTGATGTGGTGTGGGCGGTTCATTTATATGAACATGAGTGATACATTTAAATGAACTTGATATTACAAGTCGAGACGATACAAGGTATGACGTTTGTATCGGTTTGTTCAAACCGAGCCGAGCCGCTTAGTGCTGATCCATCTGGAACGCAAAACACATTAAATATAATCGTTGGCGTTTCTTTTAAGTAATGTTAACTATTATAGTATACTATTAGTGGCAATTCTGAGTGTCGCAAAAGCTAAACTAAGCTAACTAAAATTGTTGCCGTCCCTTTCATAGCGATGGAAATAAAAAGGATGGCAATAGTTTTAGTTAGGTTAGTTTAGCTTTTGCGACACTCAGAATTGCCCCCATTATACTATTATAGTATGGACATTAACAATTAAAAAATAATAAATGAAAAATCTTGCTAAAAGATACGGCTCCGGCGGGATTGCTCATCTTACTGATATTTTCGACTTCGGCGTTAGGGGTTCCGTGGCGTAGTAAAGCAGCCTGGCTTAAGGGCGATCGCTTGTATCATCGCGGGTTCTCGCGGAACCGCAACTTTTAGTAAGATTTTAATTTAACACTAATAAGTAATAAAAATATATAAAACAACAACAAATTAAATTAAAATCACCGAATCCTTTAATCTTCTTTCTAGAAAAGAGCTGGTCTCTGCAAACAGCTGAGCACATTTCTATATAGCTATACTGTCGATGAAGACACTTTTCAAACAAAAAGTTACGAACTAGGTAGGTATTATTTTACAAGACTATCCAAATTCGCGTTCATTACTTTTAAAATTGAGTCAGAATCTTAAAAAATTAGCTTAAATAAAGTGGAATTTAAATGAAACGCACCTGTTCCTGTCCGTTGGTCTCCTGGGATTTCATGACGTCTGGCAGATCCGGGGGCGAGGAGTACGCGGTCAGATCCAAAGCTTCGAATTCGCCATTCTCCTTTCTGTAACAACAATATTAAACAACTTTTCTAAAAATATTTATTCCTGTAACCCTACCCCCTTGTGTCCCAACCGTGATTTGCCTGCTAGCTTAAAGTTGGATTTTTGTATAATTTTAGTAATTTATATCTCTCCACTGGAAAACTTGTAAGTCTAAGGAGGCAGTCAGAGGTATGAAGTAACATGTAGGACGAATGCGGAATAAATCGTATTGTATATGCCCTCAGATATTGATTGGCACTAGAATAAACGCGAGGTGACCGCTCGAAATAATCCATAGCAAATATCGATGTTTACACAAGTAGGTAGGTTTTAGTAGAGTCGTGTAAGAAAACAGGTGTTATAATAAGGAGAATGTAAATGGTATATTAATGGAAGGGGAATACACAGGCGAACATTATTTGGACCAAAATGGTGACATTTTGGAGAAAGGTCAGGTCAGAAGTACCCTAAACCGAAGAGCGTGTATGAAGAATGTAATGAGAGTGAATGAGGCAAAAGAGGTGTGTCAGGTTCGTGGTCTCTGCCTACCCCCATGGGAAAAAGGCGTGATTTTATGTATCTACGTAATGTTCAGTAGAGTAGCCAAAAATAAAAACGTGTATTGATTGACAATTGTGAAGCGAGGAGTTGCGAGTTCAAATCTCACTAAAATACTTTTTTATCTATGATTTTTTTTTGTTTAATGTTTTTTTTTTATTATAAACTTAATCGTAAAGGCTACGGTTACGGTATCATATCGTCTTAAAACAACTCAAATAATATGGTAGTGCAGAAAGTAGGTCATCATATACTGATATTCCAGCAATATGCATTCGTGCTGTTAAATGACGCCTAAAAAGCTCCGTCACCAGAGTTGGCCACTACACACACTACCAAACATCTGCCCTATCAGCCAACACTTTATTATTCCCTTCTTTACCCTCGTCATCTTTATGTTCTTGTTCTTGTAATTCTATAATCTAGTTCATCACCACCTTATCAAGGTCAATAAAGGTAGGTACCCAACAACGATACAAGTGAACATGGATTACTGAGCTACTACAGCTGATACTATGATATATACAATACAGGCAGGATTATATGATATCTTATCATTGTTTCCTAGCAGCTTTAAATGCATATGCAATAAATAACTTAGACCTTTACTATATGATTAATACAGTGTCTTTGTCTACACTTGTAGTGTCTGAGACATAGTTGAAATGGAATATGCTTGCCTGGTTACACTACACACACAGGAAAAACAATGGTCATTACGTGTGGGCTGACTAAGCTGCCGGTTTCTTCATGATTGTTTCCTTCACAGTTTAAAGCTCGTGTTAATGCGCATATACATTTTCGAAACGAAGATCCATTGATTGCCGATGTATCCACGACCTTCGTAAGTCGAGGTACGAGTACATTTAATGGTGGCGAATAGAACATAATCAATATGAACGACTGTCCGAAGTTAATATGAGCGCGTAGTGACGGAGTTTCAAGGCCGTTTGAAGGGGTTCCCTACGAAGAGTATCTCATGCATGTTGCACATTATTGCTATGTTGGCCGTGGGTTAGGTTACGGAGTTTTAGCGACCCGACCGTACAACAATGGAAAAAAAAAATGCTAAAGCGCATAACACGAGTTTTAAACAGTGAGGGAAAAAACGTGAGGATCCAACAAATTAAATTTATTGCAGAAAAAATTCCCTATTTCAAATTTTGCAACATTTCATCATCATTTTATTAAATTTATATTGACTTATCATTACATCACCATTGTGATTAGACAAATGTTTGCAAGATCACCATTTCTTGGTTTTTGGATATTGAAATACCATCAGTGACATCTGATTTATCGAAATGCCCTTTACTTCAAGGACTTCAAATAAAATAGGATGGAAGTTTGTATGAGCAAGTGACCAACTGGTGATGGAGTTTTAAGGCCGCCTTGAGGCCTCTGCATGGCTTATGATGCCTTACAATGTGATATTTGTATATTTATTGATATTTGTACCTTCAATTGAAAACATTTGTAATATGTATGAAGGTTTGCACACATGGTACTCACCATGTGTGCAAACCTACTGCTCAGCCAGGAGAAAAGCATGAGTGTAGAAGCAATACAAACCTTAAAGCCAATCCAATGGGAGCAGGGCTCTGTGCCTTAGCTGTAGCCGAAGTCAATCCATATTCCGCAAGGGTCTTGTCATCTTCCATAAGCTGGCTGTCCTTGTTGAACAGCATCTGACTAGGTGGCACCACCTTTAAGATACCTGGAACAGAAGTGATGATTTCATAGTACCTACTTTCATTAACATTCATAAACATTGGGGTAGGCCTAAAAAAAGATTGATGATAATGTTGAATCAAATAAAAGAAAGTATAAAAGATTCCAGATAGTAAGAAAAATAAGGTGAATGAATTTGAATTCAATTATGCTGTTTAGTTAAATTCTCAATTGTTGATTGGTTCTGAAGCCTTTGGATAGTTATAGAAATGTAATCGATTATTGTTTTTAACATCTGTAAATAATATGTATACATTTACCAGTACAAAGTAGGTACAGGGTTGTGTATTTAGATGCATAACATAGAAAAGTTCAAAGTCTGATCTTAATACTCCTTTAGCCATCTTATCAGTGTTGTAAAGAGGTACATTTATCAAAATAATATTGCACTGCAGCAAAGAAAAGATTATAGCAATTGTTTGTCAATTTTGTAATCTTATTAGGACATACTTTCTCTTTAAATTGATATTGCGACCCTGGATGTCAACAGCGTCAGGTCAGGGCTGATGGTAAATATCGATTCCAGGTCTGAATAATGAATGAATACACCACGCTCACAACAAAACCTACGCTCCACGGTCGTCATTGTAACAGAACTAAAAATAGATTTTTCTCATACCGCAAGTAACGCACTTACCTTCAATCATTTTCTTCAGTTCGAGAACTGTTGTCGTGTCCTTTGCATCGGTGAAGATGGTTAACTTTTTTCGCCTAATCATCAGAAAGACGTCCTGAAAACAAATTACGTTTTTGAGGTTACCATTTGGGGTAATTGCATTGCAATTCACTTTATTTTCACTGCTAACACAAGTTACTAGATTCTTGTACGTTTTAGCTGTTTCAAACTTACCATTTTGTGTGCGAATTTATAAAATAATATTTATTTCTAAGAAAAAACGCTTCAAGGCGTACTAAACGAAATCAACCAAAATGACAGACACGCACAGACTAAAATATTTTTTTGACAAGCATTTTCATGTCACAGATGATAAACAAAACAATGTAATCATGTCAAATTGTCAATGTCAAACGGCGTCACTTTTCGCGTCTCTTACGGAAACGTTCAAGAACTACGTTCAGTATTTTTTATTCCTGGTAGTTTACGTGATGCTGATGACTGATGATGTGAATTGTCATCAAAAAACTTCATCAAAAACACCACCGAGAATATGATCAACCTCACAGTTTTAAGATATTGTTTTATTAGTTGTCATTTAGTTAGTTGGATTGCTCTTCCTTTGTACCTAGTAGCGTAGGTAGGTGTGTGTGACACTTTCTGTTCTTTTCTTTACCTTAGTTTCAGAACGCGCGTTTAAAAGATGCAGCAGTTTTGTTTGCGATGTATTTTGTTGTACAATGTATTATTTATTATTTCGACAATGTGAAACGGATTGTTTTATCAAGAGTTGTGCTGGCGGCTTATCAAATATCTGCAGTTTATTTGTACATAGAAAAACTTTATATTTAGGTATTTGTAACCTCAAAAGTTTGTTTTGCCAAAATGAATTCGCAAGTCTGCGTAACTTGCCGCAACGAAAAGCCTGTGAACTACACTGATAACCGGCTTGTGACAGAGAGCTGCGGACATGTGAAGTGCATGGATTGTCTGCTCTTAGAAAAGGCGGGATGTGAGGCTTGCTTGGGCGAGAAGTCAGAACAAGCTCTAACTGAAGTGTCTGACACTGACGATGGTTTTGCCGGCGATACCGTGCCGGTTCCAGCTGATTTAAAATTCGAAGATATCAAAAATGTATGTGAAGATATAAGTAATGGTTTTGAACACATTAAAAATGGGTTTGAAGATAAAAACATATTTGAAGAGACCAATAACAAGCTTCTGTGCGAAGATGTTCAAATCAACGGGTTTGGAGAAACCAACAATGAAGAGGATTTGAGTAAAAGGAAGAAACTTGTGACTTCTCATATCAGAATAGAAACAGGTACAACATTGTATAAAAATTTTTGATTAGTTTGAAATACTAATTCTGTAAAATATCTCAAAAATAATAGTCTGATCTGAATGGAAGTGGAATCAAAAAGTTAGTTTCTAACTCTTGTGTTGGTATTTGCGACACATTCATTATTTTTACTTTATGTTTGCTTTGTTTGCAGATGCAAATGGCAAATTCTATCTCTGCACAGTTTGCAAGAAGAGGTTCCATGCACGCAGCCATGTAGCTTACCATGCTTATTGCAATGGACAAAGCAAGCCATATGCATGTGCGCTATGTCCTCAGGTAAACCATTATAAGGCATTTTATATTTTATAGTCTTCACTTATACTCATCCTTGATACTTTAAATTTAGACTACACAGTTACAAAACAGATGAGAGATGAGAAAAGCGAAGTTCATTTGATGCTAGTGTAAAATTTCGAAGGGGATTCGATTTATTGGTCATGGCAATGAGCCAGGATGGAAGCTGTTAAGTGCCCTGAACTGAACACTTTTCACCAGAGTTAGCTACTATCACACAAACAAAGGACATTGACCAAGTGACTGGCGATTTGGCCCAGAATTATTGTAAACTATGGCAATTTGACCTAGAATTATTGTAATTGCACAAGAATTAAATGTTTTAATGCTGCCTAACTTAGAAATTACTTTTTTAGTGTGTAAAAGTTACTCAATTGTAATAGCCTATCAATCCCATTCACTACTTGTGAATGGGATTGATAGGCTATACTTAGGTGCATAGGGTAGTTAAAGGCACCATCTAAGTTCGACATAGCTGTTGCATAAAGCATAATTTGTTGTTTACAGAGTTTTGCTTCCCAGTCCCACTACAAATATCACATGAGAGTGCATAGCAATGAACGGCCATATGTGTGTGATGTGTGCGGGCAGAACTTCATCCAAACATCCAAACTACAGAGGCACAAGCTCAAACACACTAGTAAGTTATCTTAAGTATTAGCACAGAATAAATAATAGAACAAATGCAGAATGACTATGCAAAAACATTGATTTAAATAGCGACTCTTAAGAGGCCACAACAGTGCAATCCAACTCGTACAAGCACCTCTTGAAAGAAGAAAAGATCCACTATTTGGGTAGCCTAAAGGCCTAATACACTTATTTTAAAGGCTAATACTTTACAGAGGAGAAGAAACACACATGCTTGCAGTGCAACAAAGCTTTCAACAATATGACTGCGCTTCGCAAACACACATTAATCCACACTGAAGAGCGGCCCTACGCCTGCCCGACGTGCGGCCGCCGCTTCCGGGACGGATCCAACTTCCAGAAGCATGTGAAGAAGCACAATACTAGTAAGTTAAAAAGTTGCAGTTAATAAAGAAATAATACCTTAATCTACTTTATAATACAAAAATTGTGTTAGAAAAGAGTTACTATTTATTGCAGTTTCACAACATCATATTAAAACAGACTCACTAAATTTGTCGCATCCCCACTCATTCTCTCTTTATAATAATCATTATGTCTTATTTTAGTCATCGCAATATCTCTTCTAATGTGCCCATTAATCTATCGATGATATGACTCACGCCCGAATACTGAAACTCTATATAATTGCCAACTTGTAGCTGTCTTTACCCACAGATTATATAATACACTAGTACAGATGCCTCATGTAGAACATTGAAAACAATCCTGAATTTGCGGGCAATTCGTCGGGCTATCCCGTTTTACCTGTGTTTCTGAGTCAGCGCCATCTAGCGTTCATGTCATGTAATTTTATTTTATTTTGTAGAAATTGATCTAGGAAATAAAATAATGGGATATTTTATTTCGTTGTATTGAAAAATATATATTTAAAACAGAAAATGTATGATTCTGGCAAAATTTAGGCATTTTCATAAATTTCCAGAGACTTTATTTCGAAATAGCAACACGTAACGCCATCTATTAATTTGATTTTGGAACTACAACCATCTTATAAGGGGATGGGATACCTGCTATAACTAACTGCAAGTACAGACCATCCACTTCCCATGGTCATGGCGAGTGAAACGCCGCACAACTGCGACGCAAATTCCTAATAATGTATCCTAAGCACTGTACCGCCACTCTTACCCACACTGAGAGTACAGTATAGTTTGTTCAGGAGGTCGCGGCGCGTGCGCGTGCGGCGTGTGTGGACGCGCGTCGTGCGGCGGGCGCTGCTCCGCGCGGCGCCGCCATCAGTGCGCGCGCTGCCCGCAGGCCTTCCACTCCAGCAAGGATCTGCGCCGACACGCCGCGGTGCACACCGGTGAGTCTATATACTCTACTATATGCAGGGCCCCACTTTCAATCATATTCAGTCAGGCAAACAAGGACCTTAAGATCCTGTACCAAAATATTTAGACTGCTTCTCAGAGCATTGCAGAAAAAGTTGAGGCATATATTATTTTGTATAGCTTAGGAAGAGTAGCGAAAACAGAGTTTGGTGGCCTTCACGTGCAATTTCGCTACTCCTCCTAAATTATACAAAATAAAACTATTACAGAGGTATTAAAAAAAGCTTATTATAAGTTTCACAAACGGAACATTCAGTTTTTTTTTATTCCTTTGTTCAACGTAATAATAAAATAAAATAGGCGGCGGCGTAGTTTGACGCATACAGACACCTTAAACTGATGGTGAAGGTCCTTACACAATTTACACATAATCATTATTACAGATTCTAAGCCATTCCGCTGCAAAGTTTGCGAACGCAACTTCCGCCGCAAAGACAACCTCGAGCGTCACATTCGCAACACTCATCCCAACTACAACACTGCCACGGCCGTCGAGTGCGACGTGAATGCATTACAACAGATCACCGTCGACTCAAAACTGGACGAAAACAAGGAAAAAATACAACTCAAAATCCAAAATCCGCTTCCACCCCTTCCGCTAGAGCTCATGAAAACGTTAGCGGAACCTAAAGTCACCCCTGAAATCGACAAATCCTACATCCTAGTTGCAAATAACGCGAGGCAAAGCGTCATCGTCGGCAAGCCTGTCATCGATCAGAAACCCACGGACAGTCCGTGCGAATACGTGCATAAGATTCGCAAAGCTAACTCGATGGCGCATCAGAAAAAGATCCAACTCCCGCCGATAGATGAGACTAAGATGCGCGAGTTGACGAGCGAAGCGAGCCTCAATCATTGCATCGTCACGCCGCCTAAAGATAAGAAGAAGTTCATGAAGATATTGTATGAAGATGATGAGGTGAAGGAAGTGGAACCGAGCGTGGAAGCTATCCCGCAGGTGCATTGGAGGAAAATGAAGTTGAATAAAGGTTAGTTAGCTAATTGTAATATTAGTGGCAATTCTGAGTGTCGCAAAAGCTAAACTAAGCTAACTAAAATTGTTGCCGTCCCTTTCATAGCGATGGGAATAAAAAGGATGGCAACAATTTTAGTTAGCTTAGTTTAGCTTTTGCGACACTCAGAATTGCCCCCATTGCTTCATCATTATTAATTTGCCATGCCGTGAATTTTCAATTATTCATCACTAATATGAACATAGGCAATTTCTAAACATTTTTTTTGTTTACTAAGCTTTTTATATTTTAGATGGTATCAAGAATCAGGAAATTGAAGGCTGAGTTACAATGGGGCTGGTCCATGTAGAAGTAAGAATTGTTACATCATCGAAGTAGAGTATAATTTTTATATGTGAGTGTAGTGCACACTGTACAAGGCGATATTGACGTAAAATGTGAACTTACTCAATTATTCAGTGTTACCCAAGCAGCTACGTTATAATTACGATATAAAAGACATCGTTTTTGAGGTACTATGTCAAAACCTCATTATAGTAGAGTCAGTCTAGGTACAAACACAAGGATCACATTGAATCTTGTAAGTGAATCGATGTCAGTTTTTCGCTACCTAGAGATAATGATGGTTTAAAGTTTAAACTTTAAACTGTAATAAATACAACTGATTTAAGGTTGGCCTACCCAGTGCGTCTCTCATCGACGCGGGCATAGCTGAAAAGCTTGTCGTTTCATCCAGCGCAATGTTAGAAAAAGAGGCAAAGCGAAAAGAGAGAGAGCGCCTAAACGGTCGGTCGGCATTCGGTAACTTTCGCCGCCCACTCGCGGGCGGTCGCACGCTAGGCCTGAGCGCTCGGTTGGTTTTCGGTAATTTTCGCCGCACACTCGTGGGCGGTCGGACCTAGGTCGAACGATAGGCCTGAGCACTCGGTTGGAATTCGGGAACTTTCGCCGCACCCTCGCGGGCAGTCGGATGCTAGTGTGAGCCATCCGAGCATTCATTCATGGTACTTCTGACATAAAGACCATTCTGAGCCATTCATGTATTCATTAGGCCGGCTTTACACCTGTGAGTTTTACTTACGTAAGTCACTTATACTAAGCTACTTACGAGAAATTTTCAAGTGTAAACACTCATTGTAAGTGACTTACTGTAATTTTTACTACTTTCGTAAATTGGAAAATTACAAGTCTAAACGATCTCGTAAGTCGCTTAGTAAGTGACTTACGTAAGTAAAACTCACAGGTGTAAAGCCGGCCTTAGACAAATAATTTTTTTTTATTATGTGCCTAAATATGGTGTGCAATAAAGTATTTTATATCTTCTACCTATTCATGAAAATAATATCGAAAAAAAACACAAAAAGTAGAGATAAAATAATTTATTTTGTTTATGAACTAGCAGTAGGTACTTGATTCCTTTTTTGTTTTGCGAGTCCATTCCTTTTTTTCATTCGAGCCGAAAGACGTAAACGCTTTTTGTTACCTTTTCGGAAATCTGGCTGAGTGTGATCTGTGGAGTAGGTAATCAGTACTTATGTAAAACATCGATTTGTTGTTGTTTGAAAAAAATTGCCAGTTTGACATTAGCTACATAAAGGTATTAGGTAGGTGGTACCTATCTTGATAAGTAGGTAATGGAGAAGTTTCCCTTTTATTTTTTTTTAATGTGAATAAATAGTCCTAAGCATTTAAATAAAGATGGTGAAAGAATTTTTGGAATATCTTGAAAATGACAAAGTTATTCAACTTTTACGGCGGCTTAAAAATAATAGAATCAAAAGGCTGAGATTTCCGCGTGTGACGTCACTCCATGCGAGACACAGATTAGCTTCAATGTAGTATGACAAAATTTCATACGATTCCCGCTTTTCTGCGCCGCGCCAAACTAAAAACATTATTCAAGCTTAGAAGTTTGTTTTTCATTTTTTCTTTTTGGACATTATGGAAACTATATGCTATATGCTTGTTTAATATTGTACATTATATACTAACTAAAAAGTGATCTTTTGATGATTTAGTTTAAAAGAATTTTAAACTATCGAATAATCGAATCGAATTTCGATTAATTAATTTTTTTTTTTTTTTTTTTTTTGTCAGATTTTGATGTTTAACTATTTGTATTGTCATTGCATACCTACTGCACACTTATTAATGATCGATGACAATACAAATAGTTAAACATCAAAATCTGACTTAACGCGTTCAGTGCTCATGACGAACATGCAGATGTTGCTTCAAAAGTGCTCCTCCTAGACTTTCCGTTGTGAGCTCAAATGAAAGACCTTCATGAAATCTACTTTTTTTAAGTTTGACAGCTGTCATCGAAAAAGTAGATCTCATCAAGGTCTTTCATTTGAGCTCACAACGGAAAGTCTAGGACGAGTAGTTCTCGAGATATGGGCGTTTGAAGTTTGACAGCTGTCATCGAAAAAGTAGATCTCATGAAGGTCTTTCATTTGAGCTCACAACGGAAAGTCTAGGAGGAGCACTTTTGAAGCAACATCTGCATGTTCGTCATGAGCACTGAACGCGTTAAGTCAGATTTTCATGTTTAACTATTTGTATTGTCATCGATCATTAATAAGTGTGCAGTAGGTATGCAATGACAATACAAATAGTTAAACATCAAAATCTGACAAAAAAAAAAAATTAAAATAAAAATTAGTTAGAAAAAAAAATAAAAAGTAAAAATAATTAATTAATCGAAATTCGATTCGATTATTCGATAGTTTAAAATTCTTTTAAACTAAATCATCAAAATATCACTTTTTAGTTAGTATAAGTAAAGCCTTTTATGTACAATATTAAACAAGCATTATACCCTGCTTCCATAATGTCCAAAAAGAAAAAATGAAAAACAAACTTCTAAGCTTGAATAATGTTTTTAGTTCGGCGCGGCGAAGAAAAGCGCGAATCGTATGAAATTTTGTCATACCTACTAAATTGAAACAAATCTGTGTCTCGCATGGAGTGACGTCACACGCGGAAATCTCAGCCTTTTGATTCTATTATTTTTAAGCCGCCGTAAAAGTTGAATAACTTTGTCATTTTTCAAGATATTCCAAAAATTCTTTCACCACCTATTATTGTTAAGATATTGTTAAGATCTTGCTAATAAAATTAAAAAAAATGAATTTTGATGTTTAGGAAACTTCTCCATTGGTTAGTTGTACCAAAGACGATTAATATCTAGAAGACAGACAAAGGCCATACACAAAATCGTAACCCTGATCCCGCAGTACCAGATAGCCTGGAAACTTTAAAACATCAATTTTATCCAAGAAATTTCAATACTCAGTAGTAGGTAGCCAATTGAGATGTATTAAAGAGTCACAATCTAATAGCTGACAACACTCAAAAAATGTGCGAGCAAATTCAATGTTCTAAAATGACATTTGAATGTAGACGTTATTGTTCAAAGTCGCGTGTACGCAAAAAAGAAAAACTCTGCGCACTACGTAGTGTGCGCAGAGTTTTGGCGTTTACATTTTATTTGTCTGATTGTGGCTCTATAATACATCTCAATGTAGGTAGCAACAATATTCAATATAAAAAAATTTTAGGTAATTTTAACTAGAAAGTAAATAATTGAAATTTCTTGGATAAAATTGATGTTTTAATGTTTCCAGTCTATCTGGTACGGGTTACGATTTTGTGTATGGCCTTTGTCTGTCTTCTAGATATTAATCGTCTTTGGTTGTACATAAAACTGTAGTAGGTAGGTAACTAGGTACTATAAACATGATGTGGTCAATAAAAATAGGTTTGATATTTTTTAACACTTAGCTACCTACTGTAGCTCTTGTATAATTATTTAATTATGTAAAACAATCTACTTACTTACCCATTTTACACAACGACTTTTTATTTAAATAAAATCGAACAAAATCTTTATTCAAACAAAATCGGTGTCCATAGCAACTAATGTAGTATGTAAAACAGAATTCACTAAAAATAAAATGCAACAACTCATTCGCGTTATTCACGTAGTACGCGCTGTCAAAAAAAAATCAATATCTACCAAGGAAGATGATTACCTATCTACCTACTAACTGACAGACACTCTGAGTCTGACCAAAGAGAATATCGCCGCCCCCACAGAATAATATCGTAATCGACTATTACGATAGAAGTGCTTTTAATCGAAATAATTGTTGTGGAGGCCCAAATACACCTTGTAAATTTTTTTCAGCCGATTCGTACGAGTAAATACTAATATAGACTATGAATAAGATACTTTTTATTGTGAAATTACTAAGTTTGCATTAGTACATAAATAAATAATTTCAAATACAATGTTTTTTCTGGTATTTTGATTAAATATAACGAAAAAACCATTTAATCTCTATATACATACGATGACATTTGTATTAGGATATTACTTAATTCACTTGCCTTAATTCACTTGCCATGGAAAATGAACGTAATCCAGTTTTACGATATTTGTTACAATATATTAGAGCACCGAATAATGTGGTACCATTACAATACCGAAACAATCAATATCACATTTTTGTAGTCAACAATATCGCGTTTGACTATTACTATGCAGGTCACTGTCGACGAACGATTTCCACGAATAAAATGGTATTGTTATATATTACAGTAAAAAATGTGTTTTCAATTCTGGTAATATTTATTTTAACAATATCTTCGTTATGGTAAATTATAGATTTTTTTCTGTAATATAATATTATTTGTGATAATTTAGGCTATGTTTTGGTATATATACGATCTTTCTACGTTAACTAACTGAAAAGTTATAGACCAAAAACGGTTTTTAATTCTCCTGTAAAATTTGTATTTTTCGATTACGATATTATTCGGTGGGGGCGGCGATATGAATGGCGCATGGCGGCGCGGCGCTCGTCATTGAATGATTCAACCGTCTCACTCACCCCGCCCGAACTCCGCACACACGACTCGTCCCCCGCGCACCTCACCGCCAAGTGTCTAACAGCAAGTGAGAACGCGATAACATTGAACGAAAAATAGTGCGCGGAAATTTTATAAAAAGTGTTCCAGGATATACGTTTTTATCAGTAAACCTTACAAGTTTGTGAAATAAATGTTTTTCATTTAGAATCTCCATAAAATTTGCGAGGTTTCTATTACAATATTTTCTTTACTTTTACAATTTATGAGTACATTATGAACGGCCAAAGTTCAGGTAAAATTTATGCAAAAAAGCAGATTTTTGGAGGCTTATGCTGAATTTGTTTCTCAAAATTTTGATTTTTAGTTTGTATAGAAACCTAGATATAGTGCACAAGATACCTATAAGTCCAAAAGTTTAAAAGAAAGATCTGTTACAACGGCATAATTACGTACGAGCGTTTGTATGAAAAGAAAGCCGGGTTGGCTGCTCTTAAAGTAACTTTCAACTTAAATCATATCCAAATGTGTATAGAACGATAAAACTAGTTTCAACCAAATGGCGCAGCCAGATTATGCCTGATCTGCATAACAGGCTGCGCCAAAAAAAATCTTTATTTTTACGTCGGTGTTGTGCTAGGCAGTCTGGCTTATGATAGCCACCCGTACTTTTTTGTATGTAATCTTTATTCGGTAGTCATACTTCTAACAGTAGCATGTAAGCGCGTCCAAGACGATTCGATTATTGTTATTCTTAGCTTTATGTTATACATTTCATTTCTATAGCAATGTATTAAATTTTTATGTAAATTCCAAATTGTATGTTGAAGTTTAACAATCAAATCAACATTAACTACATCCTGGCGCAATGGACCAAAATTTTGATCTCATCTCATTAATCAATGAAAAAAATATATTCAAAAGTTATGATTTGTAATTTTAATTGTCATGTTTTTCTATTTGTACTTCAATTTTATATTTTTGTTGGAATGAAATAGGACTTGATTAGACTGATATGGTGTGGGGTATTTTAATGTAGGAATCTAGGAATAGAGTATCCTATGATGTGTTAAGCAATCAAATCAGGATATTGAAAAGAAAAGACTGCAGTGACGACGGAATGGCAGGATATACGAGTACCGGGTAGAATGCTCATATGATATACGCTTTAGCCTTTGTATAATTAGCTTTGTCTGCCAAAAAGTTTGTGATAAAGAAGAGTTACTGAATTTTGTTGTGAATGTTGATGTGAAAATCTCAATGATTGCTATTTATTAGAAAAAGTAGATACTTATCCATCAACTTGGACATTTCTTAAGGTTTTCATATCAATTTATCAAAGGCTGTTTCACAAACTCTTTCTTTTCCTAGTGGTTAACAATCGACTGAAGATCATGATCTCTATCTCACACTGATCTCACTTATTATTAGTACATAATGCATCATGAATATTCTGAGCATCGTAAAGGCTTGATTCAGAGAGCAGCAGCCTGAAAGGTTCGATTTTATAAACCATCCAACAGCCAAGTATACCCTTAGGCTTGGGGCTGATCCACTTTCAATGGATTACACAAAATGACTTTAAGAACTTCATTTGAATATCAAAATGAATCTTTTTAGAATAGTTTTGGTCCTTGTGGATAAACCCTTCTGGATTGGATTAAAGTTATATTGCAATGCAATATGAACTTTATTCTCCTTAGTTCCAAGGTTTACTTTAGCTTTCATGTTATTGCCGCAGTCTGAATTAAGCCTTGTTAGTTATATCTATGCGTATCTTTCGGTATGTCTCGCAGTCAATACCTTTGCAATAAGCAATACTACCTTTGCAATAAGACTAATGGAGAAACAGAGTCCTCTAATAAAATGGGGTTTGACGAGCTCGTATTCTAAGACAGGTGGTAATAAATTGATCTCTCTTGAGTATAGAGTCTATGCATGAAATTAAATACTATAATTATTAACCTTACCACAGTTAATGAATACGAGCTTTTACATAAGTTTAAGACTTGACAAAATAAAATATTGAGTTAAGTTCTTTGTTTGTTGGTTCACTTTAAATATTTCAAGTTATATAGCAAGCCGATAGCTTTTACAACAATTTGTAAGTAGAAGAAAAAAGGCAAGACCTGTAATTTATGTGTTACTGGTTCTTGAATTAGTATGGTCAAATAGCAGCCATTTTATTTTTTACAACTAAATGTTAACATTTTATTAATGTATTCATAGTTTACGCAGACGGAAACTTTTTGGAACTCTTTATATTATATTAAAAGGCGATTATTTAAGTGGGAAATTTAATGGCACCCGTGTGATATTTCAGGTTAAGATGAAAAAGGCTAATTTTATACAAATAAAAATACAGGACAGCCCAAAGCTATGTGACATGAAAGAAAAGCACCTTAACTATTGTTGATATTTTAATTCTTATAAAATAGAATGATGATGCTTTCAGCAAAATATCCTATACAATATTTAAGATAGGTACAGTCAGCGTCAAATTGATATGTGCGTCTAGAGTAGTCAAAATGATCTGAAACACATAAAAGCAATTTGATATACGCAGTTCGAATCATCATATGCAAGCAACTATACCTGAGCAGCTTGCAACAATATGATGATTCCAACTGCTTATATTCAATTGCTTTTATGTTTTTCAGATCATTGTAATTTGACGCTGACTGTACTTCTCCTTCCTATCACATAGCATTGGGACGCCCTGTATCTGTATAGATAGTTTTCTTTTATATCCAAAACTTTTCCTCAGTGTAACTTAATAATTACCTCTATGATTTAGTGCTTACTAACAGACTTAGCAGCCTTATTCATAATACATTTTCTTTTGTCCTGATAAAATATTAGGAATAAATGGCAACAGACTTAATCGGCCGTTATGGATATTGTTTATCTGAAAATGTTTTGAATAAGCCTGTTTTATTAGGGCGCTTCCATACGACTTTGCTATTTGATGTGTAGCCTCGCCCGAATCTTCCTAAGAGTTTACTACTTACCCTTGTTTTAACATCTGTATTTTATTTTATATTATCACTGTTATTAGTTTGTTTTACATATTTACTGCTTATTAATCTGTGTGTACAATGATTATGAAATAAATGATGTTTTAAGTAATTATTATTTTCTCTATTGTATCCTGCATTTAGTGATAGAGATGACTATTAGGAGAAAATAAATATCATAGTGATGTTAAAATAGATGGAGGAATCACAATGAGCTGATCACGATTAGTTTGAGGGCTATCAGCTAAATTTTAAACCCATGCATGGCTTGGGACTAGATGACGCCCCGTGTGAAATGTCCAAGAATATTTATTTATTAAACTTTTCTACAATGGTATCAAACAAATAAAAAATAGATAATCATAGCCCACGAACGATTTATTCTTTGTCATTCCATTGTTTTACTGGCTTCGATATTTATTTGCTCACCAGACTATGGATTGGGTGGTAGCCAATTTTTCTATGATCATTAGCGCTTAAACTACAGAGATGGATTTGAAGGTAGGTATATAAATATAACCTTGCTTCCTTTAAAAATCTGTCATGTGTCAAAATTGACTAGGTAGTAGGTACCTACCACAGAACACTATTACTCCTAGGTACCTACTAAGATATCCTCGGTATTTAGGACAAAGAGAATGCAACACTACGTTTAATTTAGGAGTGCAGTGCAGGGCA
The DNA here is from genome assembly GCA_963582015.1 of Xanthorhoe designata. Taxonomy (NCBI): domain Eukaryota; kingdom Metazoa; phylum Arthropoda; class Insecta; order Lepidoptera; family Geometridae; genus Xanthorhoe; species Xanthorhoe designata. The sequence goes on from OY757040.1 coordinate 1,555,613, forward strand.
GGTTTTTGCGCTACTAGCGGCCTGGGCGGTATTCCATCGTCACCCCCGCCACATATTCCATCCAACCCATACAAATTTTAAAAGTGGCGCCCCCGAAACTTTCCGGAGAACCGGAAATAAAAATGATAAAAACATGGCGAAAATAGAAATCACAGAAGGATGTCTTACAATGAAGTTGTAGTTAAAGTTCTGAGTACACACCTGCACACCTGTAGAGAAATAGATCGATAACCCAAGGGTTGTGACGTCATTTGGACGAGCTGATAGGAAGAACACACATATTACATTCAATGCCACAATCACTCAACCGACCAACCGACTGGGTATTATTAAACATTTAATTACCTAGGTACCTACCTAAAAAAGGTTTAGCTAACTTTGAACTTGAAAATGGAAGACATAGTGACAGACGTGATAACTCTGTACAAAGAAAAGAAATGGCGGGAAATCGGAAACAAATTCCACGATCACCCTGATAGAAATAAGGTGCTATGGGTGTTTCCTAGTGAAGAGAACTTTGTGTTCCTAGCGCAGTGCTTGAAGAACTTGAAGTGTGAGAAAGTGTTGAGTCTTGGGTGTGGCAGTGGACTGCTGGAGTGGATGATCGCTGAGGCTACTGGTGAGTTTGCGACAGATTGTTTATTATTTATTATTATATTTATTACTGTTTAGTTTCATGTAGGTAAGTACTTTAAGTTAAAACCCAATAAAAAAAAAATTATTGATTGATAAGGTAGGTAGGTACCTAAATAGGTACATCACCTACTTATAACTTTGATTAGCGTTCTGTAAGTTCACGTCTGAAATAAATGTTCTAATCGTGAACTTCAGCAACTTGAAGCGTCATTATTGAATATTGAATTCCTACATAGGTAAAATATACCTACCAAACCAACTTTTGCATGTAGTAGAGTAGAATGTAATGTAGGTAATGTAGTATCTACATTACATTACATTCGTACTGCTGCTGCTGCTGTGCTGCCTGGTAATAATGTGTTAAGTAGGTATATAAATTGCGTTACGTATAAAGGGCTGCAGTAATTTTAACCTTTATCGTCCTGATTATCTTTAATTACTATTTATTGTATGCAGCAATTACAATGGAAATCCGTGGTCTCTGCCTACCTTATGGAAAATAGAAATGATTATAATGTAGGTACCTATGTAGGTACGTATGTAAAATAACCAAGTCTTCCGCTTTGTTCCAGGATATCCCGTAACGGGCGTCGAAGTAGACAACGCATGGTGGCACTGCAAATACGCCCCACCCATGTTTATTCCCCTCCTCTTCACATCATCTAAGTTAGAAAGTGACGTCATCAACTTACTCCAGGAAAAATGTACGGCATTACTGTTCTGCTATTTCAACAACCGACCTGCTTTTGAAGACTACTTGAAACAATTTCAAGGCAACGTGATCATAATAATAGGCCCGGGAAACGGGAAAAATGTTCATACAGACCCTAAACCTTTCAATGATGTTAGTACTGTTTGGGAGTTGTACAAATCGCAGGAAGTTAGAAATAGTGGGGATTATATAGCGGTTTATAATAAAAGCAGAAAATTGGGATAAGTATAACTTTTAATAAATTATGATTTTAAATAACAGTCTTATTATAAAATAACAATAGCGTATTGGATCTTCTTAGGAGGGACAATAATATTTTCTCTACTACAACAGTTTTCCTCGAGATGACCTCTGTGGTGCAGTGGGTCAAAGCCCGCCTGAGACGCAGAGGTTGCGGGTTCGATTCCTCCGCTGCGGGACAAATATTTGTATGTCTGCAAATATTTATTACGTGCTGGGTGTATGATTCTATTATATGTACCTATGTATTTACAAAAAAAATTATCTATGTAGTATAGTAGTCATCTGATCATCTGGATATTTAGCTTGGGACATCTAGTAGTGTCCAAGGATATTTATTATTTATTTTAGTTTACAGAAGAACACATCACAGTCTACAATGTTCCCATTACTGTAATTTAAGCAAGATGGTTAATTTTTCATCAACTCGATATTCTTCACGTTAATCTTATTCGTAGTCAGTCTCACAGAAGTATTCATCATAGGATCCTTTTTTCCCTGAATGAAGTTTGGAAAGTCATTACTCGATAATTCTACGGGTACTTCTAAATTCTCCTTTTGAGCTATGAGTGGTACCTCCGTGACCATTCTATTCATCTCACTAACTGATTCATTTCCCAAATTGTTTGTTGGTATTTCGTTTTCCAAGAAGTAAAAGTCATTGTGCATCAAGCAAAGAGATTCGAAGGGTATGTTCATATCATAGCGCGGCAGTAACTTATTATCTACAGAATTATCATCTATTTCTATAACTTCGTTTTGAGGTTCAGGTATTTCTTGTAACGCTGCCGGCAAATCCATGTGACTCGAATACTGCTCTCCCATTATATTGTCAATGAGAAACTGGTCTATAATCGTTAGTCTATTCGATGTATTAGTGTCGGTGTTGGCCATGTAGTAGTCGGATTTCACTTCATTCTTTATCTCGCTCATGTTTTTATTGATATCTTCTAAAGGTGGAGACGCTTTGTACTCCCTCGATATGTTTGTGCTCAACAGGTTTTCTGTGCACATTCGTTCTAAGCTTGGAGATTGAGTATTCTGTTTGATTGTTGCTTCTAGTTTGATGTAGCTCGGGTCATTTGTTTGTATTTTATCTGGAGGAGGGAGCATTGTCATTGAATTGACATTCATCTGCTGGTTGAATGTAAATATCTGAGGACTGCTCGTCATTTCGCCATCGACCGGCGTCGTAGAAGTGACCCCCAACATTGTTTCTTGAGGGTATGGAATTAAATTGTTAGGGGATTCACTCAGCGACGGCTCAGGAGGTAGTTGCATAAACTGAGTTGTGATCAAGTTATTGAAGGTCACAGGACCTCCCAAACCAAATCTCTGGTTATCCTCTAACCTTCTAAAAGCCATCTTCTGCTGTGAATGAAACATGTTCTCTTGATCTGGGCCCTTCAGTATCAGATTACTTTTAACTGATATTTTGGGCTTTTTTCTCGGCGCGCCGTCGTCGATACACATGTTGTTCGGAGAATTACTCAAAGATGGAACAGGAAGAATTTGCGTCGGCGTTATTATAGGACCAGTGAATTTGTTCATTGGAAAAGGCAGTATTTTATCTACTGGCTTGAGCATAATTTGGTTGCGTAAGGAGAATCGCGGTGCAGGGGGTAGTCTTATAGGGAAATTGCTCATGATATTATTGCTGATACTGCCCGCCATTGAACAGTGGTTCGGCGCGAGAGAGTTGACGCTACTGTTCGGTATGAGAGTCTGCTCCATCGGTACTGAGGTGCTGAGAAACTCGTGGAGGTTCGACTGAGTACTGTCATACGACATCTGTAGGCCTTGCAGAGGAATCTGCTGAGGAAACTGACGGCAATTCATCATAGTATTAGATGGATTCTCAGGGAGACAATCTGAACTGTCCTTGCTCAGGTTCGTGGCTTGGTTATCGTATTCAGTTTGCTGGACGTCTATAACCGGCGTGGTGCAATAACTTTTTGAGTAGTTTTGTGGAATGCTTTCCGAAAGGCTATCGCAGTCGTATACTTCTATCGGTATCTCATTGACTGGCTTGGTAGCATCTTCTTTTGTCTCCTCAATCGTTGGTAAAGGTTCAATGGCCTTCTCTGTTTCGCTGGGTATAGTCCAACTAGGCTTTGACTTGTTTTTTGTAATTTCTATGAGCAACTGTATACCTTCTTTATCTGTGTGAGTTGTGAGGTGTAACACATACTTATCTTTACTGACAGATTTGAATGGACAGTATGGGCAGCGATGGATGTCATTAGAGTTGACATTTGGATGGTTGGATATCATGTGACTGGAAAAGGTGGTAGATTGTATAGTGGTGTATGGACAGTATTTACATTTGTAGAGGCTCTCCTTGGAATGTTTCCTCTTATGTCGTCGCATGGCGTTGTGATCACCGCATCGATAGCTGCATTCCGAGCATGAATAAGGTTTGTCTCCTGGAAATTAAAAGGGTTCTCAATTCTCATACATTTGGTTCAGTTTGTACAAGTATTTTTAAGCATTCTTGTGACACTCAGTCAGACAGAACAATAAAAAAATTAACAAGATCCGAAAAATGAAGTTAAATCTTGAGGTTACATACCTGTATGTAATCTTAAATGTAGTCTTAGCTCCTCTTTCCTAGCAACAGCGTGATCACAGTGACTACATTTGAATGGCTTTAATTTCTCATGTACAGCAGCTATATGTGCCTTTAGCCTGCGTTCATTGCTGACCTCTCGTTTGCATGTGGGGCATACAGCTGGAGTAGCGCTTTTCTTGTGGATGGACTTGTGTTTCGAGAGTTGGGTCATGTTTTTGAATGACTTTGAACAAATTGGACCTGGAAGATAATCAACATACTGGTCACTAAAAATTCAACACAGATTTGTAAGCATGGTTCCAGGTCACTTAGGTACACATATCAGAGTGTCACACAAATCACATTGTAAAATAAAAAGAGAAATTCTGATTCTGTAATGTTCTCCTGTAACTGTCAAATGGTTAATCCAGATGAAACTTGGTAGGTTTATAAGTAGGGCTAAGTAAATCTACAGGTTTATCATCTAACCAATACCTTAAATCGGTAAGTAAGTAAGTAATCGGTGAAGGGGTTGTAATTCATTCATTCGATCTAATTCAGAACAAATTACTAGTAACCAATAATCTACAAGGTACTCACATATGTGTGCCTTAGTATTCCCATGGCATTTCATATGGATATTGAACAGCCTATATATTTTGTAAGTCTTGTATCCACATTCACGGCAGGTTGGCAGCTCCAGGTCTATAGCATGAATCTTCCACAGATGCGTGTGCAATACTTCTACGGATGGACAGAATTTAGCACATTCTGGGCAGATCAATTTGCCATTCTGATGGCATTTTCTGTGATATCCAATGTTCTTTTCTTCTTTCAATCTTATAATACAGCCATTCACCAAACACGAGACGCCCACATCTTCGTTTGCTTCCATTTTCTCAACATTAACTTCTTTGTTCAACTCCTCTGGTTTTAATATGTGAGGTGGGTGATGAATTGGAGATAGATTAGTATCTTTGGCTTGTGGGGAAGACTTGCTGTTCTCTAAGGCTAAATGAGGCTGAATAGATGATATTAGATCTGGTGGAACACTGGACATTTGTATCACATTACATGATGTAGTGGAAGGTCCTGCTTCAGACACACTTATGTACCTTGGTCGGTTTGAAACATCATTTGTGTAAACAATATTAATACTTGCTTCCTGAATAATCTCTTTTGGATCAATCTTCTCAAAATTTGGTGTACTCATCTTATTCAGCTCATCAACTGATATGTAAGCTACTCCTTTGGGAAGATCACTATTTGCATTTACAATATCAGGTGTTATTTCGATCACCTGCGGCATTTTAATGTCGGAAGCCTCCTGTCTTATCGGTGGCGGAGGTTCGTCGACCTTTTCTTCCTTTTTCAATTTAGCATTTTTAAGAGCTATTTGGACTAGACTTTTTACCATTTTCTTGATATCTTTGATGCCCATTTTGTGATGGTTCCGGAGATGTGTTCGGAGAGTCTCTTCAGCGTCAAATATACTTGTGCAACCAGGACAAAGGATCTGTATGTTATCTGCTAAGCCATTGCTCTTAGCGAGCTCCGGGTGTACGGTGAACAAGTGGAACTTGATGTCGTCTTCAGCGAGAGCCATATATGGACAAGCCTCGCATTTGAAGAACGCCGTGGAGCCTACAGACTTCTCTTCATAGGACATCATCTTTTCTTTCCCCATGGTAGGTTTTGTATCGGAGCTTTTAGGTTTTAATATTATTTAGATATTTTTGATGTTCTATTATAGTAATAGGATTTACGATTGCGATAAGCATGCAGCACCATGCGTTATTATCGAAACATTATTTCCAAAAAGCTCACGATGGAAAACACAAGAAAACACGATCAGCTGGACCGACGCCATTTTTCATTTCACGAATTGACATTGACAATTTGAAATAGTTTGACGTTTGTTTGACAATTACATTATCGAATACCTACTACAGACTACAGATAAATAAATGCTACTATGCATCAGTAGCTCAGACTAATCCTTAGTCTGAGATTATAGAAGACAGAATTAGATAGATTAGACTCTGAAACTCCCAGACTACTATTAGATGCTCTGAAACTGTAGCCGCTTCGCTGCCGTCTCGGTGTGATTTGGGCCCTTTATCAAGCGATCGTTATCGAAACGTTCCTCGCTTGTCTCTGAAATCTAGGAAAGCTAATTTAAATGCTACATTAACCTTCTTTGCATGAGCAGACCGATCCCACACGCAAAGGTGTTGTATAATATTCTTTTTTGTTTTTATCTGCCTGAGAAAGAAATATACAGCGCTCTATTTTTATTTTCTGTAAGGTGCAGTGCACTCACCCCTAGCATCTAGTCTGTGGATAAAATAATCTATCCATTACATGCTCTTTGTATCCAACCAACTCAACACTACACTAGTCCTGCCTGTCAAAATTAATTTGGATGACGTTTACCAATCACCGGCGTCGAACTTCGAAGTATTTTGCATCGTGTAAATTAATTTTTGATCAACAGAAAATCTTTAAAAATGGGTGTAAGTGTGCAAATTTATACTTAAAATATCGTACATGATTATTTGTGGTTCAATGGAGTGTATTTGTTGACAGTTGGAGATTGAATCCATGGTGCGCTTTGCGTCTCCAATAAACCCTGCCGTGTTCCCTCACCTCACACTGCTGCTTCTCGGCATTGGTATATTCTTCACGGCGTGGTTCTTCGTATACGAGGTGACCAGCACCAAAGCCTCCAGGGACCTGTTCAAGGAACTGCTGTTATCACTCGTCGCCGCTCTGTTCTCAGGTTTCGGTATCTTGTTTCTGTTACTATGGGTCGGGATCTACGTCTGATATTTATTTTATTTAGTTGATAAGTTGAAGCATTCCTGATGCGTTGGGGTTAGCGGGATAGATGCAGATATTTTTATATTCAAAGTAGCATTTTGGGATGTTTGCATACCTGCATTGAGTGAGAGTAGGTACTTACTAGAGTTATATGGACTTATCAGTGAGTAGGTATGGAAGTAATGTGACTTTTTGGTGAAGATGTAAATCAAGGTCTTTGTAGTATGTAGACATCCTCATTTATCATAACTTAGCAGGCAAATGGAATAAATCAGCTAATTATTACAAACAATGTATTTCGTCATATGCAAGAGAGACATTCAAGCAATAATTCTTAAGTATGTATGTGTTCTGTTTTTACAGAAATAAATTCTTAATAAGTATATTTCAGTTTTATTTAGAAATCATAACTATCACTATTTTCACAATAACAATTCACAACAAAACATCCACTGCAGGTAGGATTTGTTAAGAGTAAATTGTAACTCCAACTTTTTTACTTTTCTATCACTTTATAAGATTGTTATCATGTTTCACTCTCACCAACTACCTTATTAAATTAAATAAATATATGTATAAGAAAATGATATGGAAAATCAGACTTGCTTCATGGTTTGCTATAATAAAAAACTGAATTGACAACATCCCTTGTTTTTTAAAACTTATTCTAAAGTTGAGAGCCTAATCATGCAAATATTCTGTAAACCTAGATAGATGAGCTTAATGACTGCTTCTTGTCCTGCACACGTTCCCTTTCCCGGCGCAGGTCTTCATCCACCAGCACCGTCTCGTGCATCCTCTTGGAGGCCAGAGCTTCTATTCGCTCAAACAGCAACTCATTTGACAGGACAAACAATCTGTTTCAAATAAGAAAATTCTTATCTAGTCATCTTACATAGTTGTGATCCGGTTCTTAACCGTGGTACGGTTGTGTGGTCCGGCTGGCCGGACTATGGAAAATTTGTTTTTTCGATAGTTCGGTTGACCGGTCCAAGGAAAAAAATTTTTTTTCAGCTGTCCGGTTAACCGAACCATGGAAAATAGTAATCTCATTGTAATACGAGTACATGCAGTATGTAATCTTTTTGCTTGTGTGCAATGAACAGGCATTAGAATCACCTACCATATAAAACGAAACTTAAGTGATCCTTGAGGTCCTACAAGAATAAATGATTTTTCTTTCTTTCTTGTGTGTCACAATATGTAGACAAGGAAATAGTAGATAAAAAAATGAGATTACTTTATGGAGATGTGCCGCATATAAAAATCTTAAATGTAAATTTAAATAAAAAATATACAGAAAATATATAAACATAAAAAAAGATAAATAAAACATAAAAAAAAAATGCGATACGCACAACTGCAATTCCTTAACCATGAAATCGTGTTAGGGCATGCCTTGGAAAAACTTGCTAATATTAAATAGATATTAAACAGAATGACTTATAAACGTTATTAAATACTTCTAGTTTTTTTTCTTATACATATGTGAGTAATACTCACGATACTCGTACTACATATGGGATATGGGCGTTTGAAGTTTGACAGCTGTCATCAAAAAAGTAGATCTCATGAAGGTCTTTCATTTGAGCTCACAACGGAAAGTCTAGGACGAGTAGTTTTCGAGATATGGGCGTTTGAAGTTTGACAGCTGTCATCAAAAAAGTAGATCTCATGAAGGTCTTTCATTTGAGCTCACAACGGAAAGTCTAGGACGAGTAGTTTTCGAGATATGGGCGTTTGAAGTTTGACAGCTGTCATCAAAAAAGTAGATCTCATGAAGGTCTTTCATTTGAGCTCACAACGGAAAGTCTAGGACGAGTAGTTTTTGAGATATGGGCGTTTGAAGTTTGACAGCTGTCATCAAAAAAGTAGATCTCATGAAGGTCTTTCATTTGAGCTCACAACGGAAAGTCTAGGACGAGTAGTTTTCGAGATATGGGCGTTTGAAGTTTGACAGCTGTCATCGAAAAAGTAGATCTCATGAAGGTCTTTCATTTGAGCTCACAACGGAAAGTCTAGGACGAGTAGTTTTCGAGATATGGGCGTTTGAAGTTTGACAGCTGTCATCAAAAAAGTAGATCTCATGAAGGTCTTTCATTTGAGCTCACAACGGAAAGTCTAGGACGAGTAGTTTTTGAGATATGGGCGTTTGAAGTTTGACAGCTGTCATCAAAAAAGTAGATCTCATGAAGGTCTTTAATTTGAGCTCACAACGGAAAGTCTAGGACGAGTAGTTTTCGAGATATGGGCGTTTGAAGTTTGACAGCTGTCATCAAAAAAGTAGATCTCATGAAGGTCTTTCATTTGAGCTCACAACGGAAAGTCTAGGACGAGTAGTTTTCGAGATATGGGCGTTTGAAGTTTGACAGCTGTCATCAAAAAAGTAGATCTCATGAAGGTCTTTCATTTGAGCTCACAACGGAAAGTGTATACCTACTGAATGAAACGCATCAAAACGGGTGCGCTATATGGAAGTACTTAGGTGCGGTTCATCTTGGTGCGCTACGAGGAATGCCTCCTTAATTCATAGTTAGTCATAGATAGAGGCATTGAATTACAACCGGACCAAGGTACAGTTTACAGATGTACAATCGACCAAACAGTATTGTCACCGTACTATCGAAAAAACAAATTTTCCATAGTCCGGCTGGCCGGACTACATAACCGTACCACGGTTAAGAACCGTTGTGATCTGCTAAGAAAAGGTGGTGCTCTACTAAATTAAATAGACAAGATGTTTATTCAGTCAAGGATTGTAATATTTTTAGGAAAAAATATTTTTAAAGAGCTTAAATGAGCTAAGTATTTTTGTAAAAATAATTGTATTTTGAATGGATTTGAATGAAATTTGGTTCCTGTATTAACACATAGGCTACTTTTAATCCCGGTATTCCCACGGGGACGGGAACTATTCACCGCGGATAATCGCGGGGCGCAGCTAGATGGCCTACCTATGAAACTTCGACTCACTTGAAGTCCTTACGATCGAGCCGGTAGAGCTGCGTGATCTCCACAGCGACGACGGTGGCGACACGCTTGCTGTCCTTCATGAGCAGTGCCACCTCGCCGAAATGTGCGCCGTCTTCCAAATGACATACCTGAAATGTGTAAAGTAACACTCAACATACGTTAGCATCCTAGTAGTCTGTGCACTCAACGGTCAATAATCATAATATAGGTAGATAGTCCACACACACACACTAAAATCTACACTGAAATTCGAGTTTTGGGTACGACTAGACTACCTTAATTTTACAACTCGACTCGTATTAACACACTAAAGTTTCATTCAAAATGATTGTTTAACAACGTTTTTTAAAGATAGGTCATACAAAAATTAAGCTATGTGGTCCACCAAGTCCCCGCGCATGCAGTGTGGACGAGCACTTTAATGTCAAATAACAGGAATGTTAGCGTTGGGGTACAAGTTGAGACCTCTTTTCATATCATTAAACGTTAAAAGTTATATATTTAAACGTTTAATGATATGAACCCTGCTTTCCTAAGTTCTGGCGCTGAACGGTTACCTCAACTCCTTTAAGCGAGTAGACAGCGACTGTGCCGCTGGCTATAAAGTACATGCAGTCGCCTATGTCCCCCGCGCACTGTACCGAGTCGTTGGGCAGGTACACCTCGGCGTGCAGACAGCCGAGCACCGAGCCCACCACACTGGCCGGCACGTTTTTGAACAGAGCCACCTTGTCGACCAACTTGTGGCACGTGTGGAGCTTAATCTCGTTGCGAAGCTCCTCTAAATTGATAAGATCACGTTTTTGAACACCCAAAAACTACTTTGGGTTTGAGGTACCTACCTAATCATCATCATCATCATCCACAGCCCATAGGTACCCACTGCTGGGTGTAGGCCTCCCTTCGTAAACGCCACATAATCCGGTCCTGCGCTGTGCCAATACCTAATGTCGCCATATTTTTTTCAAAATGGCGACTATTATTATCTAGAACTGGAAGATTAAATAGGAGCTATTTTTAATTCAGGTAGGTACCTAATCCATTCGAGAAAATAATCATTTCACAAAAGGTTCGACCAGAGTTAATAATAGTGTTTTATCTTTAGAGGATAAACTGGGGCCAATAAAATGCAGATTTGTAGAAATAAAAATATAATCAAAGAAAGTATGACTGACCCTGGTGGCGTTTAGATTGTAACAGCAAAGAATGACGTTTATAACACTTCCGCCTAGTAATAATATATAGCACCGCGATGACATAATACTACACTGTGCTTTGCTCGCATCTTTGTGCAAGGCGTCGGCCTTAACATATTCCCGGCCGTTGAAAGATCACTTTCAACTTTGAAGTTCTCCAGCTGTAGGGAGCTTGCAGAGACGAATTAAGGCTCGACGGACGCAGCCTCGGGTTGTGATGACATCCGCGACTTCGATGATGAGACGCAGGACGGGTCCGAGCTTCCATGATAGGGGAGGAGCATTGTCTTCAGCCATAAGTACCATGTCTCCCACGTTCAGTCTGTCCTTGTTGGTTCTCCATTTTATCCTTTGCTGCAGATCAGATAGGTATTCTCGTTTCCATCGTTACCAAAAGTGTTGCCTTATCTGTTCGAGACGCTGATAGCGATGCAGCTGGCTTTCCTTGATGTTCTCCAGGTTTGGTGCGGGCAGAGCAGCCAAAGGTCTTCCAATGATGAAGTGTCCTGGAGAGAGGAAAAGGAGATCGTGAGGATTGGATGAGATAGGGCACAAAGGACGGCTATTGAGGATGGCCTCCACTTGTGCAAATAAGGTTGAAATTTGTTCAAAAGTGAGATGACTATTGCCCATCACACGTTTTATGTGATACACCGGCTTCCCATAAGCCACCGAAATGAGGAGTATATGCCGGTATAAATGAGAAATTTATTGATTGTTGACTTGCAAAGTCAGATACAGGTTCCTAATTTGATCTAAAAATAATCCTATTTCTTTAGCGGCGCGGCGCGGCGCCTACAAAATTCGTGCCATTGTCAGACAATATTTCAGTAGGTTTTCCTAGCCGTGGTATAAATAGCCTGAGAATAATTAATGAACGCATCCTTGAACAGGTCACTGACCGCATCTAAGTGTAGACCAGGTAGGTACCTACCTACACATTTATATCGCATACAAATAAATATGTATAAGTAGCATTTAATCAAGCGACTTCCACGCCCTTTACGGTTTATGATTAAAATAATGGTCCAGCAAAATCAGTAACTACAGGTCAGATAAAAAAAGATAAAAAGCCTTCACTATAGCTAGCAATAGTTGTAAACCGTTGTGCATATTACTTATAAGTATGCATGCATGCATGTTCTCGAAATACAACCTAGTTAGCCTATAGGACGCATGTAACAAAATAGGATGTTTCTTTTCGTAGCGACAATTTGAATCATCTAGTTATTCGCCTACTCAAGTAATTAATTTGTTTACATCTAAAAATGGCGACAATGATAAAATCTTATATTTACTAAATAGATTTGCTTTCTATTAACAATTCGTATTCAATCGGATAACATTGACGCTTAAGTGTGTGCCATAACGCCGAGGAATGAGCGGGAGAGCGAATAATGTTTTTACTCGTGAGTGAGAAGCGCAGAACGATAGACACGCAACATAATTTATAGCGAAAAAACAGTTTTTATTTAATTACAAGTTAATTAAACAAGTAATCGAAAAATTTAAAAACCAGAACTAAATGAATACTTCTAGGCTATTTGTCAAAACATAAAACCAACAAAAATAGCGTTCTGTTCCTGAGATAAATAGCAAACTGTGTGAAAAACATGTATTTTTCAAAAAAATATATGATCGAGAAAACTTTTACCAATCGTGTTTCTAAAAAACCACAACGCAAGATAAAAGTTCAAAGTTTAATTTCTCCAAACATTATAAGGTGGTATCTTTCACGGATTTTGAGATCTAATACGATTCAAACCACATATTTGCTACCTACGGCCTCTTAACGATAACGTATAAAAGATGCAATGAGTCACGCAACTCATCAGCTGATAGGTAAGACGCACCTGTGCGTCTATTGTTTCTATTTTTTATGTTGATTATAAATCTTTGCACATATGCAAAATATCTTTGCAATTTATTTAGAGACGAGTAATCAATAAACGTACTTACCTAATAATAAATTGATTTATTATAGTTGAATAAACTTTTGTTTATAGATAGGAAGATCATCAATACTTTTCTTTATATTTAATATACCTAGGCCATTCAGATTCGTGATTTGATAAGCAATAGAAATTAATGAGTTTAATAGAAAGTACTTACACTCTAATACTACAGTTGAATGAATCACATCAAAACTGACTACCTACTGACCTTTGAATAATTATCTTCTAAATACTAAGTAAGTCCTAAAACCCAAAATGTTGTTAACATTTGATTGATAAATTCATTATTTGTATTGGAGATGATTGTATGATTGCATTGAATTGTTTTATCGTAATTTTGCATTGACTGAATAGGACCGGATATTATCCAGCCCAATTGAGAATGTCTTAGATTTGGGTTGTGGGATCCTAAGGAACACTGTTCATTACCTAGTAGGTCCCAGAATGTATCAGCTCCTATCAATATATCTATAGGGCCTGGCTGATGAAATGATGGATCAGCTAAATGAATATTCTTTGGAATATTTCGTGTTTTAATATCGATAGGCGTTTTTGGTAAACGACCCGTTATAGTGTTTAACACAAGACATGGCAAAGTGACATTGAAATTGTTATTCATTGATGACAACTTTACACTACAACTTTCTTTCGCAATATTGGAGGCAGTATTGAAAGTACCTTTGACCTTTAGACAGTCAATGAGGTTTGATTTTAGAGATAATCTGGTCTTTAGGGACTCAGATTTAAAAGAAGATTGGCTGCCACAATCCAAGATAGCACGAACTGTGACCTTTAGCTGATCAGCTGGGTTCGAAGTCTGGACCATAGCAGTAGATGAGAGTATTTGATATACAATATTGAAGGCGGTATTGCCATTACCTTTGACCTTTAGACAGTCAATGAGGTTTGGTTTTAGAAATAATCTGGTCTTTAGGGACTCAGTTATCAAAGAAGATTGGCTGCCACAATCCAAGATAGCACGAACTGTGACCTTTAGCTGATCAGCTGGGTTCGAAGTCTGGACCATGGCAGTAGATAATGGTGTCTGATAAGAGTTTTCATGAGAATAGTGGACATATAGTTCGTCCGTTTCATCAAACGAGATGAGATGGGCTGAAGTTGACTGCGTGGAATGCAGCAAGGTATTGTGACGTTGGTTGCAGCCAACCTCGCGGCATGGATCCATGCGACAGTCATCTGCAGAATGACCCTGCCTCAAACAGTTCATACAAAGTTTGTATTGACTTACGTCCTTCAATCTTTCATCCATTCCTTTCGCCTTGAATGTAAGGCAATCATAAATCCTGTGTTGTTCATTGCAGATAACACACAAGGATATGTTTTGTTTATTGTTATTTCTATTGCTATTTTCACTAGTACTAGCAAAGGATTTTATTGAGCTAATCTTGCCTTGTGACTTTGTATTAATTGAATCAGATTTATTATTACGCAGTAACGATTCGAGCACATTAGCACGATCCGTATTCAATTGACGAACATCTATGCAACATGAAGCATTGTGAGTTGAACTGCGCCTATATTCACATTCATTTTTCTTAGCAAAACCTTGATATAAGGTCTTGGCAGTAGCTAAGGACAAAATTATATCTTGCTCAATTTTATCACGCTCATCTAATTCAGCTGATAAGTTTACTGGATTAAGAACCTCTATCTCACCCTGCAGATCATCAAACCTGACTGATAATGCTTCGAACTTAGCGAGCTTTAGATTCAACTCAGTTAATTGAATTCTATCTAATTCACTTTTACTAGAGATAACCATTAAATAATTTTCGAATTGAGTTATCTGTCTTTTCACGGAAGCTCTTCTAGTAACTAATTCCTTAAAGCGTAGTTTATCTTTAGGTTCTATGGACATTTTTGAAATTAACTAAAGCCCTATTTAGAAGAAAATTATATTTAAAAGATAGACAAGCTCACGTTCCTCGTTTCGGTGTCACTTGCCATAAGTAGGTACAGGAAGCCGGCGCGTGCGCTCAGCTGACGCTGATCTCAGCATGAAGTACCTAGTAGGTACAGCGCCCTCACGGCCAACCTCCGTTATAGCTGGAATAGTAGGCCAAAACGTAAGTATTTGCGCAAAATGAGCGTTAAGTATCTACTTAGTAATGAAAGCTCGGACACAAAGGAAAATATAAGTCTAAATTTATCGGTCTGTGGGCACTGTCCGTAGTTTAAACTAGATGAAATTAGTAGGAATGATTTATATAATTGATAATATTTGGGTTGAAGTAATAATTTGCTTGTACTTAAGCTAAAAAATATAAATTGTTCGAAATTATTCGCTATCTTTTTTTGTTGCGGGTAGATATATATGACGAGGTGATGCAATATCGAAGTTATTTCGAGTTATTGGCAATATAATATGGAATAGATCCCTAATTTACACAAATGGATTAGTATTCTCAATAGTTAGATAGGGATTTATAGGTAAGTATTAGGAAGTTTGGATGAAAGAATGGATATTGGAAGGACACTTATCTTTTCGGACACGTCACGGCGGCTGCTCGATGTAATACTTTAGATGTATTACTGCTCAAACCCCTCGCTGCGTGGCTTGTCCTGATGAATAGTGGCTTGCTCTTCGTTCCCTGGAACCCGTGGCTTTAGTCCATCCACTGCAAGGCTCCAACTTGGTCCAACAAAAATGGTCTGCGCCGGTTGGCGTAGCTTCGTTGGCAGGAACTTTTTCTTGTTTTTTGATTATTTTCGCGATAGTTTTATTTTCCCCTCATGGGCCACCAATGTTTTATCTTTAGAGGATAAACTGGGGCCAATAAAATGCAGATTTGTAGAAATAAAAATATAATCAAAGAAAGTATGACTGACCCTGGTGGCGTTTAGATTGTAACAGCAAAGAATGACGTTTATAACACTTCCGCCTAGTAATAATATATAGCACCGCGATGACATAATACTACACTGTGCTTTGCTCGCATCTTTGTGCAAGGCGTCGGCCTTAACAAATAGTGTTAGGCACTCCTTCAAGGAGACAAACAAGAAACAAAGCAAGGAGTCTCCTTGCTTTGTTTCTTGTTTGCTAGGTACTAGGTAGGGCTATTATCTATCTGCCTACTACTACCTGTTAATAGTAGTTTATGCAACAAGGGCTTAAAGTAGTGTATTATGTAGCGGGCGCTATATTGAACCCGGAGTAAGAGGGATTTTTTGCGAGGGAGTTATGGCTAGAATCCTGAGTACGAGGGGTTCAAGATCGCCCAAGACAAATACACATTTAAGCCAGTGATGCATACACTACTTTTTATACTTTCTGCGAGGCAAATGAAACTGTTATAAAGAAAGTAGGTACCTACATAAAGGTGGTTGTATGCGTCAAACTGTTTAGATGCAATGAGATTTTATTCTGAGTTTTTCTGTATGTTATAATTTTCGTTGCACTGCCTACAAATTAAAAAAAATATAAACACGAAAATTTTTTACGAACTTCATTATCAAGAATTTTTTCGAATGTCGAACTAACCACTACAGATTATTATTCTAATTTAAAACAAATCCTTCTTGGCGCGTGCGTGAAAATGAAGTTCGTAAAAAGTTTTCATGTTTTTCTTTTTTTTATTTGTAGGCAGTGCAAAGAAAATGATAACATACAGCCTAAATCAGAATAAAATCTCATTCCATCTAAACTTTTTTGAAACCAACCTCGGTCAAGCACCACTACATGGGTTGAATTCCAAATTCAAATCACTTTATTCTCTAGGGGAAGAAATATATTCCATACAACATTATGTGCTTGCTAGACCAAAGAGCTGTAATGACTACTTTAGGAAAGGTTTGCATGACACATAATATGCCATTGACGAGCAGGTAGTATAAAAACAATATTATTAAACTCTAATGCTTAAATTATACATGAACCTGATAGGGAACACAGAACGGTAGTATCACTGAAGTACTGCTCTTGGTAGCGATAGTAGTAGAATGCTCTCACTCGCTTCTTCAGGGGCACCGGGAACTGCTTGAGCTTCATGTACTCCTGGAATACCATTTTATTAAAAACATATTCTGCATTACGAAAAAGAAACGTGGAAGTGGAAGGTTGATAGCGATGAAGAGGGACGATACAGACTAGAACTAATAAATATTTTAAACAAAAAACATGCAATATTTCGACAATGTTTGTATTGCATCGGTCTGGCTATCGTGCGTGTGACCTATAGAGGGTTTTATTTTTGTTGAAACAACTTGAGCTATTCTTGCTTACCTCTACTTGATTAATCAATTCATGATAGCGCACAGTAGCGCTGTACACCGATATGTACACTTTCAAAAGAAACACTGAAAAACAAATTCAAATGAAAATGCTGAAAATTCTAGCAACTCTTCGCTGTATAATTTGTTATGCATTATATAAATCTAAATATTTAATCTAGGTCGGGTTAATTTATTAACACCATTTAAATCTAAAGCAAGGCTGGACCAATTGTTATGACCTATGATTTGTTGGATGATAACAGAATAACTATACTTAGGTTACCTAAACATCGGGAAAATTCATAAAGAAAAAATGCTAAATGATGATATAATGTTTAATTTTCTCATAGGCGTCATATTGTGTACCTACATATTGTGTCAGGTGGTTTTTTGGCGATATCGCGAATTCTGAGGTGGTACGAAGTTCGTCGGGTCAGTATAACCAAAGACGATTAATATCTAGATATTAATATCTAGATATCTAGATATTAATCGTCTTTGGTATAACTAAGTATAAGTAGTATTAAATTATCTGTGGTATAACTAAACAAATGTACCTAGCACTTATCTAATTAGATACCTACCAAAGTTGTAGACCATGAACATTGATGAGAAAAGGATTATCAAAGAGTGCATCAGAACCTCGTCTGGCTCCGAAGCGAGGAACATTGAGAAACCGGTACCTGAAATGATAATTTATTCATCATCATCGTAAACATGCAGTGCAGCCCAACTCATTAGAATCCTAGGGACAGCATTTTTAATTACTACCTAGGTATGACGTATGTATGTATTACAACCTGCTGTTTTGACAATATCATCGAGCTATGGTCTATAAAACAAGCAGCGACTACCTACTCTTCTGAAAATTGATATTACTTTTTTTTTTAATATTTTGTTAGAAGATGCTACGAGGATAAATAATGATGATTTGAAGTCAAAATCATTGATTCAGTAGGACCTCAAGGATCACATAGAAAAGAAACGTCTCACAAGCCAGGTGATTCTATTGCCACCGAGAAAAATAATCAGGCAAAACACAAGGGTTTTTTAAGGTGATTCTTACCGAAGAAGCCGGATAGGGAGATGAAGATGCTTTTAGTGTATCGGTTAAACACAGGGACGTCCAGCATGGTCACGTTACGCCCAGGGTTCAAGAACTGCGTGTGTAGCGGATTGAAGTGCCCATGCCCTTAAATAAATACATTTATGTGACTTCGTCTCAGTAAAGTGAATTTTATTAAGTATATTTGACATCTAATGCATAACGATCTCAACTCTCTCTATATTTTTAAAGCTTTTTTTCTTATTTAAATACTATTGAAAAATAATATAAAATTAAAAAACCAAAGAGTTAGTATTTTATTAGTTTTCAACAACCAAAATAAACAATCACGTGATTCAGGATTCTGTTAGTATCAATTGGTTTAAGAAAATAAAAACCTTAATTTACTCTTTTAAAAAAGTGATGCTACGATATACATATTACGAATACGAACACTTGTGGAAATCTAGGTACTAGTACTAACAGTAGACGGTGAAGACGGCTGGTAGATAGATGATGCAGCTGCACCAGTGCGCCGTCAGCCAGAACAGAGCCGCGTGTCGCGTGCCGCCGTACCACACGTACGAGCGAGTGAACACCTGCAGAGACCAAACAACATTGCTAAAGCGCACTTAGTATGTAGCACATTCGTAGCCGCACAACTACGCTGAGGCGTAGCCAACGTAGCTACGCGCGTAGTAGAAGTCTTGCTATCTATACTTTTGCTACGCTCGTAGCACTACGAGCGTGATAAATAACTGAAATCATGTACAAATCATAACTAGTAGAAGCGGCAAGATGCGCGTAGTAATCATTATTATTACACAAGTAGTAATCATACGTCAAGATTTTCGTTTAGGCTACGCGCGTAGCGAGCATGTAGCACGTTCGCAGCAGCGTAGCGCGCGTAGCTGCGTAGCGAGAATGTAGCTGCGCATGTAGTTTTCGATGGAACGCATAGCTAAAGTGGAGTAAGAAGTACTACACTTGAGCACGATCAGAATGAGCAAGACACAATAATGAAAAAGGTGTTATGTAACGATACTTATGCAAAATCGTTTTAATAAAGACAATGACCATCGATTTATATTCACCTCTTTTCACGAAAGTTAAAAGTAAAAGGATCTTTAAAAAGTGAAAGTACTTGCAACAGATAGGTACCTTGATGAAGGTAGTAAGGTCGGTGGCGACGGTGTAGAGCCTCGCAGTGCGCAGCAGGGGCAGCAGGTGCCCAGCCAGCACGTGGCGGCTCGGGGAGCGCCCGCGCAGGAAGAAATACTGAAGCGGCAGCGTCGAGGCTAGGTCCCAAATGAACCACTTGCGAACGTAATTGCTGAGGGAGATTGGGCTTGTTAAGAACAAGGGTCCTATTCCTAAAAATATCTCAAGGAATTACCCTGAGATGATCCCCTTCGAACGTGGGCAGTGAACGCGATAGTGTTTAATAGATTTAGCGATTTGAGTGTATCCAGCTTATAAGTGCATTAATGAATGACAGGGAATTTCGCTTTTGCAATCGATTAAAAATAAAACCACCTAAGTCAGCCTAAGATGGCGTGATGAGTTGGATGTCCACTTAACATCTTGGCCTGTAGCAGCGTTAAATCGCGAAGAGTGGAAAAATGGAAGGGAGGCCTTCGCCCTGCAGTGGGACAGTAATGGCTGAAAAATGAAAAATGAAAGTTAGCCTAGGAAGTCAAGGTTCACACGATTGTTCAAGGGAGTATTTTTAAACGATTTTATTTAGCTTGACCCGTCTGTTTGTTTTGGTAAAATTTAGTCATTGAAATTTTACCCTCTTCCTGTTGACAGATCGTCTGATTTTTAAATTAATTTTCTTATCAAGCTGCAAAATCACAAAACCATTTCCAAACCTAACTTCTCTTGAACTAGTCGTAGTATACGAACTACACTGTGTAGGTATGTATGTACACTCCTGCGAGTACAGATAAAATGCATCGCTTACCAAATAATAAGTTGTCTGTCCAAGACGATATTCGATCCGTCCTGTCTGGTTTCCAGATAGCCAGTGGTGAAGTTAACACCCACGTCCACCCAGCAGAAGAAGTTTAGCAGCATCAGAGCGGTGTCGCAGCCGTGCCAGTGCTGCTGGTAGTACGGATCCACGATGTAGAAGAGACGGAAGGTAGACAACACCATGTGTGACAAGTTCAGGAATACCATGAACGATTTCCAGGATAAACTGAAAATATTGCTGAAACTATCTTCCCTATAAATTATAACGGGGTTCGCGATAATTATCATTATAGCCGAAAGCCTTATTATAGGTACCTACTACTTTTTGCGGTCTGGAATCACCATTTCTCCTTAATTGAGTCTCATAGCAAGCTCTATACAAGCTTGCTGGTTTAGAGTTAGGTAATTGCAATCAACAATCAACAATTTATTTTAAGCAGTTTGTACGTTTTTCACACAGATACTTACTGCTATCCATTTACTGACGATTTATTAGGCTTTTGGTGATACAGGCATGATTTGATAACAGCTGAAGTTTAGACAAACATTCTCAATAAGTAAGTACCTACTTATTTGATAAGTACTTAATTATTTTATTATTCAATATAAGACGCTTTGAGTATACATACATACAACACTAAAGACTGTGAACCTGAAAATACTGAAAGGGTGTATCAGACAGCTGCCGCCTTCGTACAGCTGTCGCTGGCGCTCCGCCATGACGGCTGGGAAGCTGAAGAAGTGGTCGTAGGTCAGCGGGTGGTGCGGCGAGACCTGGCCCAGCTTGCGGCAGCTGCGGCACACCTTGCCCCATACACCCTTCTTTTTGGGCAACAGGATTTCTGAACCTATTAAGTATAAAAAAAGTGATTTGGCATGTAAAAATGCCCATAGTTCTTTGAATTTATTGTAAAGGCGTCTTAACAAATAAAATTTACCCAAACTTACCCAGTTTTAAATGGCACTCATGTTTTTTTGTTTTTTTCGTATGCATAGTTTATTATTTTACGGGATACAACAACTGCTATTTACTGCTATTCTATATTCTTTCTTGCTTGTTTTTATAATACTTCCCTAAAAAAATTGCTACCTACTAAAGTGCTGATTATTTTCTCAAATAACATATTTTATGTTTGTAACCACAGCTTTTTATTCACTCTCATACATATTTGATATTATAATCGGTGGTTAGCTCACAAGCAGTGTAGGTGAACTTATTCAGTTATTTGACTTTCATGACAATGAATGAACACTCTAATTGACACTAAGTTAAAGGTTATCTTTTGTAAAAAGTCTTATTATTATATTATAAGCATAAAAAAAACTAAAAAAAACAAAAAATCTTTAGACAAACATATTTTATTGATCTTTAAGAACTCATTTGCTAGCTCATCCTTATGATAACTTGTATAAAAGTAAAGTTAGTCATTTCGGAACTGTTTTCTGGCGAACTCTGGGGCGGATGCCGGTGTGCTGAAGCCGAAATTGTTGCTGTGTGTCGCTACAGGCTGAAATATATTTTTTTTATGAAAAAATGCTTATGGAGTACACGAAGTACCTAAGTAATGTGATTTTATTATCTCTGTAGGTACGAGTTAAGCATGATTGGTTGTGGATGAAATTGATTACTTATTAATTGTCTGTTTGTTAAAATGTTATCCATCTGTCTGTCTGTTTGAAACGGCTATCTCCATAATATGTCTGGATCGATTAATACTGGGCTCTGGGTTATAATATAAGGAATAACTTAGGCTACTTTTAATTTAAAAATAAAGGTTACGCGCAAAAAATATAATATATCCGTGTGCATTTAGACATATTTGAGGCTTTCCTCGGGCGGCCGCTAGTTGCCTGCGTATTATATTACCAATATGACAATGGAAGATTACTTACCTCTTCATTCGACAAGATTCCTTGCAATGAGCCTGATTCCCTCGGGAAGTAGTCATTCCTGAACTGTGGCAGGTCTTCGATGCCGATTAAATCGGAATCATATGATACTTCACTGGAAATAATTGAATAGTTATAATATACCTACAGATACCTACAGACACAATTAAAAAAAAAACTATATTTCTTATTTCGCTTGCTTGCTCAATCAACAGGGGTCACTATCTATTCTCTCTCTCTCTGCCTATTCTCTATGTCATAAAAACTTTAACAGACACGATATCTCTACTGTTTGGGTGACGAGTAAACTGCAGATTCTGCGGCGTAAGACCAAAGTCCAACTCTTCATCAACTAATAAGTAAAAACAGTTTATCTTCGCTGAACAGATTTTAAGAACTCTTGCCTCTCACTATCAAATCATACTTCACCCTTTTTGCATTAGAGAATTCAACAAAAAAATTACTATCATGAAAATCTAGGAAATCAGAAACTGAACTGCAAAAACTTTTGTCAGAAGTGGGATTCGAACCCACGCCCTCAGAGAGGACCAGAACAACTCATACTCGCGCTCAGCGAGAAGGGGAACCTTGAGTCTGGCGCCTTAGACCGCTCGGCCATCCTGACATGAGATCAGTGATTGAAATTGTTAATTACAAATAATTGGAAAAATTAAAATGGCATAAAACTTTCTACTCTTATTACTATTTCAAAAAATTGAAGAAGTTCTCAATTCGTTGGTTTATTTTATGTACCAAACGCAGTGTTCTCTTTGACGGATTCCCTACTCAAAAACGCCTTGGCCAATTTGGAATATTTTTTGCTTGAAAGGGAATTAACGGTATCAATTTCATTAAATATTTGGTGAGGAGTTGACTAAGATCTTCTGAGTATTAGACAAATATGAGTAGAAAATTTCTCAGCTCAAGTCGTTCTTTTTATTTAGCTACTTACCTTATAGCATCGAAGTCCGGTGCCTTGAAGCTCTCGTTCCATATCGGGTTGGATCCCTCGGCCGCGTGTTTATTGGTCCCGGGCGCCGCGAGCCCGGCGCGGTTCAGCCCGCTGTCCACTGAACCGTACTTCGTTATAGACAGCGCTTCCAGTCGTCGGCTCAAACTAAAACATAAGTTAGTTTTGAACTTACAAAATACTTAGGAAAAAGTCTTATCCCATTATTTAAAACCACTTGTAGGTGTAGCAATTTAGACATATTTTTTTCTCTTCAGAGACTGAAAATGAGAACTGAAAAGAGACTGAAAATGAGCAGCAATAGATTTTCTAAGTTCGATATGAATAGTTTTAAAATAATAATGAAGTTTAAGAAAAAAATATCATTATCGTTTTAAAATACCTACTTACCTACCAAAGAGGGTTTCTAAATTGTCGTTCCAAGCGATATACCTACCTACCTATACAAAGGTATTTGTAATAAAACGATAAGTACCCCAGATGATCGTGAATCTATTCACCATTTATTTTAGGTACTTTTTAGCATAATATCATCATCA
Organism: Xanthorhoe designata; assembly: GCA_963582015.1. Classification (NCBI taxonomy): domain Eukaryota; kingdom Metazoa; phylum Arthropoda; class Insecta; order Lepidoptera; family Geometridae; genus Xanthorhoe; species Xanthorhoe designata. Next base: position 1,579,353 of record OY757040.1, read on the forward strand.
TTCTCCTGCCTTATCCCACGCTAAGTGGGGTCGGCACACCATGTTTTCCTCTTCCACTCTCCTCTATCGCTCGTCAACTCTGAACTCACTCCTCTTAAATTCATATGAAATCCTTACTTTTTAGCATAATATAGGTATAAGATGATAAATTGATAATTATGATTATGAGCCTGTTTACGTTGAATATACACTTAGCTTTATTAAAGTTGACTCACATTCTAGTCCTGATGATGTAGGCAACCAGTAGCACGACAAACATGAACCCGAGCAGAGCCGCGAGTCCAGCCAGCACGTAGATGGTGATCTGCGTGGAGTCGGTGCCGACCTCGGGGCTGATGTCCGTGAAGAAGTCATCCAGCACCAGCAACTCAGTGTTCAACGTCGTCTGTATCTCACGGAGCAACACCGTGTCACTGCGGAGTCTAGAAGGAGAAATTATAATAGCACATGGGAAATTACTCACGTAAAATTATCGTCAATTTAGATACCGACAATGTTTCGATTCTTCCGGAGAATCTTCCTCTGGGTATGAGTGTGGTCACTCCTCGCGGGCGCGTCACACACTCAACTAACTCAACTAAGTAGAAGGAGAATGTTACTTTGGTGCACCCATTGCTTTTGTATACAGGGTGTGTATAGGGATAAGATGTGTAGGTTTATATAATTGCTGTTCGTTTGTCTCGCCTAAAACTCGAGAATGGCTGAACCGATTCGGTTTATTTTGATCTTAAAATATTTGTGGAAGTTCAATGATGGTAAGTATAAGCGATGAAAAAAATTGCAAAAAAAAAATCACGAAAAAAAAATATGGCGGTACCTACGAAGTTTTCCGGGTCTATAGTAACCTTTTTAAACAAAACAACTTCTAAAACGTTTACTCATACAAGATATTTTTTTAGGGTTATATATAAGAAAGGAAGAAGATAGTCTTCCTAGATCTGTTTTACCGTGGGCTGGAGTATGACGCAGCTAGAGGCCATAGATAGAGGGAAAGGCATGGATGCGGCACAGGGCCGATTAGAGTGGCGTTTGAGGGAGGAGGCTACCCAGCTGTGGGCTATAATTTGAGCTGCCAATGATGATTATGAAGGCAAACTTACTGTTCGATTTCGTCAGCGGGCACGGGCTCGTCGTCGCGGATGAAGTGCGCGCGCACCTCTGTGAGGTTGCCGACCGCGAGCCCCAGCGCGTCCGCCGCCCTCACCACCTGGTCGATGTTACACGTCATACCGAACCCGGCGGAGAACGTCTGCGCTATCTACAATAAACAATAACAATACATATCGAGACGACCTCTGTGGCGCAGTGGGCGAAAGCCCGCCTGAGACGTAGAGGTTGCGGGTTCGATCCCCGCTGCGGGACAAATGTTTGCATGATCTGCAAATATTTGTTTCGTGTCTGGGTGTTTTCTATGTATAATATATATGTATTTACAAAAAAAAAATGTAATCTATGTAGTTTATCAGTCATCTGGTTACCATAACACAAGCATTAAATTGCTTAGCTTGGGACTAGATGACGCCGTGTGGAATGTCCAAGGATATTTATTAGGATATATTTATATCCAACGAAGATTATTATTATTATTATTATTACATATCCAACTTTAGTTTTTTTAAAGCTATGTGAGTACGAAGGCAGGTGAGATGCAGGTGAGGTAAGATGCATTTTTCAATTCAATTCAATTCAATTTCATTTATTTCAGACTTAAAAAATTACATAAAATCAATTTAATGAATTTTGCGCCGCGCTTTCAACTGTATGCAACATACAATAAAGTTAGGGCTAAAATAATTTACTTTGTGGAAGTTTTATCTTCACGAGATATTCATTACTGATTGACTTACACAAAGAGCTTAAAATAAAATGCTAACAGTTTAGAATCAAGTTATTTTACTAAGCCTAAATTATAATTAGATGATTAGACAGTGATACTTACAAAGTCTTTGCTATCTTCGACCTTCTCCAGCGTGTTGACAAACCTGAAGATGACTCTGTTCTGCGTGGAGATCAAATATACTCTGACTTTAGTTATATCTGACCCACCGTCTGCAACAAACAAATAATGTACCTAAACAAGTAGACAAACACAGCTTTAAAGTTCAAATCAAAGTCGTAATAAAGAACAAAGCAACGACAAACACATTGAGTAGCAACAAAAACATGGTTCGGGCAGTCAATCTACCTGCAAAAAAAGGGCAATATTTAAGGAACAAAACCTTAAAACAGGCTGCATTTGACTAAAGACTTTTACAAACAGACAAAGCAGACCACAAAGCCCCACAAGAGTGCCGAAGTCTACCTGAATCTGTAGCCACGACATTGAAATCGAACATGCCATGCATGGACGCAGAGGGCTGGATGTTGAGCGTTAGCACTCCTGTCTGAGGATCGAGAGTGAAGGCTTGATCCTGCACAGCATGAAGTGATGAATCTGCCGTCATGGAAGACATGTCTATTGCGTAGGTAATGGGCAAGTCTTCGGTGTGCGTAGCCTGGAGGATTACAAGTATTTTACTAACGGCAAGTTTCGGCAAAAAAATATTTTACATGAAATTATCAAAGGTTTTTATTGTGGAATTAGCGGTCAGCCACGAAGATAACTAAACTCAAGGAAAGTTCATGAACTGTACTTACACTTGTGATGTACGATCATTAAAAACAATAATAAACCAAGAATTACTGGTATCTATTAATTTGTGACCGACCTGCACAGTAAGCAGTTCTCTGTTGATGACGTCAAGCGTGGAGATTCCTGCTGTGTAAATCTCACGCAGGAAGATCGGTCGTGGATTTGCTTCTCTTACCTGGAAAATATATTCAAACTATGAACAAAACTTAAGTAGTTTAAGTAACTACACACAGAACGTAGCATTTGCTATAAATGAGTACAAGTGGCTCACTTAAATGAATAACTAGAGAACTTAATTCCTAATTAGCAAACACGATGATTTGGTATTCATTGTCTTTGCTAATAGTAATGAAACTGATATAATACAAAAACACAAGTGTGGTGATGAATGAAACTCAGTCACATAAAGAATGCTAACTTCTGCAAAATAACATACCTGACATCTTCAAATGATCTTAAAGTCAGTGGGGTGGTTTACTCAAGTCAATGGGGCGAAAATTCCCATCCACCCCACCCCATTGACTTAAGTAATGGGGTGGATGGGATTTTTTTTCCTAACCACCCCATTGATGGGGAGGTTAATGGGGTGGTTGGGAATATATAAATGCCCAAAGATTGTGGAGTATGCCTTTGGAATACAGTCGTGATACAATGAAACTTACGTTGACAGTAACGGTAAGGGTAGAGCCCACTAAAGCGTTGGTGGATTCCATCGAGTTGCTGGCGGCCACCGTGAGGGTATGAGCCTCACTGACGCTACGATCCAGCTCGCGGGTCAAGTATATAATGTTATTCCGGGGATCAAGGTCAAAGTAGCCTTCGGAATTACCACCTGTGGGAAATATACCTAGATGTAAATACTTAGTAGTCAACCACGTCCCAGGCACTACAGTGTCCCGTTAAGTGTAGGCAAAGCTTGCCTCCTAACTCTATATAAATCATCTAGTAAAGATGTAAAGGCCTGAGTTTAATATTTTAGCTGCCCCAGCAAAAATCGTACCCCCTTAGAATTTAATGTATTATAACAAAGCCACCATTTTTTTTTATAAAAAATTCAATTTTAATTTTTTTTAATCAATGAAAACAAATTAAGAAAATATTTAATTTTCTTGTAAGTAATTTGTTTTCATTGATTTTTCCGATGTTTTTATAATTATTCTGAAATTTGGAGAGGAGACGAATCCAACGAATTAAAGATCCCAAAAATTTGTTGAGTTTTAAATGGTGTAACTAACATGACTATGTTTTATATACCTACTTATTCAGATTTAATATAACTATAACTTTGTTCGACTGGCTTCCCACTGAAGCTTGACTATTTAGATTATTTTAGATTGTTAGGGGATAGCTTTTAAAAAAAAGCTAGGCCCACACCACCAGGTTCTTGCCCGATTCTTTCCCTGGTGTAGGGAGTCGCGTTGGAACAGGCATTAGAATCACCTAGCATGTAAAACGATACTTAAGTGATCCTTGAGGTCCTACAAGAATAAATGATTTTTCTTTCTTTCTTTCTTTCTTTCTTTCAATAGGCTATCTAGCAAAAAAAATATAGGTAAGTACTTAATTAACTAAAAAGAGAAAACGAAATTCTTACCAGTTATTTTGTAAAATATGTCATAGCAATTATCTACACAGAGATGGTTTTTGAGGTCCTTAGCTAGTGGTAGTTCGTGGCGCTCCGTCAATCCTTCTTCTAATTCTGAAAATTACATCAATTGGCATGAAACTTAACAACTTTATCAACTCTAGTAACTTTATCACTAAGTTATTTTGCAAAAGTAATCACGAATTTAAATGAATCTAATAGGTAACACCGTATTTTTCACATAGGTAGGTACCTAACTCGTATTATCATAGAAAAAATATGGGAATGATTATTTTATTATTTATGATTAATGCAAAAACTTACGAATTGATTTGGTAAGTTACTGAAAAGTGTTTCTGGTGGAAAATAGAGTCGATTAAGATCCACTTTTTTTTAAAGTATTTTTTTGGGCTAGCTCTTTTTTTTTAATCTAAAAATGCCAAATAAATGACGATTTCCAAGAACAAAACTTTCAAAAGAAAAGGTAGCAAAAAACCCTGTAGCTATTTCTATTAAAGCTAAAGGAAAAAAATATGATCACGGTGACTGTTTTCATCTGAAACGCCGAGGTAAATAAATGTTAAATAAATAAACCTAATGAACGTATATAACATTCTTACCAATCGAAGCGCTCGTGGCGAAGCTTGCTAAGACGTTCTTGATAGATCGTTGAAGTTAAGCAACGTTCTTAACGGTCACTACTTGGATGGATGACCGCAAGTGGCATCATCAGCTGAGCGCTTCCATGCTTCGGAGGGCACGTTAAATTGTCGGTCCCGGCTTTTAAAGTCGTTAAGCCATGACAGAGACCTTTAGGCGGCCTAAAAACTCCGTCACCAGAGTTGGCCACTTGCTCATACGAACTTACCCTACTTACCAATAAAAGCAACGGTAGCAGTATTAATATCGAAGATAGGTTCCCCCGTGGTGGGCACGAACACAGCTCGGAAGGTGACCCTCGAAGATAGGGGCTCAGGCTCTGTCCCCCCGTCTGTTGCTTCTATTGTCACCTGATCAATTATAAATGGTGTAGTATCAGGCATAACTTGAAAATATTTAATTACTTCTCAACCTGAATTAATTTAGAAAAACAAAAAAAACACGCGTGTATTTTTATACGACTTCAAAAAAGGTTCTATTTTCCACAGTAGGGATGTATTTTTTTACGCATGCTTCTTTCTGTTGCTTCTATTGTCACTGGTGTATTATCATATCAGGCATAACTTGAAAAGATTTAAATTACTTCTCAAGCTGAATATTAGAAAAACAAAAAAACCACGCGTGTATTTTTATCCGACTTTAAAAAAGGTTCTATGTTCCACAGTAGGTAAGTATGTATTTTTTTACGCATGCTCATCGATATCAATTATTACGAATTTCAACTTTTTTTTTATTTTTATTGTGATATATAGTGAAACAAAAAAATATGTACAATATAGTTATTTACCTGAAACTCCTTTATCATAATGTCTGCGAAATCGTTTCTTCTAAGATTCAGAGTACCGTAGTTGTCGGGGCCGTTTGAGACATCAAAGAACTCCATTGCTTCATCTATAAAAAAATCAAGCCAAGATTTTTTTATATTAGGTACTAAGGTTTAAACATAAAGTACATACATACATAAAATCACACATTTGTCCCATAGCCATCGAAAGTCGAGGCCCTCACATGGCCAACTCGCTTTTCATCTTGAATGAAGGCTGTATTGGAAATGACTTTACCATCATTATTTGTCCACCCCACCCGCGACCATGGCTATTGCAACATAGCCGAAACGTCGGGACGTAAAGAAATAAGGTAAATAACGCGATAGAACCCCGTTGTCCATCTATTTATATATATGACTTTACCATCTCCAACCACTTGGAAGGTGACCTGGCCAGCCTCGCCGCCGTCCTCGTCCGTGGCGTGTATTTGTCGTAGGAAGTTTCCATCTGCGGTCTGAAGGAAATTGCTCACCAACGCTTGCTCCTAAAACAGATTATAAACTACAATCAAATAATCAAAATACTAAAGAGAATTAAAATACTCGATAGTTCCATCTAGTGCAAAACTCAATAAGAAACTTACTGGTCTTTCTTATTGAGTTTGCACTAATGCTGCTCCCGGATTTGCTCTGCTTAGCCTTATGGGTGGCCTTTGTTTAAACATCGTGAAGAAACTTATTTGGTTTAGATTAGCGGAGAAGTAGGTACCTACTAAATATTTTAAAATGTTCAGTACCTATCTGAAGATGGACTTCCGCAATGTCACGGTTTATTTTTTGGTAAATTGTTCCGAGTTCAGATTACAATGCCTACTTATAAGCGGAGCCCTAGGCGATTGTCAATTTGTAGAGTGAGAGTGACACTGCATGTTCTAATCTTTATGATGCATAAGCTAATATTTTAAATCATAACCGTCATTCCATCTTTCCTCACCCTTGATAGTCGAATGACTGTATTCTGGAGAGGGAACACGAAGTCTGGCTCGTGATAGTTCCACGGCCTGATGATCAGCTCGTACACCTCCCGAGAGTGTTGTTGTTGTGGATCGTCGCCGTGGTCGTAGGCCTACACATAACAACACTTTACTACAACAAGCTCAACTGGTCCCAAGAGTATTTTTATACTGGCATTAGTAAGCGCTCGTGGCGAAGCTTGCTAAGACGTTCTTGATAGATCGTCGAAGTTAAGCAACGTTCTGAGCGGTCACAACTTCGATGGGTGACCGCAAGTGGCATTATCAGCTGAGCGCTTCCGTGCTTCAGAGGGCACGTTAAATTGTCGGTCCCGGCTTTTAAAGTCGTTAAGCCATGAGGGAGGCCTTAAGGCGGCCTAAAAACTCCGTCACCAGAGTTGGCCACTTGCTCATACGAATTACTTACTTAGTAGAGCTTAAATTGCTGTTAACAAGCTAAGGGACTAGGTATAGGATTTCTTACTACACCATTATTCATAATAATTTGTAATTTTTTCAAGACTTTGGAGAATCTTCTCTTCTTGTTACTCTCATGTCAATGAAAAGATATGACAAAGGGGTTAGCATCCATCGGAGCTCTAGGAAGCCCCTCAAGTCCATTATGAATTTGGAATTAAAAGATGCCCTAAGTAACCTCTTGAATATTTCTTTAAAATATAATTTAATTACCCAAATATGCATGTCATAGGTGCCCCAATATCCTCTCAAGTCTGCAATAGTAAAGAACTCTCCTTTGTCAGTGTCTACCGATCTGATGTCAATTAATTTTTTTTCTTCAAAATCTCTGTGAGGTATCAGGTGTTCCACTACGAAGCCGACCAGTGAGTTCGGAGTGTTAGGTTCGTCGATGTCTGGTGCGTGGAGGATCGAGGGGAAAGAGGTGCCCTGAGGAAATAAATCGTGAAGAAGTTTTAACCAATTGGACGCCTTCCAAACAAACGATTTTGATTGTCTCTACTCTAGATAATATCTACCATCTCTGGTTTTCTCATACTTAACAATTTTAGACACAGCACAAGTATTTTTCCTTGGCCAAATAAACATACAGTAGTGGCAATTCGGAGTGTCGCAAAAGCTAAACTAACTAAAATTAATGCCATCCTTTTTATTCCCATCGCTATGAAAGGGACGGCAACATTTTTGGTTAGTTAAGTTTAGCTTTTGCGACACTCCGAATTGCCACTATTATCCACATTATACTTATTCTAATCTTAATTACCGTAGCATGGTTTTCGGAAATGGTCCATGAGATGGTGCTCGGGTCCGGCAGCTCTGGTGCATTGTCATTCACGTCTAACAGGACGACAGTTATGCGAACTTCGTCATCATATTGATTGCGGAATCCGTCTGAAATAACATCAATTTTATAATGTAAATCTTTGTAAGTACAAGTCAAAGTTAGAGCTTAGGCACACTACATTTTTCGTACACAAACGAAAGGGTAGTGTGCACGGTCACAGTTTTCCGCTTAAATTTTCTTAGCCACGCGTTTATATCGATACAAATGCGATACAAACGCAAGGCTAGACAAACTCGCGCAGCGACTGCTCGTTCGAAAAACGTAGTTGCCAGGCTAGCGTAGGCGTAGGTTAGAAGTTTCGAGTAAATTGTTTTTATCATCTCCAAGTCGCTTGTAAGGAATCGTCGGTACCTTTATCAACACCTTGGTTGATATTATGTAACTCACATATTTTAGTAATCAACAAACTGCCTTTATATTTATTTTAGGTTACCTCCATCTCTGTGGAAATTGTCGTAAAGATTAAAGTACAACTCATGCGTAGGTTCCGTTCCATCCCGGTCGAGGACTTCAGTGGAGCCTTCAGGATAGTTGACGTAGATCGATCCAGTATCCTGTTCAACAGCGAAGAACTGCAGCAGGCGAGGGTTCATCGCGTAGTTCATAAGATAACCAACTTGATGGTATAATTCTGGAAAAAGAGATAGGGTTCGTCCTTTAATTATCAAATAAGTTGTGATCAGTGAGAGATTAGGATTTTCAAGTATCCAAAATCATTTTATATATTAACAAGAAATAACTCAGTGATAAGTAAGTACCTATTATACTTACCTACATTTCATACTTTTTTTTAGACTTAACACATTTATACAACGGGATAGCGATAGAAGCAAATCTAGAAACGTACCGTCTCTATCTAAATCTTTGCCTACAACATAAGACACGAATTCCAAATTCGTGGCGTTCTCCAAAAGTTCCACAGTCACCTTGAAGCGCTCGTCGTCATAGTCGGGCTGGGGTAACTTGTTGTTGGTATCAATAATATTGATTGTTATCTGGAAATAAGGGTTTTAAATATACCAAGTGGAAAATGAAAATGAGACACAATTATAGTCTTTCCAATCGTTTATTTAACTTTTGACAGATCACGCACATAAAGTTTTATAATCATTTTTGATACAATGTACTACAGGGAATACTGTACTGTCATGGACGGGATCCGCCCACTTAGAGATGTGTCATTCCAAATTAATGACCACAGGTTTTGAAATAAATCGATTATCGATTATATTAAAACATACAATAAAATTATTGTGATTATTTTTATATCAAATCACGTTTATTATTTTGCATTAAAATGCCCTAAATGTCTCTGTTTTAATGCACAAATAATTTGCGTAATAAAAACAGTTCCATCGTACTCGTACCTAGAAATGGGATCGAATTTATTCGCTGAAAATTAATGAATCTAAAATAATCGTTTAGACTTACTGTAGTTGGTTCAAATAAAAAACATGTGAATGAACTGCGGTACCTACTTATAATGAAAAGGTGCAAAATATTGAAATTCATAGTAAATAATGAGTGTGTTAAATTGATAAAAACTTCTTCATGAATAAAATCGATCGATAAAATAAATCGAATCGGTAACGGGTTAGGGTATCACTATTTGAGTCAGTATTAGATCTATCAAAAGTTAAATAAACGGTTGGAACGGGTATAGGTTAGTTACTCAAAAATGTCATTGAAATTTGAAAACCTTTGGTGGTTGGTAAGCTTTAGGTAAGCTTTAAGTTTAAGTTGAAAGGCAGCTGGATAAGTAAACCATGCATTGTGTTTCACTACCTACCAGTACTACTTGTTTTATATTTATTATTACGTGGCAGTTCTAATATAATTTTGTCGTTTTTATAACAATTAGAAAGATATATTATAATTAGCGATAGAACATGGTATTTGTACTCACCTCGCCGTCCGTGTCGTGGTAATTGGGGTCGGGAGGGCAGTCTTTCGGATCTACATAGCATTTGTCACTAGCTATCACAGTATAATAGAGATGCCAGCGCTTTGGCACATCCGCATCTATCGCGTTGTCGGCATTCACTGTTATCTGACCCGTGTAGAAGTGGATCGTTACCAAGTCAGGTGGAGTATCTTCACGAGGACTAAAATAAGATGTTAGGTACTTTATGAGTGTAATTTATATCAGCAACTTGCGAAATATCAGCAACTATTCATAAAATTCCTATCAACAAGTAAAAAACTGGAAAGCAGGTGTGCATGGCATTGCTTTGCATTATTTTTGTTTTAAGACTTCGTGTTTTTCTTCTCAGAAAAAAAAAATTTATTCAATAGGACTCCAAGAATCACATTGAATCTTAAAAACCAGGTGATTCCACTCCTGCTCCAACGCGACCATCACCAGGACATAAACCAACGAACAAGCTGTATCACTTCGGTGATCCATTAGCTTAATGATATGGTTCTATTTAATTCATTGATGGGTCATGCAGTGATAAAGAAAACCACTATTGTTCTTGTTGACTTAAGAAGAGCCCTCCTTAATTCCACAAATAACGTTTACAAATGTGTAACGTTTTATCCGTCTGTCATTTTATTTTACTTACAATATAGTGTAGCGCACTTGGTTGTACTGCGGGCCATCAATATCAGTAGCCAGCACAGAGCCAATGACGGTGCCGCTGGCTGACATCTCCCTGACGCTGAACTGTTGCTCCAGAGTACCATCCTCCCACACCGGGGGGTTGTCGTTCAGATCCACTATAGTTATTGTGAACATGGCTGAAAGAACAAGATGATAATTTGTTTCTATAGGAAATTTTTACAAATTTTTAGATAAAAATAGATTGACTCCTGAGTTGAGTACAACCTTACTTCCACACTTTTGGCTCCGACTCTCTCAGACAGTACTGATAGTAATGTCTGAGAACTTAATATGAGCAATAAAAGCGAGACGGTAACTTGTCGTACGCTGCGCTTCATGATTGACTCCCAATAACTTTGGTATTTTTTGCGGCAACCACAGATATAGATCATAAATCTGTGGCGGCAACTTCAAGTTTCCATCATACTTACACTCGTCATATTCATCTCCAATATACGTCATCCGATCATAAACTCTAATAGAGAGGTACAGCACCTCGAACATTTCAAAATCGATCGTGATGTTGGGTCGGATTTCCTTCACCTTTATACGGCCTCTTGCGTCGCCTTTACTGTTTTCGTCAGGGTATTCTGTTATTATTTCTACACATCTGAAAGAAAAAGACAATAAGAAACATAAAAAGGAGAAATATAAATTTAAGGAAGAAAATTAGGATGAACACACACATAAACGGTTTAAAAATGCATCTCAAAAATTGCAATCAGACGTGATTTGAGCTCCCAACCTGCCTTAAATGTAGTCTTTTAATACACAAAACGGTACGGTAACGTGTTTGAAAACTCTCACCCTCGGTACTCAATCTCATCTGTGGCTCGCCCTTGCTTCGTCGCGTACGAACCGTCCCAGTTTATTTCAAACTCCAAAAGCGCCGTGGTGTCAGGGTCTGTTGCTACGATCTCGTGCGTAATGAGATGGCCTTCTGGTACATTCTCGTCCGTTGAAAAAGTTCCTCGTGGCTATAAATAATAAATTGAGGGCCGCAGATTAAACCTTCGTCTTTGTATAGTAGGTACCTATATACGAGTACATTGGCGATGGTTCAATGTACTGAGAAAACTTACCAGTCGAAGTGTAGGTGGAGTGTTGTTGATATCCAAGAGTTGTATTACTAATTGTGTAACTGCTGTATTCACAATAAGGGGCTCTCCTAAAGTATCATCAGCTCGTACCTGCAATCATTATTATAAAAATATTTACCATTAGGTAGATCAAATTTCTTAATCACCCTCCATTAGTTTATCTTATTCAAAGACTTTGTATACTTACTTGAACAAAAATTACATTCTGTCGATGGTAGTCGAAAGCATCGTCGGCTGTAACAAAAATGTCACCAGTATCTTCGTCAATCCTAAGAAAATCAGTAGCAACGTTTCCCATAAGAGAATGTCTGAAAAAAAATTATAGGATATGAATTCTCTACATTTTCATTCACAAGAACTTTTGAGTCAGCTGCATAATTAATAATTAGTGAAAAATTATACCAATTAACTTACACAACTCTATCATCGATATCCCTATCGGAAGCTCTGACGTTTCCCACTAAGAAACCAGTCCCTTCGGTTTCTTTAAAAGTGACGGTTGTTGTCTCCTCATCGAAAATAGGAAGCTCATCGTTCCAATTTATCAGATTAATGAAAAGCCTTGCTTCACCAACTAAGTCTGTGTTGTTCATATCCACAGCCCGAACCTAAAATTTCAACGCTTTTTTACAGAAAGAGTAACTAACCTAACATTTAGTAAATTGTGCGTATTAATTAACACGAGCTCCAAACTTTGAACACAAACATTGTGAGTATTTCGTCGTGTTAACCATATTGTTTTAGTGGGCATGGCATTCATTTTTTCTCTCGTGTGTTGACCGTCGTTCTATTTCGTCGTTTTTTTTAGTGTGCATGTGGTTCATTTTAAGTATTGTCCCAGGCACTTCAATGTCCTGATATGTGTATGCAAAAATTGGTTCCGGACATTGTATAGATCTTCTAGTAAAAGATGTAAAGGCATAAGTTCCCGATTTTTATATTAAGTGCAAGTAAGAAGAGTGCAACATGATGCTAAAATAAAAATCGTAAGTAATTATTTTCCAACAAAAATCTTTTTCCAAAATCTTCTATTTGAATTTATTGAAATGCTAGTTTGTAGGATAGGAGAACTTAGACTGCAAGTGTATATTCATAGAGAATGTAGGTATATAATTAATCTGTAAGTAGATAAATAGTAAGATATTAAAATGTAAGAAGGTTATAGATGGCTGGCACACACAGGAGGCTGTTATTTGATAACGTACCTTCAAAACAATATTTTGAAAATCAGGCTCTTCGTAATCAAGCATGTTGTGCTTTGTGGTTCCAATGATGAAGGTCTGCCGCTGGTAGCCGACCAGGGGGGCGATGTAGAATGCTTCGTGCGCGCCCGGAGGAGAAATACTTTCCAAGAACACTTCATATTGCGCGTTTTCACCCTGCATGCACATTACCAACTCATCAGAACAACATCAAATGAGTCTGCCTTTAGAGGAACAGACGTTGTAATATAAGTAGGCAGGTACTTAGGTACTTTATTTTTTACTCAGAGGCAAAACAAATATAATAAATAAGTTGAAATTATAATTAACGCTTATGAGCCTAAGGATTTATATGTAATTCTGGACTTAACTTTAAATTTTAAGGAATCGTATTTCCGAATTGTTTCATGTTTTGTATGAATCTTCAACTTTATTTAGGCTCTTATTGAGTCTGCATCGATATATTGTGCATTTGTACATCAATAAACAAACTATCAATATTTACGATTTATACAATAGCTCACCAAATCACGATCATGAAAACCAAACTCCTGCAAATTCAACGTCATAGCTGTCTCTTCTTCGATGTCGATATGATATTCGTCGTGGAACGGCTCCGGTTTATTGTCATTTATGTCATTCACTATGATTACAACTGGTGCCTCCGTAGAGTAAGACTCTTTGCCTACATCGTCCAATTTATATGCGATGATGGATAGTCGAAACACTTCCCTCTCAAGAGTGTCTCTGTCGATGGGATTTACGAAGAGTGTGGCCCCTTCCCGACCCCCTGGATTGGTTTCGATGTAGAAGATGCCAGCATCTAAAATAGGCAATGTTGGAGATAATCAGTTTTATGGAATATAAAAATAAATGAGTATGTAGCCTAATTTATGAAGAACAGAAATGATACTTATCAATTTTGTCGAGACCGAAACGAGTTATCTCGATATGTCACACTGCTCTAACATACTACGAATACCTACCAATGAGTATGTGTTGTTGAGTATGTTGTCAAAATGTGGTCGACTCAAGCAAGTTTGAGAAGCTTTAACTTTATGTTGACAACTATATTATAACCAGCAATTTTATTACCTTCTTCTTCCGTCTCTATTCTATAGTATATAGGCCTATTGATCCCGGTGTCACCATCTATGGCCCTCACTCGGAAGTTGACGGCAGTCTTCTCGTCAAACTGCTGGACTGCGAAGATCTCCACCCAGCGGGGAGGCCTGTGCTCCACGTTTGCAACTTGCACCATCATTGTTACAGTATGCGTGTTGGGTAAGGAATCCTGAAGATTGAGCATTAATGTACATCTAACTATGTTACTTTTTTTTTAAACTAATAAACGGATACATGAAATTACATGAGAAAGGTTTTTGATTTCCAGATATGTGCCAAAAATCAACATGCACCATGGTCGTCAAAAGAAGTTAAATAGTCACAATCTTAGGTAATATTATAAATGTAAGAAAGAACCTTTATAAAATTAGTTGTTTTGCAACTTTTGGTTGTATTTTATAAAGAACTGAAGTGAGTTTGTTATTGTGTAATGCTAGTGTGTAACCTAAAATCATTTTTTCGGTGTCTAGGTCTGTTTTGACCATTTGACGTACTTATTGGTAAAGATGGCCTTGCTCGTTTTACAAACAAATATGCGTTTACGTACTCAGAGTTCATCTCATCATTGCCACAAAGTTAACATTATGAATGTACATCACAGACAAAGCTTTGTGACATAAAGCAACTGTAGGTAGTTAATTAATCACTGCAAACAAAGCTGTAGGTACCTACTGTAGGTACTTCAAACAAAATATTGTTATCATTTTCCGAGAAATCTTTCTTATCTAAATCACTCAATGATAAACAGAATAATTTATTTACATGATTTTAATGATACTAATCCAGTTCCGTTTTAGCTGATGTTATTAACCAACAAACTTAAATGTCTTTGCACAAAACTAATAGATTTTCTAACTAAACTGCATAAAAGTTCTCGGTACCAATTCGTTCATTCTCCAAGCGCTTTAAATTGGAAGTTTAGTTTAGAATAACCGATTTGCTGCTCGATGTAAGGATCTTATATGTTTTTGCGCGACCTTCATACAATTTTTATTTATTGTAGATAAAGTAGCCTAGGTGACCTAATACATGTTATTATATTAGGAGATCTAGCGTTTACAACAAGATTCAACTTGAATAGATAAATAACACATCTTTCCATTACAACGGTCGGTTTACTCACCAAAGCTGTGACTTTGAAGATATGTAGAGCATTCTCTTCAAAGTTTAGTGGGCTCCTGATTCCTATAGTCATCGACATATGGAACCAATCATTCGGCCAGTTGGTTCCCTCGATGTAGAAGATCTCGTGGTCATTCCTATCGCTTTCTATCTCGAAAGTCATGGCGCTTGTGCTGATCCTGCCATCTGCGTCGGACACGTCATACACGCACTCTGAGAGCCTGGCCTCGCCTAGCTCCTGTTCAAAACAAAAATACCTTGTTTCAACCATATTCGTGAAGAAATAGTTATGAAAAATTTCGTTTTGGCTTAGTCAGAATCAGTCGGATTAGCCTCGACTTGTCGCGGTCGTGCATCATTGAGTATTCGTTTTGAATAATGTGCACATTATTACACACGGCAAACCGTCGATTCAAATATTGACGTGTTTCGTTCGACTCTCCCGGAGAATCCCATTGTAAGTCAGGTTTCATGGAGTGACCGTACCAGATAAATGATTACCGATAAATAAATCCATATATTTATGCAGAAAGTGTAGATCGAAATAATATCAAAAACCAAGAAGAAAAAAGCTTATGGGATGATCCAAGTGGTATTTTATCTAACAAATGCTATTCGAAGTCAAAAGACTTCGAATAGTAAGTTGTAATGAGCACTCACGGCAATTGTGCAAGCATCGAAGACCTGTATCATTGGCCTATTGTCATCTACGTTCACGATGATCACTGACGTAATTAGAGCGAGAGATTGTCCATCAACCGATAAATAGAACACATACAGTTGCATGCCCGGGGCTTCGTAGTCCTGCCTGGCAGACAAACATTATTATAGAAATAAAACATACAAAATGAAATACAATTTATAAAGGTAAATTACTGGTTCTAAAATCATAGTTTTCAAGCTAATTAGTGAACAAAAACATAGAGTTTAAAGACACTTAAGGAAATTTAATTGTTTATAGTTTTTCACCAATAACAAAGTCATTATAATGATAAGCTGCATTTCAATTCAAGTTATCATTAAAAAACAATAAGCCTCTATTATAAAACATTTATATCACAATAAGTTTATTTTAAAAAATATAATAAGTCACAGGTAACAATAAATTTATTAATAGATACTCAGCAGTTTTAAATATCTGTTATACAGAAGTACCTAATAGGTAAATATACCCTAATGAGTAGATAATGGATAAAGGATAAGATAAAAATATAGGTAAAGGGTATAGATGAGGCTAAAAAATTAATTGCTAAAAGCTGTAACGCCAGATACATTTTCCGAGACGCTTTATAATTTCACATCTACGTACTTTGATGTAATTTTTTTCTTATTTATCCAACGACTTACTTTTGCGTGACGACCAGGTACCAGCTACCGTCAATTCTTCTGGTTACTACTCCGAGTAAAGCAGAAGACCCTGATAAGAAGTCCCTGTTGATGTGAGGTTCCACATCGCCTGAAAAAATATATAGTAATGTTAAAACTTTACTATAAGTACTGCAAGTTGTTTGGGGATGACAAGAAAAATTTGCTATAATAGGATGTTAACGTAACACGTAACGCGTACCGCGTCTTTTTAACTGAATGGGGATTCTCCGGACGAATCAAAACATTGTAGGTAAAATCGACCATTTCCGGAACTTAGGAAAGTTTAAAAGCTCGTGGTAAAGCTTTTCAATATAATTATAATTAAATGCGTAGGTACCATGATAAGCTCCTATCTTGAAACGGTTAGATCGATTTCTAGTTATTTTTACAAGTAAAAGAGTAAGAGAGTTTTCTTTTCCCTCCCCCAGTTGGTTGGTTCCGTCTATTACGGAATTCCTTGGCAGGCCCTGGCTTGAGTTCGAAAATGGTTAAGACCTCGAACTACTAGGTACTTGTTCTTACTCGGAATTTGGACTAGACTAGGCTAGTGAAGAAAGGCTCACCGTTGTAATTGATCTTGGCTATAATAACGTCTCCGTCAATCTCCTCTTCCATGTAGATGGTCTGGGCGCCAGAACCGGGGATGTATGAGCTCATGCACAGTTCTTCCCGTTCAGGGCCTGGGAATAATGGTCTGTCGCTCCATGTTCCCTCTAAAAATACCATAGAATATTTAGGTACCGAGAAAAGTAAATAAACCGTTAAAATAATGGTTTCGTGTGTGGTTCAGTCAAACAGAAAATAATAGTCGTGTTGAAGTTATTTGAGTACAAAAGTTTTAATTGTTAGTCTAAACAGGCAGGTTCGAGACCATCATTATGTTTGAATTAATGTTTATTGGTGAATTTCCGATTTTGGAAATTATATTTTGTTATAATTCAAAATCGTATGTATTGTTTCATTACCAGCCCGATTTTACCCACACCTAGGTAAAGACTTTCCTGAAAGAAAAGTGAAAAAAATGTGTAGGTACTTATTTGTATTCTCGATAAATAATATTAATAAATACCTTCAATCACTGGTGGAAAATCATCAGGCTTCGGTAATCGGGGAATTGCAATCATATACGAGCATATATTCTCTGAAATTTTAAAGAAACTTATCAGCACAGATTTTATCCTGGGTGTCGAAAGTTGTCCATCGTTTTATACGAGCAGATTGAGTAGTTAAGAATTTTCACTCAACCTGAACTATGGAGTTATAAGCTAAAAATGACATTTGCCAGTTTTCTGAAAAAAACTTGAAAGTGTTAACAGGATGTCTAGAGTTGGTAAATAGGGGCCTATTTTTTGTTCTAATCTTGAACGATTTACGTTCTCTATAAACAAAACAAAATTAAATTCAGTACCTAGTACCAAAGACGATTAATATCTAGAAGACAGACAAAGGCCATACACAAAATCGTAACCCGATCCCGCAGTACCAGATAGCCTGAAAACTTTAAAACATCAATTTTATCCAAGAAATTTCAATACTTAGTAGTAGGTAGCAACAATATTCAATATTTAAACATTTTTAACTAGAAAGTAATTGAAATTTCTTGGATAAAATTGATGTTTTAGAGTTTTCAGGCTATTTTTTAGGGTTACGATTTTGTGTATGGCCTTTGTCTGTCTTCTAGTATTAATCGTCTTTGCTAGTACCTAGCTAATGCTTTTTTTATTTTACTTTTCAGAAATTTACTTCATTGTGTTGTTGTTGTTTGTGAAAACAATATAATTTTAACTAAGTAGTTTTTACTAGACTTAAAATATCGAAAATATTCTATTGGGACCTATTGGCGAAATTACTTTCCTTGTCACTTAAATTTATTTAAAAAGGTATGGCAATAATTTTAAGAGCCGCTTGATCTCTAGTAAAGCCTCAGAATAGAGACAGAAGGTGCCATCAACTGTCATTGCAAGACGCACGCTGAGTCCAAATACAAGACAAGCATCCCCCGCCCGCCGCACTTCCCACCCGCGTAATGCGGCTAGCTTAGACATAATGCCCGTTTTTGGGGTAAACATTGAGAATATTGAAATTTGGAAGTGTGATATTATGATAATAATATTAAAATCTAAATTGTCCTTTTCCATATTTATGTATTAACATATACCTGATAATCTTAAGTAGGTAATAGAGAAGTTCTTTAAGTAAATGAAACACGGTTAAGATGTGATTAAATGAGTATTATACTGATTAAAATTGGACGAAATATATTTATTTAGTTATTAGAGCCGCCATTGCACTTGACACCGGAAGTACAATATTATTGAATGAGATATTAATATAATAATATTAATTATTAATTATTAGGTATTACAATATTATTTAATTTAATGAGACTAGCCTAACTACGACTAACTATAAGTTTTTATGTAATACCTTATTTGGAAACGCTTCTTTCCTAAGTCTTTTCAAACCGCATTTTGTCTCATAAATATATTTCTCCGCAAAATGCATTGAACAAACTACGCTTCGCTTTAAAGGTTTCCAAAACTCTTCTAGCCGTGCTCTTTGTATAATTTTTGTCCACTCCGTTTTCCTTTCTTCATCAGCAGGGAAGCTACAGTTTTAACATAATTTCATACACCCCTCCCTGTTCCACTCTCACACACACCACAAATATATAGACTACAAGCCTTCTCGCCCGCGGTTTTTCTCGCGTGGTATCTTGGTAGAATGTAGCCTATGTTCATTCGGAAAGTCCATGCCATATGCATCTCGCTGTAGCAAATCGGTGTCAAATCGATCAGTGAAAGAATTTTTGAAATCGGATGAGTAGTTTCGGAGATTACCACGTGTTTGGACATACAAACAAACAAACAAACCAACTTTACCTCTTTATAATATTAGTATAGAATACCTATTATGAAATTCTAACATTTTTGTATAATAATAAAAAGTAGGGAAAATCAAAATTCTTATACTGGCAACATTAACAAGATGGACGCATCATTCTCTATGACAATTACAAACTAAACAATTTATTCAATATTTCAATAAGATGTTAGGTAAATGCGTTACTTACACGTGAAATGTAATCCCATTCTTTCTACTGTTTTGCCCCGCTGCATTTTTGCAGGTGGGAACAACACATGACGGCATAATAAAATAAAATTGAAGTCGACTATGCGGTATGACGTTCAAAACGTGACTGATCGGCTGCGCGTAAAACTACTCTCTTTTAGACTAGTTTTTGTGGCCTCAGTATTAGGCGCAAAAACTACTTCTGGTTTTTTCTCCTATTCTGAGAGTAAAGCTTAGGTAAATACTTAGGGCAAGTTTTGGTAAGAAGCAAAGAAGAAGAAAGGTCAAGGTATTTTTTTTGTATTTACACCAAAAAAAGGGCTTGTCGCTGAGCGACCACATCGCCCTATTAAAAAAAAAATCTCTTCGTGCGTAACTGTAGAGTACTTACTTAACTTCTGTCAGGCTGAAAAACTAAAACCTTATTTCTTACCTTGTGCGAAGGTTGGTGTCGCCACAAAGAGAATCGCGGCAAAGAGGAGGATGTCTACCTCCATTTTACATCTTCTATTTCCTCGGGTTGTTTTGATAAAGCCTAAAAATAAATGAAAAGGGCTTATAGGTAAATATATTAAAGTTTTAACACTGTCTCTGACCGCTATGACAATTGACAACCAAATACTAACAAGAGATTTGTATTTACCTATATAATACCTAAGTACCTTATTTGCCTGCGGTTTCGCTAGGACCGGGGATATAAGACACCCTACTACTAATTTTATACTACTTTTTGTACCGATACCGGGTTATAAAGCCTATTTTGTGTTATTTCAAGTCCTAACTATTTAGATTCCAAGTTTCAGCCAAATTCGTTTAGTACTTAAGTAGTTTTCGCGTGAAGGAGTAACAAACATTCTTCTATACATAACTGCCTAGGTACATACCTACAAACTTCGCGTTATGCCTATTTCATAATAAGACCTCTATATACCACAGAATATATAATAGAACTAAGTAAAGGGAGGGTAGAGTAGATAATTAGTACCTCCTTTCCTTTGTAATAGCTCTCTGTATTCTCACACTAGGCATTCGTGTGAGAGAAACTAATATGGAGAAAATAAAGCAAAGAGTAAAGTAACTACCAAAAGAAATAAAATCTATGTTTCAAAGAGACTTACTTAGGATCCTTTGTTATTTATTCCTTTCAGTTCCTGCAAAAATTGGTTCTTATTCCAAGAATAACACTTCACTATTGTCCAGAAATAACGTACACAATTCAGCTTCTTCAATTCAACCTTTTCCTTGACTGTTAAGGTCACAACAAATCAACACTTCTGAAAATTATTAGAGTTTTCTATGTTTTGTGTAGCGAACTTGTCAGCAAATATAATGAGACTATTAATTTTTGGTATGACACAGTCTGTATTGATAAGATTACTATCGCGATAATTATTTATATCCAACACATACCTTTCGATTAAATGAAATAGTACTGCCAATAGCTGATTGATAAGGTAAAAATGGCTAATTATCATACATATTTGTAATTTAGATAAGATAGAAATGCGAAATAAAAATCAGCTTCTTAGGAAGCCCCGTCTAAAAATGTTTTATATTCCCTGCCATTTCAAATCCATTGTCAAATAATAGAACAATAACAGATGACCTCCTGAAATAGTTTGATTAATGCACATATAAATTTAATAATGAAACGAAAAATCTATTCTTACACGGCTGGGATTTTATTCAATGCGTCTCGAAACTCACAGCAATATGCTTAAGTGACACATCAGCATCGTGTTGGAATATTGTGTGTTTTTATTAAAACGACTTCCATTTCTTATGGGGCAATTTTCTGCCCTTTTAAGGTGCATTTTTGTTCATAACTGAAGATCCTCATCAGATCATCAAAACTTTTACAGGCCCACACACGGAAGCACGCTTTAAATAAAAAAGAATCATCAAAATTGGTTCACCCAGTTAAACGTTCTGTTATAACAAACATTTTAAAAAATACAGACGAATTGAGAACCTCACACACAGTCAGAACATAAAATCTCCTTTTTTTGAAGTCGGTTAAAACTATTGCGTCAAATTTGATATACTTACATAATGTAGGTATCTATTTTGAATGTTAGTGGTTTATAGGTTTGACCTAGGCCCTTCGTTACTCAAGTGCGTGCATGTTGCTCTAATGTTTTGTTGTTATCTTAACACAAGTGAGAGAAATGACGAGAATGATCATATTATTGGAGAGATTAGAGAGGATGTAAACAAAATATGAAGCATGTTTATCGCGCAGTTGGCAGCCATTTCTTTATTTTATCGGACCTTGCTTTGCGGACTTACACACATGGATAAAACGGACAACAGATATAAAAGTAATTTTTAACATGAAAAATAATTGCTGTTTTTCAAACTCTTTGGATAACAGATCAGAAAAAGAATGTAGTACTTAGGTAACCAATCTACCTAGAGAAAATAAATGCATAAGTATATTATATTATAGGTACTTAGGTATAAAAAAAATGTCTCGTTATTCGAATTTTTAGACCTATTGTGAGTACCTAAATAACATTGTGGTAGAAGCGAGCGGTTTTCATAATTAGTGTTTTCCGTTTTATTGTGGTGTTTATGATAAAAGTAATAAGAATAATTGCTACTTTAGTAAATATTCAGGGTTGTTCGTCCTTTTAAAACTAACCTATGTTAGGTGAGTCAGGCTGTCATGTCTCGCAGTCAAATAGATGGTGTGACAACGCTAAGTAGATCATTACCCGATTTTATCTATCCGTGGAATGGAATTGGAAGAAAGTATCTAAGCAAAACCAAATGACTGTTTGTTTGGTGATTAACTTAAATATGGACAAAGTCCGTCAAATGCAGGAAAACTCCGCTGTCCCACGACAGTCCGTCCTGCTCGTCTGTCCCGCGACGCATCCCATACATACAACTCAGTTGTCAGTTCTGTGCACGTCGCCGGTAACCACGCACCCTTATCGACAAGTAAGTTTATTTCATGATTTTCTTTATTGTATTCCGACTTTAGACATCTTTACACTTGCTCTGAAAATGTTGTGTTCCTGATTTTATTATGTTTTCCTTGTGATATTGGTGTCTCTTGGATCTTTACACTTTAAATAACTAATTTAATAATTTTATAAAATTGATTGTTATTTATAAGTACCTACAGGTATCGGAATTATATGCGTAGATCCACATGTAAAATGACTCACCCATTTAACCGTTCTGAATAATTAATGTCGTCCAAAAAGTAATCACATATTTTATGTTCTTAGTATCTCCTGTTTTTTTTAATCCTACCATTTTTATGTTTTTTATCTATAGGGTAGGGTAGTAGGTCTACCTACTTAATACGATTATAATATTGAGGGTAGAATAATTAATGTAAGTAATATACCTACCTAATAAGCTTTTATATGGTTTACGTTTAATTTACTAGATATTTATATTACTTCGCTAACTGCATAAGTACCATGTAGGTAAGTACCACAATATGGAAACAAAACTAGAAAATTCATAACAGGAAAAAGAATACGACACAATCATGGTCCATAGTTAGTACCTACCTACATGTAACTTCATACTTGACTTACCTACTAATAAAAGATAGGGTAGGTCTGTACCTATTTGAAAAACACAATATCTAACATTTCGCTGGTTAAATTCTAAACAGCCACAAATCCAAATCTCACTTTTTTCAGGAGAGCCATTCAAAGTTTATAAAACAGTTTTTTTTCATTTTTGAAAAAAATCTTTTTTAATTATTAATGAATTTACTATGATTTCGTGCGTTAGTTAAATCTGCGTCGATGAATTCAACCAATTTTTCTCTAACTACTATACAGAACTGAAAAAAAGCATATATGTCCCTTTAGAATATAAAAATCTACCCGGATGTTACCGAAAGTTATCAATGAAAGGCCATATATCATACAAAAATCACTGTTTTATTAATATTTTTTTCCTATAACAACGTTTTAAAATGATTTTAAAACAGTAAAACTATTTTAATATAATATCAGTACCTAAAAAAACAAAATAACCTAATAAACAACATAAAACCACACCTTTGTGCTACAAAAATCAACGGGAGTACACTTTCTTTGAGCTAATAAAACAAATAAATTCTTCAAAAACCTTAAATACTCAAAATAATTATCTTTAAACTAAGATTAACAATATAACTAATGGCCTAGTTTGAGTTTTATTAATAAAATAACATTTACGCTATGAAATATCATAAATCATGAACCATCCTGTACGAAATAATGTTAAACGATGCGATCAACTTAAAAGTTGATTTTTAAAATATTGAAATTAGCTCCATTATTTTACTTTTTCATGATAGACAAGTTATTTATCATTAAGCATGTTTTGATGTGCTAAAGGAAGTCGAAAATGTCCATGGATAGCTCTACGATGCGGTCACTAAGGCTGTTTCCAGAGAGGCTTTTTAGCCTCTCTGGAAACAGCCTTAGTGGTCTTTACCTAAGTGCCAAACTGACCCGTCACTATACCGAAATATCCCGGACATCAGTCTGTACGAAATCATTGAGCGCAGGGCAGGCTTAATCACTTTCAGCCTCCCAAACAAGCCGGGTTCCAAAAAAGCCATAGACCACATACTTACGCTGCGGCAAGTCTTACAAAAGACCGAAAAGTATAACTTGCTACTATGTCTAGCGTTTGTGGACAATGAGAAAGCCTTTGATTTGGTCGAAACAAAACATGAGCGTACTAGAGCCCCTCCAGCGATGACGTATTGACCATCGGTACATTAAAGTGTTGAAGTATTTATACTTAAGAAAGCCACTATGTCGGTCGAAGTAGGTGCAGAAACAATTTCTTTTCAAACTTGAATAGAAGTGTAAGACAGGAAGATGTTAAATCTCCGAAACTGTTTACTGCTACATTGGAAGACGCCTTCAAGCTTCTGGAATGGAATAAATAATAATGGTTCTCGATATTGGTAAAATCTTGTTGGTTGATTGTTGATCCTGAGTGAAAACATGTTCCAGATGCTGTTTGTTCTGCTGTTCATTCTGTAAATTAAAAATAATCAACAATCACAAAAAGAAAACAAGTTCAATGATAACTGAGTAAATAATAATTAATGTAACCTTGCTCAAATAAGTAATTTAATTTTTCATGTTTTTATTTCTAGTAAATAACATTCTGAACAAAAATTTCATTTTTGAATTATAAAAAATGTATGTAATGCAGCACATCTTAGGTGCAAAACAGACGTATTTACTAATATTTTTGTAAATTTTAAATTCAAAGCAGTCATATTTACAAATACGGCTGCTTTCCTCTAAAAAATAATATGCAATGACGTGCATTTTATAATCAAAACAGTCGTATTTCAAATTATGGCACCTTTCCACATAAAAAAATTCTAGTACTTACGTAAATTTTTAATTCTATACAGTCATATTCCTCAATGTGGCACTTTTGCACAAAAATAATTGCTTAAACTCGGTTGATTTTGTGGAATATGGCACTTTAGAACATAAGTGACGTGCGATTACGCCGACGATCAAAGCACAAATGACAAAATGGCTGTTTTGCTCTGAAGTTGACGTCGAAAGTGCCAAAATTCCAAACTGCCACTTGTGTATTAATGTCATTTGTAGTGCAAATAGAAATCCTGTCTTTTTCTCAATGATAAAACTACTATGTTAAATCACTTTTCTGCAATAAAAACGATTTTGACGATTTCAGATTTATGGCCCTTTAGAATTTAATCAGCGATTTGTCTAATGTAGGTACCTACGAAGTTAAATCTTCCAATGCTATGACGTCCGTACAATTTTATGAGTGTCCCGTTCATATTAAATGGTACATAATGGTTCAAATTGAATCAAAACATAATGTAAACACGTGGTGCATCGTTGGAGATAAGATGGCAGAAAGCTCCTTTAACACTTTCATGCATAATAGGTACATAATTATTATGTAGCAGTACTTACCTACATTATTATTCAAAATGTTTATTATTTTACATTTATTATTGTTTGACAGACAGAAGGTATAGGTAGGTAGAGCATGAACGAATTAATTCGTCCGTGGTATAGAGGTACTGAATTAGGTAGGTACATACCTACTCCGATCGAAAGTCGAGCTATTAATAACCCACTCGACTCATTACATTACCTACTCACAAAAACGTGACACAATAATGCAAACCAAGTCCAAAGTTGAAAGATAGGGCTGTTCCGGGTGCACGAGATTTTAATTATCTGACTTATCACTTGTTGGATGACAATACAGAGCAAAAACATAATTTCCAAGGACAGTTGATTTTAAGCTCGAATCTTCAGATAATCTATGAACTTTTGAACTTGTATTGTAACGACGGCCATTTACCTACATTACATAGGTACCTACTATATTTGACATGTGCCTATTTTATGATAAACTAGATAGATACCGCACACACCTACATACGTTGCAAAGTATACATAGATGTACCTTGAGGTACAGGTTGAGTTTTTTTAGGGCTACTGTGTAGGTAAGCCTGAAACCATGATGGTTATCGTAAAGTCATGTTAGTACCTACTGCCTAAGACGATGATAACCAAAGGTATCGAAATGTGGGCAGTACCATTAAGTATGTGAAATACTTTGTAACATAACACTATAGGTATAGTATAAAACAAAGTCGCTTTCTCTGTCCCTATGTATGCTTAAATCTTTAAAACTACGCAACGGAATTTGATGCGGTTTGTTTTAATAAATAGAGTGATTGAAGAGGAAGGTTATGTATATTATGGCTACTTTTAATTACCGCGGGTAACACCGCGGGGCGCAGCTAGTAATTAACTAAATTAAATCACTTCCATTTACCACGATGATCTAATTTAAGTACCTACCTATGTAACAGCACTATGAATAGTTGATACTGTACGTCTCAATTATTTTAAAACATGATGCATGCATACGATAACCTTTTCATTAAATAAACAAAATCGAACGTGATCTTCTCATTGACTCTGTAGTTATCAAGAAAAATAGTGAACGTCTCAATTATCATTAATTATTACATGATTTATTATTTATTCTACAAAATTAGTTCAACTCGAAATGGCTCACGAATACCGCGCAAGTATAACAGTAACGAAATCGGGAACAAATGGTGATATTTATAAGAAAATTTTCAACGGAACTTGTACGGTTGGTGTCAATAAAATAAAGAATGGAGCCATAGCCGAGAAAGCAGCTGCTTACTTACTAGCAGTTGAAAAGAGTCTAGGAAATGGTATGTTTTTCGTTAACTTTATGGTCAACTCCTAACGGTGTACAGTTCCCGTGCCCGTGGAAATACCGGGATCAAAATAGCCCATGTGTTAGTCCAGGATATAAGCTATCCTGGTGCCAAATTTCATTCAAATCCGTCTAGCCATTTGAGTGTGAAGGAGTAACAAACATTCACACTTACATACTTATCTGCACAAGATACTAACGCAGACAAATTTTATTCAATAGACCATTGGGATTACTTAGGTAGGTACTTAGGTACATAAAATTCATGCGATTTTAATTTCGGCCTCGGTAACTAATAGTAGGATATTTTTAATCGAATTGTATTGGTGAATTAATAAAGATATTGCATTTTGTAACAATATTATCTCAGTAGGACTTTTATATAATAATTCAGGTTTACGTAAGTATGTAGGTAAAGTGCCTCAAAGTGTTATTTTATTTATATTTTATCCGACTTAAAAAAAGGAGGAGCTTCTTAATTCAACTGCATTTTTTAAAATGTTTGTTACCTCATAACTTCGACTGGGTGAACCGATTTTTATGATTCTTTTTTAAAGCTGGTGCTTCCCTGATATTTGATATTATATGACTCTGTCTCGAGGACAGTATCCAATACTACGGTAAACTGGCGTAAACCCCTCTGCTGAATAAAAACTTTTCTTTTGCAGTGCCAGCAGTAGAACAGAGACCGAGTATACCGAAGCTGGAGGTGGTCTCCAGGGTTGCCGCGATTCCCATCGTGGAGTCCGGCATCGAAGTCACGGAGAAAATGTACCACAAAATTAGGGTAAGTTCGATGCTATCACACTATCACACTAATATTATAAAGGTGAAAGTTTGTGTGTAAGTGTGTGTGAATGTTTGTTACTCTTTCACGCTCAAACGGCTGGACGGATTTGAATGAAATTTGGTACCAAGATAGCTTATATCCTGGATTATCACATAGGTTACTTTTAATCCCGGTATTTCCACTGAAACGGAAACTACTTATTCACCGCGGGCAACACCGCGGGGCGCAGGTAGTATAATAATATTACTTACCTACTACATATTAAATATCCCTGGACATTCACACAGCGTCAACTAGATGCTTGTGTTATGGTAACCAGAAGACTGTTTTTTTTTTGTAAAAACGTCAGTCAATAATTATTATACTTAATATAAAATACCCCCAACGTAACCACAACCCACAACCAGCTGCGTCTTAGGCGAACTTTCAGTTACTGCGCCACATAGGTCGTCAAAAATGTTTATTTTTAAACTAAACTTTCATACTTTTTTAAAATTTATTCTAAGTATGTGAATTCCTATTTTGTAGGAGTCCAACTCCTTCCTGCGTTGGTACCTCTCTCTCGGAGAGCGTTCTCTGGCCACGGGCATGCAGCTGGCGCTCCCCGCGGTGCAGATCCTGGAGTCCCCGCTGCATCAGCTGGACCGCTTCCTCTGCGCCTCGCTCGACATCGTGGAGAAGAGGGTGCCGTCCATCCACATGCCTCCTCAAGCGGTAAGTAACAATGTAAGACTCGTGTCAACTTGATATTATCAGGTCTACTCTATAAGCCAAAAACGATGCATCGTGACAATCATCGCAGGTTAGCCCAAAGTTGATTAATCTTTCGAATTCAGTTTCCACTAAAATAAGCTGACCTACGGTTATTGGCACGATGCTTCGTCTTTAGTTTGTAGAGTAGACCTACTGCGAAACTATTTCTTCTTTTTAGAATCGATTTTGTCTACCAACACCATTCTCATTCCATAGTGTTAGCAAAGACGATTAATATCTAGAAGACAGACAAAGGCCATACACAAAATCGTAACCCTAAAAAATAGCCTGAAAACTCTGAAACATCAATTTTATCCAAGAAATTTCAATTACTTTCTAGTTAAAAATGTTTAAATATTGAATATTGTTGCTACCTACTACTAAGTATTGAAATTTCTTGGATAAAATTGATGTTTTAAAGTTTTCAGGCTATCAGGTACTGCGGGATCGGGTTACGATTTTGTGTATGGCCTTTGTCTGTCTTCTAGATATTAATCGTCTTTGGTGTTAGTTACGGCGATAAAAGTTTAAGTCAACCTTATAGAACAACTACAAAAAAGATAAGACTAGACCATATCCATCATTTGTTTTAGAACCATTAATTGCGATCTAAAGATATTTAACAAAATGTAAAATTTTTATTTCCAATGTTAAAGTAGGTACTTACAGTAAGGTAACTAGGCACTATAGTTTTCTTTTCATCATTTCAGTTAGCTAAAATTCGAAGTCACTATAAGAAATAACACAAACACAATAATTATAAGGGAAAACCTTTAATATACCTAATTCATAATGATTTTACTAGTTGAACATAACTCATCTGAAGCTATAAATAGCCTATCAGCTGTTTGCCTGCTTGGCCAATGATCCCAAGGCGTGCAACAACAGGTTCAATGCCATTGACAAAGCACATGTTCATGTTAGGGCGCTACGGAAGACCAGCGCTCTGGCGGGTTCCTTGGTTCCAGCCGAAGCATCATGCTGAGAGCGACCTTTGTCACTGTATTTGTTGTTTTCTTCTTTTTAGGTGGTATTTTAAGTGTTTTTTTATTTGAACAGTGACAAAATAAAGATTATTCTATTTAATTTGAATGCACCAAGTTTTGTACCTATATGTTTATCTTAGGTATGGTACTTAGGTAGATACTAACGTTATCATTCTGTACAAAAATCATAACAATAAATATTATTATGGTTTATTATTATGGTTTATGGTTATTATTAGTTTACGATTTTTTTTTATAATAACAAGTTAAATTACATACCTAATAACAAAAATGCTCAAAATCATTTATGCACTGGTTGAATTTATTATTTAACAAGTTTTACTTATGCAGATAAATAAATGGCACATTTATTGCAGACACAAGTCACGACGACGTCATGGTAATGTTAGGCTATACCTATATAGGTTCCTCTAAAATAAATAACAAAATTGTATAAAAAATATTAAGCTATCATAAGTGCAAACAGAAGTGCAAACAGAATGGGTAGTATATATTTTCATACAAAAGACTTAAACGCGCTTTTATTTCGAAAGTCCCGTTGCTCTCTTAGTAAACTTGTGTTATGGTTACCAGAAGACTAGTAAAAGTACCTACCTGTTACATTTTTTTTTTCTTAAGTAGGTAACATACGTACCTAAGTACCTATTTAATGGAAAACATCCAACATACAAACATTTAATTTTGTCCTAAAGCGGGAATAGAATCCATCCACAATCTTTGTTTCAGCCGACTATTAGAGTGCTACAAGACCATTAATCATCGACCATCAATCAATGTCAGCTATTGACGGCAGATTGAACCAGTCGATGGACGTCGCTCTATAGCTTTTAGTACCTACCATAGGTAGATAGACCACCGTAGACCACCAATAGATCAATCCATTCCACCATCGCGCGATGCCATCGATCTACAATCACCCCTACACCCTTAGACCAACTTGAGGCCCTTTCACGTGGTATAAATACTATCCTCGATACCAAGTCAAGTATTACCAAAAACGATTTATCTAGGTATATCGTCCTTGTTATTACCAACAAATGTATGAGAATCCAGTGCAGCGTCGCTCCCGGTAACTTGCATGAACTAATAATTTCATTCATTTGAAATATTTTACCCTATAGCGAGGATGTTGTAGCGTTGAGTAGATGATACGCCCACTGAGCCATGGAAGCTGTTGAAACCTGGCTAACTATACCTTCAGATGTACTCCGAAACCCGTCAGTACGTCCTTCGGCGCGCGGACTCGGTGAAGCAGCTGGGCTCGGCGGTGCTGGACTCGCGCGTGACGGCGGTGACGGCCAACGCGCTGGACCGCGCGCTCACCCGGGCAGATATGTACGTGGATAAGATTCTGCCACCGGACTACCAGGACGCAGCCGATGGTAAGCTTCTTACTTTTACTTATTTACACACTGTGCTTTGGAGATAGGAGAAAATAAAGTTCTATTCTAAGTTCTTACTTGAAATAAAATAAAATTTACATAAATTGACCCTCTTGAGTGCATGACGAGGTTTGCTTCCTACCCTGATAAAGATTCTCTGGACAAGTAAAAGTTGTCGCAATAACTTTGATCTGTATAAATCTTATATGTAGAAAACAAGTATCTAGTTCCTTAAAAAAAATCTATGTACCTAAGTAATAATATCAGTCATCTGGTTACCATAACACAAGCAATAAATTTGCTTAGCTTGGGACAAAATGACGCTGTGTGGAAAGTCCAAGTATATTTATTATTAGCTTCACTTTTACTTTTAGGCTAGGCTAATTTCAATTAATATTCCGCTTGCACCCGGCAATACCCAGACTGTCCATTATACTTCGGTACCAAGGTCACCGATAACAGGAGTCAGGACCCGGACCTCTGCCGTCTGCATCCTCTAATTACATAATAACTGATACGACCAATTTACTTCAAACTTTATTGCCGAAGTGAGGCTAATTGCTTTGGCCAGACAACCTTATCGGTGTACATTTAAAGTGACAGGAACTTCTGGACTCTGCTCGTCTCTGACGACTCATAAAATGGGCTAGATAAGACCACGTCTATCAATTTGTTTACCTTATAATTATTTCCATAGTGTTTTAATCAGTAGGTAGGTAGGTACATGTGAGTAAGGTTATTTAAATTTTATATTATTTAGGTAGGTACAAGTTTACGTATTTACAAGATGAATGTGTACCTACCTATCTATTCCGTGTAGTCTGGAAAAATCTATTAATTAAGCCGGGATTCGAAATTACCCATTGGATCAAAAACAAAGGCACCATTTCATTGCCTACATGGTTTTCTGTGTGTATCAATGCAAATTATAGAATAATAAACCGTGCTAGTGGTGATCATAGTGACGCAAGCCGACGCGGTGGACGGCGACGAGTCAGGACGCGCACGCGCAGTGCATGCGGTGCAACACGGCGCGCGCCTGCGCCGCAAGCTGCAGCGCCGGCTGACGCGGCAGGCGCTGGCAGAGGCCAAGGCCATCAAGGAACAGATACATGTCCTCGTTTATGTTGCTGAATTGGTAAGCTAAACCAAAATGTGCCTAATACGCAAAATGTGCCTAATTCGACAAATGTCTATATATTTTGATACATTAACTGGTTAGCTAATATAAAAACTTATTATAAGTACTTAGGCACTTAGATATTTAACAAAAAGGTAATTTTTAAATCCCAGCCCTATATTTGTTTTAAATTCTTAAGAATGGTTATACTTATGTACATGGCTAATGTAAATGATGCGGCCTTCATAAGTGTGGCACCTGAAAGCGTTATACACTAACACTGAATGTATGCTTAGGTATGAGCTATAGTGATTACCTAACTGGCGACGGAGTTTAGGGAGGCCTCCGTTTTAGCCAACCTCAGTGCCGTAAGCAATACCTCGCACTCTCATGATCTACATTTTCCACGTTTCCCAGGTGGCAACTGACCCGGCTCTCGCGTGGAAGAAGGCGCGCGAGCTGTACGACTCCCTCAGCCGGCCGGAGCCTGAGAACCAGGCGCGGCCGGCTACGCTCGAGGAGTTGTTAGTCCTGCTGTCGCGTGAGACTGCCAGAAAGGTTGTCCACCTCATCAACTTCACACACACAGATCTGCCAAGGTAAAACTATAACCCAAGATTATTTTAGCTATACCTATGAGACGTGAATAGCCCTCGAAGAGTTCAATTATTAATTATTGTGGTTCATAATGACCGAGCAGATACCTACTAGTTTTTAATTTATCAAGAACGATTAACGTTTTCAATGCGACGCACGTGTCCAAGTTGCATACACTCGGCCACGCCTTCGGAGAGCACTAAGCTAAGAATTGTGGGCAAGTTGCTTCATGAGAGTTTAAACATCGTTTTGTTACAGGAACGTACGGCAGGGCATGTCGATGGTCAGCAAGGGCCTGGCAGCCGCCGCGGACGCCGTGCTTAAGGTAGTGCTGGTTGCCAGCTCCGAGCGCACCGTCCAATCCCTTCTGCAAACCCTCTCCCTGCATCCTATCGCACGAGCTTAGTCAGTTCCCATGCGAATCTTCAAATTAGTTTAGTTATTGGCTTAATTAGGCCTAGTTAGGTGCCAATCAATTAGAATAGATTTTGGCGTTATGAATTTAGATTAGTTGAGGTCAAAGTTAGGTTCTTCACTGAAGCTGGAAAGCTGCAAGCAAGTTGAGATTAGATAACTTGAAATATTAGGTAGGTACCTACTTAATTGACTTTTGCGCATGTTGTGTTATAAACTGCTGAAACAACAAAATTACCTACATGTGCAATTTAGAGACTGAAATTGACGACGCTATCAATGAATCAATACATAATAAGACCAAATACCAAAAACCTCTCCCATTTAATACTCGTAGCTCAACTGAAAACAGCCTGTAGCTTTTAGAGAATCCAGTTACAACCTACTCATTATGCTTAGGAACGTCTTCCACGGGGTTCCGTAAATCCCTCTAAAGCATAGCATAGATATAGAATTCGGTATTCGTTTCGGTTTTGATAGCCAGGTATTTGGGTTCCGCAGACGGTCCCGGTGGAAACTGCTATCAGTGAGGTGCGCGTACTGCGCGCCCGGCTGCAAGCGCTCTTACAGCAGCTGCAAGACACCTCCAAGACTTATTTGGTAAGTTTACAGAATTACTAAAATAACGGTGATATTGGGGGCAATTCTGAGTGTCGCAAAAGCTAAACTAAGCTAACTAAAATTGTTGCCGTCCCTTTCATAGCGATGGAACTAAAAAGGATGGCAATAATTTTAGTTAGCTTAGTTTAGCTTTTGCGACACTCAGAATCGCCACTATTGTATTAATATCGTTTGGTTGCACAAGGCCCGTTGAGCTATGATTGTTGATGTTCAACTGTTCAAGTAAAACAATGTGTATTGTTTTACTTAAACAGCTAGTAAATAAAGGTACCTAACATAGTCTCAAATAACTTGCCTTAACCTATACCTACCTACCAATAAGTATCTGTTTTTTTGTACAAAAATTTCTATAAAAATATGAAAATGCGGCTTCATGATTGTTACTTACAATCGTGAAGCCGCAATTTCAGCTTCCGTAATTTCATTGTTTTTTAATATTTTTTGTTTTTCCAGGAGCATCTGGCCATATTCCTCGCTGGTAACGAGGAGCGCGAGAAGATCCCTCCCAGGTCTACCTACGAGACTCGCGACGACCTAGCCGCGATCAACGGACTCAATTAATTTTCGTGTTTGATACATTTGAGCATTTCACATTGATATCTAGAACATCATAGATAAAACATATAATGCGCAGGTTTATCAGCACTGTAGTGTTTTAAGTATGTTGTTGGTGTGTCGTTTATTGTTATTTAAAATTATTTGTACCTACTCTTCTATTATTTTGTGTTTTCTAGGTTTAGAAAATAGATTAAGTAAATAATTATGATATTGATAATATCTAAGTACGAAACGGAATTATGTTATTTGAATTGTTTAATTATGTTTATTTGAATAGTAAACCAAGTACTTAGATACTGATACTTATGTGGGGTAGCTAAAAAGTTTAGTTAGTTATAGGTATTTTACAAATGGATAAGAATCTAGAAAGCGCAGTCTTTAATATTTAATTACAATATTTTGAAGTACCTATTTTTTTATAAGTGTTTTTATTTGACCTAAGTAGGTACCTACCTAAGTATAAAGAAATAGGGGAGGTAGGGGAGGTAGGGTTAAGGTACCTACCAAAATAATTATTTTGTGAAAAATACAAAACAGGAGTAAGTACCTACCTAGCGAAGTTGCACTTGGTGGCCACCAAACTTTGTTTTCACTACCTACTCTTCCTAAACTATACAAAATGAAATTATTACAGAGGTATTAAAAAAAAGCTTATGATAGGTTTCACAAACTGAACATTCAGTTTTTTTTAATCCTTTTTACAACGTAACTAATAATAAAATAAAATAGGCGGCGGCGACGCATACCAGGGAGTAGAATCATCTAGTTTTAAGAACGTGACATGTCAAAGTGGTCTTTAAACGATCGTACTGAATAAATACATTTTGATTTTGATTTTGACCTTAATCTAGGTGACAGGCGTGTTGCCGGCGCTTTTCCTGATTACGTGACAGGCGGCCCTTGAACCGTCCCGGTACTTCCCCCCTTTCGGCCAGAAGTCAGGGCTCATGAAGGTCTTCAAGCTTTCCGTAGAGACCCTCACTATAAAATAAGTAATTAAAGCTCACGTTATGATGAGAGTCTAGCTTCTCGGCCCTCAATACTAGTCCGGTTTTCTTTCTGAGGTAATCAATTAGGTACCTCTGAGAGAGAGCTTCCGTTTCTTCCATAACACTTCAGTAAAGCCCTCTGCGTCACGGGCTCCTTCCGTGGAGCCCTAGCGGTTGCAGCACTGCGAACTACGTCACAGCTCTGCTCCTTCCCCTTTTTTAATTTATGACGATCCTCTTTTCTTTTCGAAAGATTTGAAGGATTATAGTGAAATGGATTACGTCATCCGTCATTCCTAGAATCAGAGCCAGTTTCTGATAATCTGCTGAAAATGAATAGGTACAAACAATAACTTTATGTATGAATACATTTTATTCATCATCTCAAAAGTAGCTACCTACTCTTCCAATCTAAGTAAATCAGCGGGTTGGTATTATACATTTAGTTTGACGCAGAAAAAAAATTTAAAAGTAAATTATGGACTACGATGAAAATAATTTATTAAAAGATTCAACATGTGTGTTTATTGTAAGTACCTACCCAATCCTTTTTTCAACCTACCTACCCAATACCTAGGTACCTACCCAGGTAAACCTAACGGGCTTCCCAGTGGTACCTACTCCGTGATGTTCCAGGCCTGGAACAATAGTTGAGGTGGTGGGCTATCTCCTTGAATCTAAACTGTAATCACAACGGCACGGCGCACGATATACATACGTAGGCGTTGCCCTAAGTTCTACTACCTACCTACCTTACTTACCTTACCTTACCCCACAAAGCTACTCCAACAGTTCAATCCAGATTAGGCAAGGCTACTAGGTACCTATAGGTATTCAAAAAACTCTTCCAGGTTGAAAATGACTGTGCCAAGGAACCTCTTTGGCCCAAACCAGTAGAAAGAGATGAAAGGGCCGAATGGCGAATGCAAACCGCTCTGTGGATGTTAGTCTTCGCCCTCGTCCTTTGGATGATAACCTACCTGATCATCATCACAGCAACTATATTCTTCAAGTCAATGGACACTTTATCCGGAAGTACCTGGTACTATGATAGTTTAACTTCCCTTATTTACAAGGAAGATACGCCGATTTTTTATTAATTTATTGTACCTACGTTTTGGAATAAAATATATTTTTTAATAACCTCCTAAGGCCCAAGCTAAATTTGCCTTGGTTTAGATTATCACCCAATGTTCTTCCGCAAGGACATATTGTGTTACTGTGCTTACCGCCCAGATGGAAAAACTAAAAAAAAACTTTGTTACAATGTTTTCTTGGAAGAGATCTTTTTTCCTAGCACTATTGGTATAAACAAGAATAGATTTAGGTAATAATACATTCAAAATGTTTTGTTCATGTGTAAGAACATTGGGCTGTTATTCATAAATATTTATAATTTTTATGTTCTCAGAGGATGACATTGGGCTATTAGGAACACAAACAAAAAAAGAATAATTTCTTACATAAATCAATGTATTTAGAACTATGGCACCGTTTTGACAACAGTTAGCATTTTTCTTACACAATATAAACCCTTATCAGTCTTTACAAAGTTAGTTTAATCACTTTTATAAAACTTAAAGCTACTTCAAGGGCATAAATCAACAAAAATAGCTTCTTATCAAACAAGGTAATAAAAACGCAATGTTAGGAGATCACTCACTACCTATTAATGACGATAGCAGTATTAATGAAGATAGTACTTAGTGCTATAGTTACTATAGCAGTAGGTACTTAGTGCTATAGTTACTATAACAGTAGTAAAACCACGAGCTCTTCCCCTACCACGACTACGGCTACCCCGGTTTTCACGGTTTGCTGATGTTAAGCTGATTTGTACATCTTCGTCTGTATCAGTGTCGCTAGAGCTTGAAGATCTATTTTCCGGCCTGACAACGAATCGTGGGTCGCCAGTGTCTCTTTCTGAAGGTGCAAAATCTTCCAAATGAGAATCATTTAGTAAATTTTCAATGTTTTCACTCCGTAATTCTGAAAAAGTTTTGTTGTTATTAACGCTTGCTGTG
The DNA here is from genome assembly GCA_963582015.1 of Xanthorhoe designata. Lineage (NCBI taxonomy): Eukaryota > Metazoa > Arthropoda > Insecta > Lepidoptera > Geometridae > Xanthorhoe > Xanthorhoe designata. The sequence continues at coordinate 1,616,409 of OY757040.1, forward strand.
CTTCCATAAGAACATTTTATAACAGCTTACTAATAAAACAACGGCCACATGTCCTCACACAAGAACATAATAAATGTGTGACAAAAACAACAGAAACGAAAAAGGTACTTACTTAAATAATACGAGTCAACTACTCTTTAGTCTTTTACCGTTAACATTTACTTGTTTTATAACTAAACAATCACTTGAATATACATTTAATTGCCGATTTGACTTACCTCCACCGCGCGTGCGCTCCCTATTTGACATTTCGGTAACCAAATGGCAGATTGTCTCTGATAGGTTCCCGTCAATAAACCAAAAATACGTCACTAATATATCTTCCAATCAGGTAACACCAAACAGATCGATACTTTGGCGCGACTTTTCAAAATATCTTAGCATTACTGTTATGACCTCCTACAAGAACATTGTGTCACTAGGACTTCATTATGCTAATTGAAGCTGGGCGGATACCAGTTCTTTCTAAAGTCTTTGTAGGAGAACGTTGGGGCGCAGGAGGATAAATAAACCTAATAAAAGTACCTACTTACCTTATGTTCCTTTGTTACGCTACTTTTTACAGACATAAGTTTCGTGTGAGTACAGTACAAAGAGATGTAATAGGCATAGTAGGTAAGGTAGGTTCTTTGTACCTGATGACTCATGTCATGACAGTAGAAAATATAGAGGGCATATTCAGCAGAGGTTTTGGATACTGGGTTTCCGATCTATTAATCGTCCTTGGTTTTATACTACTCATTGATAATGAGGCTATGGTATGGTAGGCTACTTGAATTCTTGTTGCCTGTTTGGAAGAACAAATAGATATTGCAAGGTACTCTACAAATCGAAAACGATGCATCGTGCCTATAATCGCATGTCAGCATAAGTTGGTGGAAACTGAATATTTGGGGAAATAAAATTCAAAAGTTGCCGCGCCGCGCGCCTTGATATTCTAGAAGACTTTTGTTTATCGATGGTCGTCTTGCCATAGAGACAAAGTTTTTCTATCGGCCAGTAATTAATTCATCTGTGGCCATTTACTTACATTTATTTAGCCATTCATTCAACACATTTATTTCATTCGTTTCATTCATTCAGTTCAGTTCAGTTCAGTTCAGCTATTCGTTCATTCCATTCACATTAGGGATGGCTAAATGGAAAAAAAATATCGATATTTATCGTATCGATATTTTTCAATTATATCGATATATATCACCCAAGAAATATCGATATTTCGATTTATCGATATTTTTTGCCCAGTATGCAATTATTTATAAAAATTCGAAATTTTAAAGCAAATACACATTTGGCTGTTTTGACATCAGTTTTATTATTGAAAAAAAACAGGTTTTTCATTGCTTGACATAAAAAAAAGCAATTAATTACACAACAAGTAATTTTTGTTTGTGTTTGAAGCAAAGAAAATGTGACACATGAGCAGACAGCACAGCAGAGCTTTAAAAATATATCGATTTTTATATCTGAAAATAAATATCGAAAATTGATATATCGCTGGAAAAAATATCGCTGATAAATATCGAAATTTTTCTGAAAAAATATCGATATTTTGATATATCGATATTTTTTGCCCAAGCCTATTGACATCATCATCATCATTTGTGTTTGTCAATTACTGTGTGTGGTGTTCATGGTGTTGTTTGGAAATCCAACCAAACTATTTCTAAAACGCTGGATTCAATATCTTTAGAAGTGTAAGCAAACAATAAAAAAGAAGGCAAAATGCCTTCAATTGACGTGATGGCTCCAGGCGCAATAGGGCAGGCGATGGAGGTGATAGAAGAGCCTCCGGCACCAGCGCCACCAGTCATTGGCATCATTTACCCTCCACCTGAAGTCAGGAGTATCCTTTTTATAATAATTGCACACCTTTTTGCGTCACTGGATGGACAGACTGTACAGCAGTGTTTTATTATGGTGTAAACATTGTAAATAGCAACTGCCACAAGCCACAACCTCTTTCACCACTACTTTTTTGGAAGTTAGAGGTTGTTTCATCATTACTAAATTCTATCAAACAAGCATATCAGTGCTATCTGTCTATCCAGCCATTTCCCTCAATATGCGGGTTCTTTTCAATATATTCCATTCTTTTTAACACTTAGCATTGACTCCTAATCTGTATTATTTGTCTATACATCTTGCTAGTTTGGAATTATTTGTATTTTCCATTGAGATGTATTATAGAGCCACAATCAGACAAATAAAATGTAAACGCCAAAACTCTGCGCACACTACGTAGTGCGCAGAGTTTTTCTTTTTTGCGTGCAAGCGACATTGGGCATTAAAACAAACGACATAACGTCTACATTCAAATGTCAAATGTCATTGTAGAACGTTGAATTTGCACGCACATATTTTGAGTGTTGTCAGCTATTAGATTGTGACTCTTTAATACATCTCAATGGTATTTTCAGCAATATTTTGGCCAAAAAATTCTTTAACCACATTCTTCAGACATTGTTGACAAGACTGCAAGCTTCGTAGCTCGTAATGGCCCTGAGTTTGAAGCCCGTATTCGACAGAATGAGCTTGGAAATCCTAAGTTTAATTTCCTCAACTCGGGAGATCCATACCATGCTTACTACCAACATAAGGTCAAGGAGATCAGAGAAGGAAAAGGTATGTGAAAGGAATCTATGATTCATAACTTTTTGTTCTAATACATTAGGCAGAGATACCTATCATTATATATAAATGTTTGAAATTGCAGTACAACATACAAACTATTACAAAATATTTCATCCCTACTACTGTATTAACTAACTTACTCTTTGTGGTTAAATCTATATTTATTGTGTAGGTGTGGAAATTATACTAGCTCCAGTTGTGCCGATACTTCGGCCCGGCCTGGCCCCGGCGACCGCAGCCAGACAACAAGAACTCTTGAAAGCCGCCGCCCCTATCGAACCTCCGCCCCCCCGTGACCCTCCCCCAGACTTCGAGTTTATCGCAGACCCGCCATCAATCTCAGCTTTAGAACTTGATATAGTGAAACTAACCGCTCAATTCGTTGCGAGAAACGGACGTCAGTTCCTGACGGATTTAATGAAGAAAGAGGAGCGTAACCATCAGTTTGACTTCCTGCGTCCCCAACACTCCCTCTTCCAATACTTTACGAGGCTGCTAGAACAGTATACTAAGGTTCTACTACCGCCGAAAGAACTGGTTTCGAAATTGACAGCAGAGATCCGAAGTGGGATTTTGGAGCAAGCAAAGTCAAGGGCGGCATGGCATTCGCATCAGGCGCGGCGTAAGGCGGCTGATGAAGCGCGTATTGAGAAAGTAAGTCACTGATTTGGTACTTGATTGTTAAAATGAATACAATCATTAAATGGCAAAAGGACGAAAATTAAACTTAACTCTATTTTTACCCGAGGTTCTATGTTACACTGTATGTATTTTCATTTTTTAAGTATACTCCGAGGAGGTGGTCCCATAAAGTTTTGAGAATCTAATCAGTACCTTCAGAGTTATGAACAGAATGCACCTCGAGAATGTAGGAAATTGCTCTCTTATTTCAAAATTGAAAATGTTTAATAAAAATTTTAATTTTGTCACTTGTGATTGTGGCTTTTACAAACTTGCAAATACAAATTTAGTTGGTTTTTCCAATTATATATGTATAGTTAACTATCTTCGCTAACAGGTCAAGTATCTCAAATGTATGAAATGATTAGTTCATGCAAGTTACCGAGAGCGACGCTGCACTGGATTCTCATACATTTGTAATACTTGACTCGGTATCAAGGATAGTATTCAATACTACGGTAAACTCGTGATTGACCCCTGTATGGTACTCCAGGAGCGCCTCGCCTACGCGTCCATCGACTGGCACGACTTCGTAGTGGTGGAGACAGTGGACTACCCCTCCGGAGAGCCCGGAGACTTCCCTCCCCCCACCACCCCGCTGGAGGTGGGCGCCAGGGTGCTGGCTCAGGAGCGCGGAGAGGATCTCGGACATCAGGACATCGATGATATGGAGATGCAGGTTAGTACCAGTAGAACATAGAAAAACAGTAAGTATACAAAGTCTAATTTGAAAACTTTGCCAAATACACTAATGCTATTGGAACCTTAGTGTCTCGTGTCACCATGGATAGAGTTTCTTATTTCGTCTATGGTGTCACTGATTTAAAACTCTTCTAAATTCCTTTACCAAAATCTGACAAATACCCGAAATGAACAAAGGGCTATTCAAAACAATAACTTTTTATATGTATAACAATAACGGTTTGCCATATTCTCAGATCGAATCAGACTCCAGCTCGGAATCAGACGAGGATCTGGATGAGATGGAGGACCGCACGCAGCAGCAGCACCGCCCCGACGACACCCAGGTGCAGGACATGGAGGAGGAGAGCTCCGACTCGGAGGACGAGGCTCCGCCCTCAGGTAACTATCTTGGTGAATCACAAGCAACTGCTCAAGTATTTAGTGCAATCAAACCTAAAACTGATTTGGCATAAATGAATCATCAACTGAAAAGGTCCCCACGGGATGATCATCATCCTCATCACCTCCCAGCAGCAGACGGAGAACAGATGATGAAGGATCAGTGATAGAGTCAGGTTGGTTGGCACCACTGACTTCTATTAATACAGATACGCTGGACTGGCTACAATGTTTATATGAAACCACATATTGACCATTGTCTTTCCTGTGGATATGGCCGCTAAGCTGAAAGGATGGTTAAGGTGCTGGGCAAGCCTGTTCCATCTCAACGATGTCCCAGGCACTACAGTGCCCCGTTAAGTGTAGACAAAAATTTCCTCCTGACGCTGTATATCACACTAATATCATCACACTATATTATAAAGATGAAAGTTTGTGTGTAAGTGTATACTCTTTCACGCTCAAACGGCTGGATGGATTTTATTGAATTTTGGTACCCGAATTGCTTATACCCTGGATTAAAGAACAGGCTACTTTTGATCCCGATATTCCCACTATTTATCTTACAGGCTTGACCTAGTGCGGGGTTAGTTTGTAAATCGTTTTGCCCTTCTTTTTAATTATATGTCTTGAATTTTTGTATCAACGTTTATTAAAATAAATTATTATTATTATTCTCGTAAGTAAAACCGCTAGGCGCAGCTAGTAAGTTATCTAGTAGAGATGTAATGGCCTGTTGTATGTATCCAGAAGCCCGCATCCCCGCGGAGGCCGGCATGCCGCCGCGCGCCGACCGCGTGGTGGTGAAGAAGTACGACCCCAAGCGTGCGCGCGCGCAGCCCGCGCCGCACACCGAGGAGTGGCTCGTGTCGCCCATCACCGGGGAGAAGATACCCGCCAACAAGGTCAGTAAGAGAAGTACGACAGTAAGAGAAGTAGATAGATAAATAAATAAATATCCTTGGACATTCCACACAGCGTCATCTAGTCCCAAGCTAAGCAATTCAATGCTTGTGTTATGGTAACCAGATGACTGATACACTACATAGATACATTTTTTTTTTGTAAATACATACATATTATACATAGAAAACACCCAGACACGAAACAAATATTTGCAGATCATGCAAACATTTGTCCCGCAGCGGGGATCGAACCCGCAACCTCTGCGTCTCAGGCGGGCTTTCGCCCACTGTGCCACAGAGGTCGTCTAGATAGATAGATAGATAAAGCATTTATTTGGAAAACACATAGCACAGACGAACATTACAATATACAAATAGGAAGGGAGACAGACGGTAGATTCAAGATTGTACCTAGGTAAGTAGGTACAGCTAAATTAGAAGCTGTCCCCGTTCAACATTGAGTAGCCATAGCGTCTGGCGTAGGTGTGGACCGGATAGGATCGGTCTCAGCACAAAAAGTCGCATAGTATGTAGTGATATAAGAACATATTATAAAACATATGCAAACGGGTATTTATCACGAATTTTACCTTTAATATTCACCCGACGTTTCGACCGGATTGCACCAGCCGTGTAAAATTCGTGATAAATACCCGTTTGCATATGTTTTATAATGTAGTGATATAGTCAAACTCCGTCACCAGAGTTGGCCACTTGCTCATGCGAACTTACTTTTTATGATAAAGTGCAATGTCTGTATTGTTAAATAATAATGTGTAATTTTTTATTTTTTTATTTAACGCATTCTGTCCCACTGCTGGGCAAAGGTCTCCCCCAAACTCTTCCAATCAATGTGTAATTATATTTTATTTATTTATTTTAATTTACAATGCCAAGACCAAATCGACACTGGAAAGCACCTAAAAATAAATACATCAATAAACCAATACTAAAGTTTCTACCTAACGTTGTTGTTCTGACAAACATATAAAAGCTATTTCTGTAAATTTCGTCAATGAAATTGCGAAAATATCGCAATCATCCCTTTTGCACGATTTGTTTACACAGCAAGTGGCCAACTCTGGTGACGGAGTTTTTAGGCCGCCTAAAAGCCTCCGTCATGGCTTGACGACTTTAAAAGCCGGGACCGACAATTTAACGTGCCCTCCGAAGCACGGAAGCGCTCATCTCTATTTGTTTACACTGCTACGAGCTCTTGTTAATGGTGCTTCTTGCTGGTTTCAGGTGGCGGATCACGTCCGCATCGGTCTGTTGGACCCTCGCTGGCTGGAGCAGCGCGACCGCGCGGCCGCCGACCGCTCCGACCGCGACGAGGCGCTCGCGCCCGGCGCCGCTATCGAGGCCTCGCTCAAACAGGTACGCACTACAATACACTATACCTATAGACTACTTTCCAACACTAAAAGTACCTATCTTACATAATTATTATTGTTTATAAAACTATTCCATTACTTAACATAATTCCATCACTTTCTGCTTAATTTTGATTTGCCACTCTGGTTGAGTGTGGGCGCTAGTACCTATATTACAGGATATTAAGTTATCTTAGTTTAGGTATTAGTTTGTTCGCTGAAACCTGTTCCAATACATACCTTTAAGCTTGTAATGTAATACCGATCTCTGATTGTATGAAACTCTGTATATGCTGAAAAGGTGCAAATAAATGTATCTTATCCTAACTACTGTAAATGGTCACAAGACTATTAAACATAATAATAAGGGGTCCACTAATCACGTGATTCTTTTAACATCGTTTAATTCCCCATTAGGGTTACTTAAGTCTACAATATTCAATGTGTTGACTTGATACTGAACTTATCTTGAAAGAAGTGCAGTAAAGTGAAATTACTGAAAATCAAATTGTGTTTAGAGCAATCGATAGATTGAAAAGTTCTTATAACCTATCTACCCCTAGCTCGCGGAGCGTCGTACGGATATCTTCGGCGTGGGCGACGAGGAGACAGCCATCGGCAAGAAGATCGGGGAGGAGGAGAGACGACGCGACGAGCGCGTCACGTGGGACGGTCACACCTCCAGCGTGGAGGCCGCCACCAGGGCTGCGCGTGCGCACATCACGCTGGAGGACCAGATACAACAGATACACAAGGTATGTCATATTATATTCATGATTAATGTGCATGTGCCACTGAAATCTTAAAATGTCTACTCTAACAGATTTGAACAGCTAAATATTCTTTTTTCTTTGTTATAATAATCTCAACTGACGTTGAACTTGGCTTAACTGTCACTTATTCACAGGTCAAAGGTCTCCTACCCGACGAGGAGAAGGAAAAGATCGGTCCGAAGCCCGTCCAAGCGCCCCCGCAGCCCCGCGGCCTGCCCCCCCGCCCCCCGCCCCCGCCCCCTCCCGCCCCCCGCGCGCCCCCCTCCCAGCCCACCCCCGTGCTCCTGCAACCCTTGCAACAGCTGCCTTCCCTCATGGTGTTGCCGCCGATGGCTCCTCGCCCCCCGCTGATCCCGGCCGTGCCCCCCGGGTTCGGGTACGGGGTCCCCTCGGCGCCGGGCGTGCTGCCCCCCGGCGCGGACATGGAGGATGAGGGTCCGGCTGCGAAGAGGCTGAGGACGGAGGATGCGTTGGAACCGGAGATGTCGTGGCTGGCGCGCCATCCGGGACCCGTGCCTATACAGGTCTGTACTTTTCAAAGTCAAAGTCAAAGTCAAAGTATCATTTATTGCGACAGTCAAAGTATCATTTTGTTATTTATTATAGTTGGTGGAATTGGTTCATGTTTTTATTTCTCAATGTATAACTTGTGACAAATTGCAGCGCGATTTTGTATTTAAAATAGTGTGTTATTTCATCTGTGTCAAAAACAGTTTAGCACCTCGATATTTATATACCTATCGAATGATTCGTTCGTTCGTTCGTTCGTATGAGCAAGTGGCCAACTCTGATGACGGAGTTTTTAGGCCGCCTAAAGGCCTCCGCCATGGCCTAACGACTTTAAAAGCCGGGACCGACAATTAAACGTACCCTCCAAAGGAACATAGAATGCCCTAATTAAACATAATAATGATTTTACCTTCAAAGGGCATTGGAGTAATAGTATAGTAGAATTTGAGTGCCAAAATCTCCTTTATAGCCCTTACGTGACAGTGTCGAATTTGTTCCCTAATTTATCACTTGTCATTATTTAATTTTAGAGATGATCTGCGTTCGAGAAACCGGTTGTAGCTCCATTTCTTTCTCACTAATATTTTGCCACTAACCCATGTTTATCATATGATATTTAGCTTATTCTTTATGTTGATGTTGTTCTGGCTGGACATAAGAGCATTTATTTATTTATTTATAAACAAAATCCACAGCTCTCAGTATTCACAAAACAAACTTATTTATATTTCATACAGCCAATGACGGATTTTCATTTTTTGAGTACTACATATATTACGACAGTCACTAAGTATATTAGAAAAAAATTTTAGCAGATGTGTGTGTTTTTGTATTTGTGTGAGGGTGTGTGTATGAGTGTGTGAAAAAACATTTCCAAATACCTGTCTAACGCTTATCAAGAGGCAGGCAAATATTGTTTTATGTATATTGTGTCCAGGTGTCGGTCCCGTGCGCCCCGGAGCGCGCGGAGTGGCGGCTGGACGGGCGCGCGCTGGCGCTGAGCGTGGCGCCGGGCTCCAGCGTGGCCGCGCTCAAGGTCATGCTGCAGCGCTCCACCAACATGCCCAGCGCCAAGCAGAAGCTCTACTACGATGTACGTACACACTATAGCTCGCGCCACATAAACAGAGCGCGGTCGGGGAAGTAGCGGGGGTATGTTTGCGCCTGTGTTCACTCGCTGACGAACCGATAGCACTCGCTAGATCAATGGTATGAAGTGCGCCGCAACACCTCTCCACCAATCATCGACCACTGCGCAGTTTGACAGCCAGTGCTCTTTTTACGTGGCGCGACCTATACCTCCTATCATACATACATAAAATTACGTTTTCCATGTGGGTAGCAAAATGTATCTAAATAGTTTATCAGTCATCCGGTTACCATAACACAAGCATTTAGCTTAGCTTGGGACTAGGTGACCCCGTGTGAAATGTCCAAGGATATTTATATTTATTTATTTTTCATACACGTTGACCGGTTTAGGGTACTTTTGACCTGGCCTTTCTCCAAAATATCACCAATTTGGTCCAAATATGTTCGCCTAGGTCTTCCCCTTACAGATATCCCTTTCACACCCGCCTCTACGAGTACTACCTTGTATAATTTGCCTCGTTACCAGTTTCACTACTTATCTAAATATATTTTAACATTTCACCCAGCGTCATCTAGTCCCAAGCTAAGCTACTTAATGGTATGGTAACTATATAATAATTCATCTGCAAAACATACAAACGTTTGTCCTGCAGCGGGAATCGAACCCGCAAACTCTGGTGTCTCAGGCGGGCATTCACCCTCTGCTCCACGGAGGCTGTCTGTCTCTCTGTGAAGATTACTTACTACTAAAATAACTTTAGTTTTTATATATTTTTATTATAGTGTTAAACCACACTTAGGTATTTCATTAGAAAATGAAAAATCTTACGAAAAGTTACGACTTCGACGGGATTCGAACCCGCGTGATTCAAGCGATCATCCTTTAGCCGGATTGCCATCGACCACTCAGCCACGAAGCCAATGACGTCGACGACGAAACTATCAGTAAGATTATATTTTTCGGTTAGAGCACCGATTAGCGCCATCTACAGGTATTCTAAAGGAATTAGATACACCTGTTCATTAACTGAAGTTGCATTCAGTACAAATGACCAGAGATGTCGCTTTAGCTAATTCTATAGTTTTTATATATTTTTATTATAGTGTTAAACCACACTTAGGTACACTTAGGTAATTCCTTTAGAATACCTGTAGATGGCGCTAATCGGTGCTCTAACCGAAAAATATAATCTTACTGATAGTTTCGTCGTCGACGTCATTGGCTTCGTGGCCGAGTGGTCGATGGCAATCCGGCTAAAGGATGATCGCTTGAATCACGCGGGTTCGAATCCCGTCGAAGTCGTAACTTTTCGTAAGATTTTTCATTTTCTAATAAAATAACTTTGTTTTTTCACAACCAATAAACTGATCTCAGGAACTAGCGGTTGACAGCTTAATTCTTGAGGAAGGCCATCATCATCATAATACACATTTTTAGGATATGGAGTTTCTTTGAATAAGTCCGTATAGCAATGGTTTTAAAATGTCTCTTGCAGGGTCTATTCTTCAAAGACACCAACACTCTGGCGTATTACAACGTCCCGCCCGGCGCCGTCATACAACTGCAGATCAAGGAGCGCGGAGGAAGGAAGAAGTAGATGGTATAAGAGCAAAGTTTTCTATATCAATCATTTCATAAGTCATCGTGTAGTTTTATTGAAATGTCAGAATACAGATTTATTGAAATAAATGTATGAAAGTAAACAAGTCGTAATCTCTATGACCCCAAAGGAAACAAGGTGTAGCAAATAAAAAGATTTTAATAAAACAGTATAAAAATTACGTAACAAGCTCAAATAAATTATGCTTACGATAAAAATAAAGGAAAGTCTACGATAAATAATATTGCACCATTTCGAGCACCACTATGTCAATAAAATATTTTCTATGATCACAACTATCAGATTCTGTTAGTATAAAAATAAACAACAACTTGACTAAAATTGTAAATGGAATGATTTGTAAATGCAGCAAGCACAATAGTGCATACATTTATAAAAGCCTTCAAGCTAGAAACAAAGATCTACTTGCACCACAAACTAATGGTTGATTTGATTACGCTACTAGCTACTAGCGTTAGGCAACATCACTTTTATTTATTAGTACGAACGACTAGCGTTACGAGTAACGCAAATAAAATGTCAAACAACAAAACAGCGGTAGAAACACCAACAGCCAGAGTGGGCGGAGCGGATTACCAACTGAGTCGCAAGAGAAGAAAACTATCATAACTCGATAAATGAGTACCTAATTCTTGTTTGCAACTTTGAACCATAATGCGTGGCTAATGCCCTTGAAAGAATGCTTTTATTTTATTGGCGTTACGCAACCTCTCAAATTCAGAATGAACCTCTCATCTGAGTTCGAGCTAACTTGTTGGTGCAAGTGTAGCTTAGAGTTAGTCTTACAAATATTATCACGTTCGTTGATATGATTGATTATTAGAATGGAAGCGTTATTGCAGTTTGGGAATGTTTTCGATGATCTGTTTGTATCGGTCGATCATGGGCGTGTATATCTTGTCGTGGTCGGGGTATGGAGTAGCGACGGGAGACACCGTGGGTTCCGAACCTGAAACATGCAATAGGCATCAAAGAGAATATAACCACTATGTTTAATAGGCATGATGACAGTAGGTAATCAAGAATTACAAAAATAATAATAATAATAATACGATTCATGGATCCTGAAAAACGTATTTATAACGTACGTATAACAAGATTAAGATTAATATTTATTTTGATAAAATATAATTAGATATTACAGCATTCCGCCATGTTATGTTAAACAGCAATCAGAGCGCATGACGTCACGCCTAAGTAAAATCACTATCTTGTAATTTAGTTTCGTTTGGAAACTGAACTTCATACCTAGGCTAGCTAACTCACCTGGAAGTTTGACTCCAGTTTCTGAACTCCAAACTTCGGCTGCGCGAATGGCAGCACCTAATAACGCAGCGTTACCGTGTTCCTCCTGTAATCAATTTATTTATAGTGTTTAATTTAAATAAAGAACAAAAAAGGCTTCATATTATGGTTTTTGTTGTGCACTACAATTATTAAGAAAATCGCTGGAAGCGCTAGTATTTTCATAGGTAAACGTTGCTTACCATAACATAGACAGGCGCGTTGAAGACGTCCGAGAATATTTGCAACAGTTCCTTGTTGACTGCAGCGCCCCCTGTCGCTATGATACGGGACGATTCATCTGCAATTTATTGTTTCCTTCAATTATAATTGATTCAAACTGTTTTGAGCAATTTATAGTCTTGTTTTGGTACGCAGTATACTGTTTGAAATGCGGTCTGTGATAAGATAGTCTACTCCACGCTTCATGTTCGCTGGCAAACGCCATATTCATAATTATTACTACTAGCTGCTGCCCGCGGCTTTCCACGAGTAGTACCTGAACAAAATGTAGCCTGTCCTTTCCCAAGGTCTTGCTTATATTTGTACCTTTCATCAAAATCGGTTTAGTGGTTTAGGCGTGAAAGCGCGACAAACATACAGACAGTTACATACAGTACTTTCGCATTATCCTACCTATCCTATCCCTGAAATATATATTATAATATTAGTAGGAAGTAGGTAGGGATTGGGATTAAAAATTCTGGTAGCTCCACGAAACGCCCGCTGTAAGTAGGTAGATATCAATCCAGACCTATAGTGAAGCCCATCTCCTCCGCGTGCACCCGCCTCGCCAGCGCCTGTCCCTCCAACAGCGCGCGCGCCTCGAACTGCGGCGCCGGGCGCTCCGCCCCGCGCCCCGACCCCTCCACCACCCACCGCCCCGCCGCCGCGCGGGGGACTATCTCCGCTGTGTCGTAGTACACACCTGGATAACATACCGATTGACTGTAGGTCATGTGGAAAGCATTTTCAAATCTGCACCTTTAAGATTGATGTAAATTAAAAAGAATATACATCTTTATGTGTCAAGATAGCAATATTCTATTCTAAGTAAAAAAAGTATTAAGATCACGGTACGGTAGAAGTTCTTTCAGATGTTAAGATGACGCGACATAATTTATAAGCTGAAATTACCGCTAAAGACCTTACAAGATGATACGTCATGTTTTGGGACTAAATAGAAGTCTTTTATTTTCTTCAATTCTGACTGGTCTAAATATCAATAGTGCTCATAATCGGCTACAAGATAAAAGTAATTTCAGGGACATTGACTAAAATGTACTCACCCATATAACCCATGTTTCCTCTGACAGTAGCCCTCAGCAGTTCATTGAAAGCGTCCCAGCTCCGCCCCGCCAGTCGGTCGCGGTGGTTCTGTCGTGTGAGCGAGCCGTTAGCGAAGCACAGCAGCGCCATGTAGGGCGCCGCGGGGGTGGGCCCCGCCAGCACGTGCCCCGCGGGCGGCGCCCGGGGCTCCTGCAGACCGAGGAGCAGGGTGTCGCTCGTGCCCAGGCTGAGGCCGACCCAGCCCGCGCGGAGGCGGAGCCCTACAATTCACAGTATATTTGATGCTGATTTGATTCAGTACTTGTTGCTGGTCCATTTCTTTAAAGTTTATCGCATGGTAGGTAAAGGTCGCGCCACGTAAAAAGAGCGCTGGCTGTCAAACTGCGCAGTGGTCGATGATTGGTGGAGAGGTAACGCGGCGCACTTCATACCATTGATCTAGCGAGTGCTATTGGTTCGTCAGCGAGTGAACACAGGCGCAAACATACCCCCGCTACTTCCCCGACCGCGCTCTTTTTACGTGGCGCGACCTATATCTTATTTTCGCTTCTTCAAGGTAGCCCTGCTTGTAGATAGGTTTAGCATGTGCGCTGTTGGTGTTCAGTATCAATGCATTTCAGCATGCTCTATTAAAAATAAAGAGACCTAAAGAAGGATGTGTAAGATCAATCAGAGTCGAGACTGAAACAGTGCATTCAGATATAATTTTAAAATTTAGACAAAAACGTTAGGTTAAAATAAAAATAAACAAGGTAAGCAACATTAAAAACGAAGTTTACATTCATTGTTACCATTTGAATGTTATATCATGTTTACAAATCTGTTTTTCCACTGGCTGTTTATTGAAGATTTATCTCGAGTGGATAAACACCATTAAAACACAATTTAGCGATAGTGATATCATAGAAGATACCAGAAAAGAAAACATAGTGATAGCCGCGTTACTTGATAGCTCTTATCGTAACATTTTATTCACAACTTTAAAGAAGTTAACAAAATAAAATCATAGTAATTATTTCGTATTCGTTCATTTTCAAAAAAAGGCCCAAAATTTCTCCGATTCTTAGAAATTAAAATTGTAAAGATTTTAACTCTCATTTGTACCATGGACGAAATAAATCTGGGTATAAATAGGTAGGTTTATATAAATAAATGGGTGACCGCAAGCGGCATTACCTATCAGCTAAGCGCTTTCGTGCTTCGGAGGGCACGTTAAATTGTCGGTCCCGGCTTTTAAAGTCGTTAAGCCATGATGGAGGCCTTTTTTAGGCAGCCTAAAAACTACGTCACCAAAGTTGGTCACTTCCTCATGCGAACGAACGAACAAAGTCCGTTAAAAATTAGAAATCTATAAAGCAGCGATTTAGGCTGTACCTATATAATAATCATCCATTTGAAGGTTATTCCTTTCCTTTTTCGTTCATTGTGTACCTACTCAATTTGTGGACAGCGGGGCTGGTTACATTCTTAGACCCTAAGCACTAATAGTATTAGTGCTTAGGTTCTAAGAAGAACCAATATAACCCAGAATTAGAATGTAACCAATCAATTAGTCTAATAGCTATACTACCTATAGATAAGTCCTGAATGTAATTGTTAGTTGTCCTTAACAAATAAATAAATATTCCTCACCAGCTAACGCCGAGCAGTTATCGCCAGTGAAGGCGACGACGCGGCACGTCGGCTTGAAGCCGTACCGTTGCACGAAGTAACGAGATATGGCCCCGAGATCCGTCGCTGACCGGACCGGAGCGCCCAGCTTCTCTGAGAGGCTCTCATCGCCACACGCCTACAAAGAAAAAATATCACGACTGTGTCTGTTCCCTTTTAGTCTCTCATAGCCAGTTACGTTTTGTATATCTAAGACAGTGTGCAGGCTAGAGGTGGGATAGATGGAGCTAATGAAGTTTTACTTCAGTCGTGAGGTTTAAGCACTCCCAAAGCTTTGAGCTTTGGTTTGAATTTAAAATCTGACTGATTTATGAACAGAATTGCACTTTCACATAGAAATTAGTTCGTCCTTCATCTCACCTTCAAAGCCTTATCATCCCACGCCATAGTCCTGATATCCAACAAGTTCATTCCGGAGCCATCAGACAGGTCTATGGGCGCTATCCTCCCCAGGAACAGCGAGCAGGCGAAGGAAGACACGAGAGAGATACGTGCAGCAGAGTGGTAGACGCGGGGCTTTGTTCGCAGCATCTTGCGGATCTGAGGGCCAGTGAAGCGCTCGTATGCGCGGGAACCCGTCATGTTTGCTAGCTCCTGTTTATAAAAGAAAAATAAAGTAATATTTTGTTTATCAATGAAAAATCTCTAAAGTTACGGTACGGACTCCGACGGGATTCGAACCCGCGATGATAATAGCGATCGCCCTTTAGCCGGGCTGCCTTAACCGCTCGGCCACGGAACCCATGACGTCAAAGCCGAAAGTATCAGTAAGATGATTATATTGGTTAAAGCACCGATTTGCGCCATCTACAGGGATACCAGAGGAAACACCTGCTCATTGACTGAAGTTTTCTTTAAAAATTACCAGAGATGTCGCTATAGCTAATTCTATAGTTTTTTGGAATGTAAGTTTGCTTGGATAATAGTTAATTTGGTGGTAACAAAATAAGGGTAAAACCGCGGGGCGCAGCTAGTATATACATATTTATGAAAACTTTGATTGTGAGACAGACAACTAAGAAACTATAGCGGTTAATAAGCTGTAAAATAAATGTTACTTCTGGTCCACCAACAGCTTCCTCCAAGGCCCTGCAGTCAGCACTGGTGCTAGAGTCCATCCACACGGGGGAGTCGCACAGGAAGGTTGTGCCCAGTTGAGTGTGAAGGAAGTCGTCCGGAGACAAGCTTGCTAGTTTGCTCTCGCTGTCTTTGGCCCACCATACTGAACCATGTTGCTGGAAGATGCAGCTATTTCAGTTACTGTTGTTGTTATTTAAAGAAACTCATGGTTGGAGTAGTGGGTATACTAAGCAAAAAAAGTTTTATTAAAAAAAAAACATATTTTAAAACACCATAAGTTTTGCGATTTTTCTATCTACGAGCAAGTAGTCAGAAGAATATTCTGTTTCAGAATATTTTGCAGAAACACACTAAATACTTCAATTACTCCAGTAAAACATTTTACAACAGATATAGGTACTTACTTGACCAGCTCCTGATAAGGCCTCGATAGATTCAAAGTCCACCCCTGCAACGACCAGACGGTCCATCACCATATCCAATGCTTTGACCCACAGCAATGGAGGTGCTGTCACCTCTCCCCTCTCCCCTCGGATGACACCACCAGCAGTCCTGACAAAGTAAGAACACATATATTGTTCCAACATTTTTTTTATCATCTAGCTTATCTAGATTCTAGAATTTCTAGATGAAGCTCTCAAAAAAGTCTTTTTAATTAGATAACTACCTAGGTAAGTATTTTTAATTTCATTTGTTGTAGTTTTCACATTATAATTGTACCTGAACTCTGGGAGATCCACATCAAATTCCACTTCTGCTTCGTGCAGCACTCCATAGTCTTCTCCAATTACTAGAGCTTTTAGCTGTAAAAAAATAGCTAATATAGTATTTTTAAAGTAGGTACATACCTCTTAGGTATAGCCTAGTATTCTTTTATCTGTGGTAGGTATAGCTAATGTAATGATCAACTGTCATTATAACTAGGGAAATAAAAATAAGGAATGAGACTTTAGTAAGAGTTTGGTCGCTGTCATGGGCAAGCGCACTCGAGCGAGATCTTGATATTTCATTGAACTTTACTTTGTCAATGCACCGGGAAATTACAACTATGTTTAATTATGTTAAAGTTAGTACAAATTTACTCTCACATGATAAACCATTATAAACTAAGTACTTACCTACCTAATTTTATAATCTATACCTACAGAATTAAAAAAATATATTTTAAGTAGGTACTTATTGAAAGAACGAAAAATAAATTAAAATGTCTATGAAACAAATGATTAAGTAGGTAATTGATAGAACTAATAACAACGAGCAAAATAGAACAGCGGTTTTAGAGCTCGATTAATCTAACAAGTTCCACTTACCCTCTGAGTGCTAAAATCAAATCCCAAAAAAGTTTTACTTCTTGTTTCCTCGGTCATTTTTGTTTTGTTTTCCTAATTTGACAACTAGTTGCTGCTGGCCTTTGCTGCTGGCTGACTCAAGGCCAGTGTTTCCACTTTAATGATTTCGTTTCCCCACGCCTCAATTCAGATTTCCCCAGATTTCCCCTTTTCAGGGCTTTTTTCCCCTCAATTTTTTTTCCGCTGTATTTTTTAGTTTTGACCCTAGTTAAAAAAAAGTCTTTATTGATTGATTTTAGTCTGCTGACGGCTCTGGTGCTACTATACTATGATAATATTATAATTACCTAGGTAGGTACACTAAAAGTGTCAACAAAATCATCGACAAAATTTGTCGACTTTGCACATCACTACTTTGATATAACTGCACATCACTAGCTGTCAATTTCTTTACGTTGGTAACAAATATTCTATATAGTTTGTGGTTGGAATTTGGTAAAAAAATAATACTTAGTTTGTGGTTGGTTTTATTGGTCAGTGCGATTGATTGATTAAGTGCTTCTCTCTAGGGATACTGTAGGCTATTGGAAAAAAATGTTTGAAAAAATAAATGTTGACGGCAGACCCAAATTCCTGCAACTGCCAATTTTGGTGAACTATTTTATGTCACTGCCCTTTTCTAATGCTGCCGTAGAACGGCTATTTAGTGATCTAAAAAATATCAAAACAGATAAACGCAATAAGCTGGATAATGAAACGGTTGCATCAATCCTGTGTGTAAAATCTGGCTTGAAAAGAACGGGAACAACTTCTGTACAACTAATGAGAAATCAGCTAGAAATACCGCACCTTAAGTTTGTACAGTCCAATGCAACTGCAAGCGAATCTAAAAAAATAAGACTAAGCATGAATAAAGTATAACTAAACGATTCGTATTTTTTTATAACCTAACCAGAAATATATAAAACTTGGGGCTGTATACTCACCTCTTATTCCAAGTCAGTTTACACAATCAGCACATACATTTTAGCACAGACATGACATACTAAGTATACGCCACCTGCACATGTTGTCACTGTTTCTTTTGTAAGGCAACACTCTAGTCCACGGTAGAGTCCATAAATAGTTCCGAAATTTTCTCCAATATTTTAGGCTAGGTTTTAAGCAATATTTCCCACAATTTCCCCTTTTTAATGTCTTCCCCTTTTTCTTCCCCTCTGGACCCTAATTTCCCCTCAAAAGGGGAATTTCCCCTCATTGTGGAAACACTGCTCAAGGCTGACTGACTGACATGACATGACAGACATGACAGTCGAGGCTAGTGTAGATAATGACACAAAGAAATGCGTTCTGAAACGGAACATAGATACGAATTGATTGCCTTTCATAAATTACAGCACAGCACGATATCAGCGATAACAGCACTGCAATAAATTCTTATTTCTGCATCAGTTTTATTTGTAGGTACCTACGTATCTTTACCTACTTTTTATTTATCTCAAGGTACCTAGGTCCGTTCGTTCGTTCGTATGAGCAAGTGGCCAACTCTGGTGACGGAGTTTTTAGGCCGCCTAAAGGCCTCCGTCATGGCTTATCGACTTAAAAACCCGGGACCGACAATTTAACGTGCCCTCCGAAGCACGGAAGCGCTCAGATATACCTAAATGCCACTTGCGGTCACCCATCCAAGTTGTGACCGCTTAGAACGTTGCTTAACTTCGACGATCTATCAAGAACGTCTTAGCAAGCTTCGCCACGAGCGCTTCTCTTATATTATGCTCTTATATTAGCTTCTCTTATAAACGTGTTAAAAAAAGTGTCAGAGCAGAGCCAAACCAGAGCAGTCGGCAAATGATAAAATTCAGTATCAAACCAAACCAGGCATCTTTTGCCTTGCCACAAAGTCATAGCAATTGCAGCTTTACCTACCTTTGCTTTTTAGAACAATAAATTCTACGAGTTTAGTACATTTAAGGATCTTCATTTAATAAATTCCAAAAACATAGGTACCTAGGTACCTACACTTTGGCCCCGTAAATTCCATTAATATGTTCTAAAGTAAATGGCACCCTTAATAATGTACTAGGTAGGTATATAGGCACCTACCTAACCTAGGTAGGTACCTATGTACTTATGTGTGTATCTTATTATCTCCATAAAGGACATAGGTAGGTAGATATTCTAATGACATACTTACTTTAATGACAATAATAAAACTGCAAGCCGCTTCCCTGCCATCGCGGCGTTTGCTTAGCCTTTCTATATCACTGGCCACTTCCCAGCAAAATATTAAAACGATAAAAACAATCATGCATAGAGTTTCCGCGTGGGTTTACAGCGGGTGCATGTAACGAACGGACCTAATCGCGTGGAAAACCTACACGCCTGGCTCGGCCCGCGGGCTGCTCGGCCGCCGCTAAATATAGCCTTGTCACCCTACTGCGCTCCACCTCAATGGAACGATCATTTACGCCGAAGGCACTTCAAATAGGCTTAACTTTGAACATTAGGGGGTCATCACGCTATGCTGGCAGAAGTTAGCTCACACGGATGGCGCGTAGGCAGAGTACCTTACCAGGGTACCTACTTATACCTAGGTGTAGGTACTTACCTAGTTATTTATTTTATCAAGTCGAGGCTGAGGCTCTATGAAAACGTTTGCTCTCTAAAATGTATTCCGATAGCATCCAGTAGATAGGTAAGTAGTATAGGTACCTGCACCTACGCTCATCAAAGCACCTAAGTAGGTACCTACGTCATTAAAACGATCATACAAGGATATTTAAATTAACTAATGTTTATCCCTAATAGGTAAGTACTCGCTCAACTTATTTGCGGTAGAAGTGTTATGGTTTATTTACCTACATAATGATATCAAACAAAGAATAAAAAAGTTGTGTTTGGAGTTAGACGATCGTGGGTGTACAAGTTGATCCTAGAGTATTTTAATAAATGATACTAGTACCTAGGTACCTAGGTACATACTTTAGCCTAGGTTATTTTACCACTAGGTAACCAATTATCATAATGTTGCACATCCGACATGGATAGCTTAGCTGTATAAACTTGTACCTATCATTTAAGTTAAGACCTACCCTTGTACAACAGTTTTGCAATAAAATATTTCTGATTCTGATTCTGATCCTAGGGTAGTATAGTACAGATAGTAATAGACCACTTATATTTTGCCATTCTAGGTATTTTCTTTTTTCATTGTATTGCAAGATCCCAAATATATATTGCTGTAGGTATAGAAAAAATACACATTTAGAGTTGTAGTTGGTTTAGATTATATAATCTGTGGTTTAGTTTAGATACTTAGGTATTTAATATCTATTAGGTAGGTACATGCTGGGGGCAATTCGGAGTGTCGCAAAAGCAACAATTTTAGTTAGCTTAGTTTAGCTTTTGCGACACTCAGAATTGCCACTGCTCTTTGATTAATATCTCTAATCTCTAACATTATAATAAATAAAACTGTAACACGTCCGTGTCTGTACATTTTGAGATATTAATGAATAACTAATAGGGGGGGGTCTGTATTACCTATAGCAAAAGAAGTTAAAAAAATGTTTTTATTTTTATTTTTGTCTGTCTGTCTGTAGGTATGTTTGTTACCGCATCAACCAAAAACTACTGAACGAAATTAAATGCAGTTTTCACTGATGAGGTATCGCCAGAGGTCTAACTTAAAAAATAGGGGCCATTTTACCGCAGGTTTATTTACCCCTTTAAAGGGTTGCATCTGGGTGTCAAAGTTTGTATAGGATCATAATAAAGGAAAGTGCAATTAGATAGAATCTCCTTAGGAATACCTACAAAATAAATAGAAACGGGTCTGAGGATTTTCCAAAATAACCCTTAAAAAATTGTGAAATAGGGTGTTCAAGTTAAAAAAAGTAGCATGTAGGTACCGTACTTACCTACAACATGCAAGTAAAGCCGCGTGGGTCTGCTAGTACCTAATTTGTAAAATATAATAAGTTAACATTTGACAGTCTTCTCGTTCGTTGTGCCACTATAGGTAGGTACACTACCTAATGTCTTATGTATGAGTACCTACCTATGATTAGGTACTCATACACTACTCTACCTACTCTACCTAGGTACTCCGAAACGAATAGACATAATTAAGGTAGGTAATTTTCTTTTTTAAACTTTTGCAATCAGAACATATTATAAAACATATAGGTACCTACAAACGGGTATTAATCACGAATTTTACCTCGTCGTTAAACGTCGGGCGAATATTAAAGGTAAAATTCGTGATAAATACCCGTTTGTATACGTTTTATAATAAATAAGGTAGAGACAGCCATGGGGTTTTAGCGGGCGTCTGTCGGTCGGCCTGCGAGGATGCTGCGCTCCTAAATATTGTAAACAAGAGCTTTTTCGATTGGTGGCGACTCGCGCACGCCGGCTGAGACGGCGATGTGACATTGTAAAGACGTCGTTTTAGTTTTGTAGAGGACGGTTCTTACGTTTCCTTTTACTAGGAATTTCATCTAATAAGTCTGCTACGCGAGCATCCTATTTCTCTACACACCATAAGAACCTACCTAACTACCTACATAAACAGAGTTAAATATTTAGATTTAGAATTTTTCGAATTATGCAGGTAGCTGTTATGTAGCCTAGGTACATAATTCGAAGAAGTAGGTAAGTACCTACTTAATGTGGGTAAGAAAATATCAATATGACAATTTCAAATCTAAATAGGTAACTAAGTACCTACGTACCTAAAGTGCATATTTAAAATAGAGTCTTCAGAATTACCCATATGAGCCTGGGAGGTACCTACACAAACTAGCTTTAAAACTAGTAGATAAATATAAATTACTTAGGAGTTAATTGTGAAATATTTGCCCTACTTACTAAATTACTTGTTCTTTGTATTTGTGTGTACTTACAATGTTTTTATTAAATAAATTATTATTATTATTATTATTAAAAAAGATAGAAAAAGATAGATAGTAAAATACCTATCTCAAGGCATACTTATTCCTGAATTAGAATATTTTGCAACTATCAAAGTTAGCGACTTTCTATGGGTATTGTCTTGTTTCAGTAGCATTCTCTCGCGAGAAAAGGTGAAATCGATAGTGGCAGATCAGTTAGTCCGGCGCGCTCCCTGCGTCGTCGCGGCGCGGGGCGGCGCGCGGGGTGGCACGCGTGCGTGGGGGGGGAGGGGGACGCGCGGGACGCGGCGCTGGTGGCGCGGGCGGCAGACGCGCCGCGATGGTGGGCCGCGACAGCCGCTCGGAGAACGCGGCGCGCCCCCGGGCGCCGCGGCATGAGTAGCGCGCCAGCTCGGCCCGGCCCTCGCGCCCGCCATGGCGCAGGCCGCGCCCGCGCCCCCACAGTCCCACTCCTTCGCGAAGAAGACCTTCCACAAGCCCACGTACTGCCACCACTGCTCGGATCTGCTGTGGGGCCTCATCGGGCAGGGCTACGGCTGCGAAGGTACGCGCCGCGCATGCGCCCCGCGCTCGTCGATACGCCGAGCGCGCGGAGCCGCGCGACCATGTTATGCAACCCGCCCCGGGCCCGCGCCGCGCCCGAGCCTTGCACTTGAACATTCAAGGACATCGGAGACGCGCCTCGCGGTGCCTCGGCGTGCTGCGCTCACGGTATCGTATGAGGCTGCAGGAGCCGGCGGAGCACCAGCGCGGCAACGAGCCCGAGTGAACCGAGAGGCGTATCGATCGATCTGTTTTGTAAGAGGTTTTTTGATAGCGCGCGGGGCGGGGCGCGGCTGCATCCTGCCCCGAGCGTCGCGCCCCGCCCCGCCCCGCCGCGCCGCGCCCCGTGAGTCGTGACGCCGCGGCGTCGCGTCGTGACCGACCGAGACGGGGCGCTGCGCTGGTGGTAAGTCCAGGAGGCTCGAGCTACGCCCGCAGGAGGCCGGAAGGAGGACATCTTGTTTTTGCGCAATTTGTTTTGGTCCTGCGAGCTTACGCCGCTCATGCGTGAATTGTGGAAATGTGAATGTGCTGCCCACAGATCGTTTATTTAACCGTCCGTATGATTTATCATCGTTGTCTATGTAAATACTGCGCGTAATGAGCTCGAGACTGTGGCCGCTCGCCTTGTTGGGCACCTGCGAGCGCCTTACGCTTATGGCGTGAAAAGTACCGCTCGAAATACTCATGACGAAAAACATTGAGAACATAGATCCGAAAATAAACTTCACAAACTAACATGTTCAATTAGGTACTTAAAACAATAATTCCGTCTGAAACGAAGGGGTTACTCATAAAAACTATAAATACAGATTCGACTCGTGGTTTTGGCGTCTAGATCTAACTAGGCTATAGAAGGGTTACATGTTCACATGATGCGCACATTCAGCGCTTATGGACTTTGAACACTTTAGACATACGTTTGTATTTTACTACCCTACAAGTATTAAAAATCACGTTAAATATTCGCACACTAACGTTTATGATGGATAATACACCAATTACAAAAAAACTTACTTTTTGTAGAACCGAGAAAACGCCCTGATTTCCTATTACCCTTAGTTCATTATTTATATTTTATGTTAACTCTGAATTTAAAGCCAGAAGAAACGAAATCACCTACATTTATTTTGGACTATATTCATAAAAATCAGAAAAATGTAGCTTCGTAGTCGCTACGAAGTTCGCGTAGACCTCCGTAGACGCTGCGTAGCGGGGTCACCGTGGCATTTCGTATCACCGCCGTTGCTCGTAGCTATATTCTTGAAATCTTTTCACGAATTAAGAATATTTTTAAACTAATATTTCTAAGATAATTTATTGGGTTCAACTTTCATATAAGTGCAAACAGTTACAAAGTTTACTAAATAAATAAATAAAGTTTTTTGTCATAAAACTTATACATAATTTTACAAAACAAGCCTACCATCTTTGTATTTATTTAACAGTTGACAGAAATATAATATCTTTGGACGTTTCACACAGCGTCATCGAATCCCAAGTTAAGCAACTTTATTATGGTAATCATATTATGACTGATATTACTACTTATATACATTTTGTTGTAAACACATACATATTATACATAGAAAACACCCAGACTCGAGACAGATATTTGTAGTTCATACAAACATTTCCCCCGTCCGTGGCGGGTATCCCGGCAACCTCCGCGTCCCAAGCGGGTTTTCGCCCACTGCGCCACAGAGGTCGTCACTATGTTTACAGATAATTATTTATTTGCCTTTATTGTTTAAATAACCTTTCTATGTTGGCCAAAGCAGAATATTTTTCTTACAATACTGAGATAAGTACCTACTGAACTCAACCATCACGAACATGGGGCTCGTTAAAAATAAAAAGAGCCACTACTGTTTCACACAAACATTATTGCAGAGACTTTCAGCATCTCATAATGAGTAAAACTTAACCCACAAACTTCCCAACCATTATTAAACATACATTTACGGGTATTTATCGCTATTTACGTTTAAAATAAAGGTAAATAGCGATAAAATTCAAATTAAATAAAGATAATTAAATAGCGATAAATACCCGTAAATGTATGTTTAATCATATTGTGTTCTGAACTTCTGATCGCGAAAGTTTAAAAAAAGGCTATTCCCAACCATTGTTATTCTACTAGCTTCCTCCCACGGCTCCGCTCGCGTGGAATCAACATTTTTACATATACGACAGACGACAATCTTTATCTACTTAAATTTTGTTTCGAATACCACCTTCAGAAAATAAGCTTTACTTTACTTACATTTCAGATAGGTACGTAGATGAAGTAGGCTAGCTCATTACGGTTAATATGCAACTTAGGTTTCTAAGCGGCCTAAAAACCCCGTCACCAAAGATGGCTACCACTACCAAATTATCTTCAGATCAATAAAAATACGGCCAATATGTAGCCAAATTTAATTCCAAGGCCAAAGCTCAATTTCCCAGAGTATTTGTAAAATAGAGAAACAAATGAGCAGGCATCAGGGTAATTTGGCGCCCTCCCTTGGGACCTGCCCTACATGCCCCGTCCCGCTCAGCGCGCGGCGTGACGTCACAACCATACATACGCAGTACCTAAGTTACATATTAATATTCTATGAAATACATAAGCAAGCGCTTCCTATATGTATCAGAAGATTTTCAAAAACTTTTGTGATCAGAACACATTATTTACTTATTATTAAATAAAGGTAAAAATTATCACGAAACATACCCGTAAATATATGTTTTATCTTGATATATTTATTCAATATCGTAATTTAAGTAATTTTGCTACAGCCTATATAAAAGCATAAAGGGCGTAAGCTCTTCTAAAAACTAAAACAGCGTCTCTAACTACGATTCGGGCTTCGTACCGAGACAAACTTTAATTTATATATTTGATCATTATTGGTACCACTTAGGTAAAAGTTACGGCTACTGCGGGATTCGTACCCGCTATGTTACAAGCAATTGCCGTTAAGCCGGGCTGCCTTAGCCACTCGGCCACGGAACCCCTAAGGCCGAAGTCAAAACTATTAGTAAGATGTTTTTTTCAGGCTAAAATAAATTGAATAATAACAAGTACATACCTAAGTTAGCTTAGGTATGTACTTGTTATTAGTTGTTTGAAATTAGCCCCACGTTGTGGAATATATACATTTTAAATAAATTACATCAAAGATAATTTATGCAATTAAGACATTGAGATGTATTAAAGAGTCACAATTTAATAGCTGACAACACTCAAAAAATGTGCGAGCAAATTCAATGTTCTACAATGACATTTGACATTTGAATGTAGACGTTATGACGTTTGTTTTAATGTTCAATGTCGCTTGTATGCAAAAAAGAAAATCTCGGCGCACTAAGTACTTAGTTTGCGCAGAGTTTTGGCGTTTACATTTTATTTGTCTGATTGTGGCTCTATAATACATCTCAATGAATTAAAAATGAAGATTTTGTTCCTTTTCAAAAATAAAGGAATGATTCCTTAAAGTTAAATTTGCTGTTTCCATTTTTAATAGTAGGTACCTACAATACGTAATAATTTATTTACCGATGACAATACATTGAACGCTAAACAACGGCTAACACAATTTGAGAAATAATTTAAACATCATCGTTGTTTACCCCTATACCTTTTAAAATTGTAACTTAAAGCCGTAAAACGATTTAAAAATCTCTATCATTATGTACAACATCATAATTTAACTCGATGCAGTAGAGCTTTTAAGTACATAAGTGCTACAGGAGCAGTAATACGTGTCGAATTGATAAACTCTTTTTTTCTGAAATCAGTTAAATACAAATGAATATACTACTAATCAACTTTTGCTACCTATTTCTACTGCGGAGTAACAATGTAATTCAAAAAGAGAACATCCACCTACAGTCATTCGCTTCACACGTCTTATCTATGCACAATAGCACTGGCGCTGGCGGCCCACTTGCCGTCGGAACCGTGGACAGGTATTGTCTATGGTACATTGTCTATAGCACATTGTCTATGCGCTGTTGTAGGCGCGTGTCAAGATTGTGTGGCATTGTATCAAAGTATTGTACGAGTATTGTAACGTTGACGCCTTGACGGAGGTTTGCATGAGTGCACTGTCGTATCGTGTCGCCTTTGTTTCAAGTAAATGCTACTGATATAGGGCACATTTGTATTGTTTAGCTTTTGTTTTTAACCTTCGGAGATTACTGTTTTTGATAGTTATCATCGCTGCAAATTTGTATTAATGAACTGAAAATGAGATTGTTAGACAACATTTACTAAATGGTATTTAAGAATATCTTTCCGTGCTTCGGAGGGCACGTTAAATTGTCGGTCCCGGCTTTTAAAGTCGTAAAGCCATGACGGAGGCCTTTAGGCGGCCTAAAAACTCCACCAGAGTTGGCCACTTGCTCATACGAACTTACTTACTTAGAATATCTGACCGTTTAGGTGGTGAACAGTAGTAGCTCTATTTTTTTTGATGAGCCACACATGGTTTTATGACACCCTAGAGCTTTTAAATTAATATTGAACATAATAATATAATAATAGTTATAGACGAAACATGTTTGTAAAATAAAAAAATCTAACACCCGAACTCTAATTTAAATTTTGCATTCTGCACACCACTTCCTTTCATTTGATACTAAATTTGGTAATTGGAAATAAAACGATTATTCATCCCCACTTTCACCCCCGTCGATTATTGTCTTAACCGATTTTGATAAAACATGCTTAAGAACTATCGCTATAAAACCAGCCTTTAAATAATAAAAATTGCATTCAAATCGGTCCACTTATTTTAGCTACGGTGCCAAAGGCAGACTCACAGACAGACAGACAGTACACATAGCGATCATACTTATAACACCCTTATTTTTGACAGGGGTTAAAAACACCACTAGCATAATAATGAAAAATATAAAATAAACATTGGCAAAGTAGAGTGTGTAGCTTTAAAACCTAGTCGTGCTACTAAGTGCTACAAAGTGCTACGCTGACCCGGCTACGCGGTCTACGTAGGTATCTGCTACGATAAGTAAGTAAGATTCGATGATTTATGAATTAAATTCCAGTGCTTAAATTTTTGTCACAAATAAGTCTACGCGTGTTCTTAAAATATGTATACATCTTGGTTTTCAATAAAAAACGTGATAGGACACAACCCTGACATATCACGTATTTTGATATTTTCTCTGTAATGTGGAAAATGGAAACGCTATCTTACACACAACCAACATTATCTCAGTCTGGCTGCCATCATCATTACCGACTGCTTGATACTTAGGTACCTCCTTTCACTTTTGTATATGAAAGAAAGAAGAAAGAAAGAAAATACGTTTATTTGCCCCCAATAACACAGAACACGTAGCAGACGATTTTAACATTTAAATACAATACAAAAAATAATGATTATAAAATAAAATGTGTTGCGTGGGGTCAAATTAGGTCCCCGTCTCAGCATAATATAGCACCAAACCTAGGTTAGGTGCAGCGCTGGTTTTCGGACAGGTCCTATGAGTGGCACTGACTAAGTCGACCGAATTTTACTTATATTTAAGTTCTTATACAAGTCAATCTAATTAATGTTATGCCCAAATAACTACATAGCCTTACCCAATCCCGATCATTCAAACAACCATTTACATTCATGAATAGGGATACCCAAATAGAACCCCAAAAATATAATTTAAATCATAAAATATCTAAGTCCATCATTACGTATAAAAATATAACGTCACGAACAACTCTTAATTCTTATTGCGTTCTAAAAATAGAACTACTAAAAATAATAATTCCGGATACTTAAGTTGATGGTGTTCGGAGCAGAGGGCTACGCCCGCTGTATGTAGGTTAGCAATGACGTCACACGACCCACTTCCACTGCCATTGAGACGCGCGTCAATGGTACCCTGCCCCCCACACCACTGCATCCCCCCCTCTTTATTACGCGGGGGGTGTGTCAAAATTGAGCTAAAAATAGCTTGGTGAAGGTGCAATTTTTTTACTCTCAAAAATCTGTCAAAGGAAAATTTTATAGTGATTGTTTTTCTTAAACTTTCGCGATCACAATTCATATTTATAAATAAATGGACACGGGGTTTTATAGCGTTATTTACCTTATTTCTTTACGTCCCGACGTTTTGGCTATGTTGCAATAGCCATTGTCGCGGGTGGACTCAGAAACGTAAAGAAATAAGGTAAATAACGCGATAAAACCCCGTGTCCTTGTATTTTTAAATATGGCTTAGTGATAATGTATTTGTATCAAAAAACAAAATATGTTTAGTTCATTATGAGTACATACATACCTACAAACTATCTCTTGGTTGTACAAAACTTCTCATACATAATGACGTACTGACTGATGGTTCATAACATAATAACTTATCTTACTTACTTTGCCAGCCGTGTGCATCCAAGCAGAATAGACAGTATTATACCCATTGTTACTAAATTGCAAGTTGTAAAACTAACAATAGGACTTATCAATGTAGTTACTTTTCTCTTTGTAGTAAGTTTCTGCAAAGCTTCCTACACAGAATCTATTACATACTCCGGACAATAGCTGTGACGGACTTGAATGCACGTTAACAAAGCACATAGCACAATGGGATAAACTTTGAGGCACGCTTTGCATTATTAGGTACATCTCTCTCTCTACATAGATACGTAAGTAAATTAACACTTTTTCGCTTTTAAAAAAGCTAGGCCCACACCACAAGGTTCTTGACTGATTATTTCCCTGGTGTAGGGAGTCGCGTTGGAACAGGCATTAAAATCACCTAGCATGTAAGACGAAACTGAAGTGATCTTTGAGGTCGTACCAAAATAAATGATTTTTCTCTGTTTTTTCCTTAGTTTTTTATTATTTTTACAGTGTTAAACCACACTTAGGTATTGGATATTTCATTTCATTATAAATGAAAAATCTTTTACTAAAAGTTAACGGTTCCGGCAGGATTCGAACCTGCGTAGATACAAGCGATCACTCTTAAGCCGAGCTGCCAAACCACTAGGCCACGGACCCTGTACGCCGAAACCCGAAACTATAAGTAAGATGATTTTATCGGTTAAAGCACCGATGAGCGCCACCTAGCGCGCTTCTCTTTCAACAATGCTATTTAAAAAAAATAAGTGGCAAAATTAAGTGGCTCGTAAGAAGAGTAAAATTTCCTGCACTCTCGAGGTGCATTTTTGTTCATAACTTCAAAGATCCTCATCAGATCCTCAGTTTATTTATGGGACCACCTCGGGATACTCTTTGAAATAAAATAAGAATTTTCAATAAAATAGCCCAAACCCCAAGAACTTAGGAAATAATAATTTATCTAGGTGAGCTCAGCTCTTGTCGGTGTAATGATACAATTTCCTCCATATGCTTCTTTCCAAGCGATCTCTTTTATCTAGGTACCTAAGTAATCATTATTCACTTGTAATATTTACAAGTGAATAATTATAACAATAATGCTTTAGAGGATTTTATTATTCCAATAAAAACACGTTTAGTTTCTATAAAAAACAGCAACTTAAATTTACCGTTAGTGAATGCACATTAACAAAAGACGAAACACAATGGAGTACAAACTTAGGTTGTCCTACAGTGTGCGTTTATTATTTATAATGCCTTTGTAAGTTGACTTTTAGATTATTAATGCAGTTTGAAGCCTTTGTGCTCAATGCGGAGTCTTGCAGGACCGTCTCGTTAGCGTTTCCGGACAGAGTGCAACAATGTAGGTACTTTAAAAATAGCTCCGGTTTCTAAGTGCAACACATAATGACGAGCGAAACAAACCTTCTTAATTTTTCCTTTTTACTACGGAACGCTTAATGTTTTGAGAGATTGTTTGTGCAAACGAAAGTTATCATTTATCTCTAAACTGTTTCATTCTTAAATAAAAAACGTAAAATAAATTAATAATCTGTAGATTACTATGGATATTCAATCTCAGTCTCAGTCTACTAAAAAGTTTAGCAATCAGCCTTTTTTTGCCTAAAAAATTATTTAACCAGAGTTTGGCCACAATAAACTTTCATTCGTTTAAGTATTTCAATAAAAATAGAGCATGTTTCTTAAAATATTTATTCAAAACAGCAGCTGCTCCAAATTCGTTACCTATTATAAATAAATCGGGCCATGCGTGTCTCAATAAACGTAAAGACCTTCTATATCAGGAAATGGCACAGTCCACAAAAAATACGAGTAGAAAACAATCAATATGTCAATCCAAATAAAAGGCAATCACTTCACTTATTACATCGACTATTAAAGTTTGGCAATGGCGCTATGTGGGTCAAACTATTCACTCACAATAGCTCTATATTTATACGTTGTATTCTAAAATAACGCGCACAAGTATTCCTGTACGCACTGACTAAAATAAACACCGTATAAAACAACTGCTGTCCGCGGCTCTCGTCAGCGTTTCGTGTTTTTAATCCGTAACTTGGAGTATCGTAATGCTTTTTATGTATAAATCTTAGAATTATACTTTTTATACAGACCTCAGCAAAGGATTTAAATAGTGATAATTACCATATTGTTCATTTATGTATTTTGAGTGTTTATATATACGTATCAATATACCTAGCAAAGATTAAAAAAAAAAAAAAAATTTAAAAATAAATTTCTGGCCTATTTGAGCTACTTACTATTTGCTTCTTAGACTGACCGTAGCAGACGATTTTAATGATCAGCACTTTCTGATGAGTTTATTTTAACAAAATACATGAAATCAGTAGGTCCCTATCTGAAATAGTGTGCTGCGTATGTTACGCTACAAAAGTTCATTTGATATAGCTCATTTGTTTACTTTTAAGAAAAAAACTTTGGAACATAATTCGATTTTTAAAGTAACAAAATAATCCTATCCTTAGCATTGATCCTTAGTGACATCAACGACATGATAATACTACTAATACGAGTATACGAGTACATAGTCATACCGTCAGATCTATAGAAAACCCCCATAAATTGACAGGACCCTTTCAGTAGGTACCCAAAGAGGTAACCCGTCGAAACTGTGTCATCAGTGACGTCAGCAACGTCGACCAATCGCAGCGCTCCGTTATACGCTCACAGTTGTAAAGCCTTTGGAGAAGCGTTGTTGAAACGAACATAATTACAACATTTGAAGTTTGTTTTATTAAATCTGGTAATATGGAAATACTATACTACTATTTTTCATAATACTTTACCGATTGGGTGGTCTTTGTTCGCTTATTTATATAAAATAAGCTTTAATTTCACTATATTATTGCTATCAGTATTTCCGTTGTTCTAATACTAAAAATGACTTGCTTACAATAATCTTTATACAAAACAATTAACAAAATATGAAGTGTAGTGTCGTTTTTTTTACTTTTAGTAATTTTATAACGAAAAAAGACCCATAAAAATGAGGATCTGATGAGGATCTTCGGAGTTATGAAATTTTTCTCTTTTTACAAAATTAAAGTCAGTTTTATATTTTTTTTTAATTTTACCACTTGTCTCTTTGGGGTAAAGGAATGAGAAGTTTCGTGGTTGCTGGAGGGTAGGTGCATGGGATGTGACCTGGGGCGTAACTGTGTCAGTGACGTCAGAGCCGATTGATGCCACCCATTCATCTTGTTGGGATGTACATGGTCATCTTTTGACAAAATAAATACGACGTGAGGCCTTGTAATTATGAGTTTGAGGTATAGTTGATTTTGCTTATACGTACCTACTTACATTTCACTACATTCTGAAAAGCTACATCATTTTTTCTGACACTCTATTTTCACACATTCTAAAAATGTGTTTGTAGATAGAAAAATAAACTATTTCATTATAGTAATTTTTTTAATAAATTAAAAGGATATTTATTTAATGTAATAAAAAAAATTGAGTATAAGTATATATAGCCTATAATCCTATATCCTAAAAAATTACATCTAAAAAAATTATGGAATTCTGTTCAAATCTTGAAATAATGACAAAATGAACATAATTTTAAAGGACTCTCTTAGAGATTAAATAACTTAAAATTTCATAAGTTCACGATAATGAGAGGCAGTAAGTTATCTGGTACCAATTTATTATTTTTCCAGTTTTCCATACTTCCAGAGTATCTATTTTAGTTAGAGTTTAAATAGATCAAATCCCTTGTCTTACCTCATTTTGTCTAAACTTTGTAAAAAACTTTTTATAAAAGTTTTCAAATGTCACACTATAATAACGTAACTGATATAGCAAATATGAAAAATGTGAGAGCTTTATCGTAAAATCTGATGGCTAGATAGAGGGCGGGCCTAAGTGACTGTTAAATATTCTGTGGCGGGTGCATGCCCTGGCCTGTAACTGTGTCAGCCGTGACGTCAGCCGAGCTGAGCCGCGCTCGATTCATGCAAGCTATTCATCTTGCCCGTTGCCGGTCCTTCAACAATTTTATTGACAAGATTTTGTGAAGCAATATTAAGGTGGGTTTTATTAAACTAGTTTCCTTCAAACCTAGACAACTGTGTACTTCAAACATAGCAATCTAGGTTTGAAGGATAATAATGATGCAAGCTTCTTAAGCTTAAGCCCAAAACCTGTTTAAACTCATATAACTATCACAGTTTTATTCTTATTTTTAGATGAGGTATTTGCTGAGCATTTATAACTGTCAGTGTCGTAAGAAATGGA
The DNA here is from genome assembly GCA_963582015.1 of Xanthorhoe designata. Taxonomy (NCBI): domain Eukaryota; kingdom Metazoa; phylum Arthropoda; class Insecta; order Lepidoptera; family Geometridae; genus Xanthorhoe; species Xanthorhoe designata. The sequence continues at coordinate 1,649,792 of OY757040.1, forward strand.
TATATCTTGCATCTTTACGGGCTGCCTTTACCACTTGGCCATGGAACCCCTAACGCCGAAGTAATTTTAGATAATTTTAATACCACATTTTCACCTGACATCAAGTTAAAGCTTTTGTTACCCGGATGTAACTGTGTAGTCGTGACCTGTGTGAAACTGTGTCGCTCGTGACGTCAGCTGATAGCGACGCAGCGGGAAGCACAACTATCGAGCCTCGATTGATACCAGCCATTCATACTTCTTGAGTGTACTGTTGAATGTAGGGAGAGAGAGGTGTAGGGAGTCGCGTTGGAACAGGCATTAGAATCACCTAGCATGTAAAACGAAACTTAAGTGATCCTTAAGGTCCTACAAGAATAAATGATTTTTTCTTTCTTTGTTTTCTTTCAATGCAAATCTATTGGTCGCGATATAGGTTAGAAACTCAGGCCTTACATATTTACTAGATGATTAATACAGTGTCAGAATGAATTTTTTGCCGCTGTTGTACCGAGACATTGTTGAGAAGGAATAGGCTTGCCCATTGACCATTGTCTTTCCTGCGGATAGGGCCGGCTAAGCTGAGAGGTAAGGTTCGAAGATAGAGTGTAATGTTTTGACATTTAGTGACAAAAGGTGGGTTTTTGTGTAGGTATTCTCTAGAGTCAATCAATCTTTTTGAGTACAGTACAACGCCATAGACTTGGCCATATTTCTGGAAAATAAAATTTGATTTACTAGAACCATTGACCCGCAAAGAAGAAGAAGTACAGTTATAGTTATATTTAAAAGGTACTTTATTTTAGGAAGACAACATATGCTATACTAAGGCAAAGTCGGAGCAAGTCGTTTCACTCGATATTGTCTAGACTCTTGCGCCTACTTCACATCACAGCATTTGTTTTCTTGCGAACAATGAATAGTACTTACATAAATAAGGTTAAAAAAACTTAATCCATTTATTTATAAGACAAAATATTTATTTATTGACAAAAAGTATTGAGTTTTTTTCAAAATCTCACTTTTTCGCAAAAACCATAAATAATTCTTATTATAGTTTAGTAATAAAGTTAGAAGTACTTTATTTTCAAAATCGAGTACCTTTGTTAGTCCTTATATGACTTTTCGATAACTTACGGCAATGAAAAGAGATAAAACAGATTTAATATCCGTTTTAGCTACATTAAGTTTACTAAGTAGTTCAATGGAAATAACGGGGTTTTTAAATTTAAAGTACAAGGTGCGCTGTAGTTGAGTCTGCGCCCGCGCTCATAAATTACATGTAGACTTCATTAAACTCAACTTGTCTATTGTTTGTGCGCTGTGACGTCATTGATGTTTTACTTTTACGATTCGTTTTGATGATTATACTGCCGTATTTATAAGTGTAGCTTAGCATTTTGATTATTATTATGTGATTTTCAATTTAATTTTTAGAGAGGCCTTTAGGCGGCCTAAAAACTCCGCCACCAGAGTTGGCCACTTGCTCATACGAACGAACGAACGAACGAATTTAATTTGTTTTTTGGGAAACAATATTTGGCTCGTAGCAGGCGCTACGTTCTTGCTACGGCGTAGCTGGGTCTTCGTAGTACCTACGCAGTTTATCTCTCGTATGAAATTAAAATATTTGCAGTAAGTATATAATATTGAGAATTTTGAATACCATCGTATATATTATGTTTAACTATCGCAACTGGAAAAAGATACGGCAATAGTCACGGGCACTTTTTTTGGTTTTTAAGAATTTTGGTTAGTTACAAATTTTTTTTGGAATAGTTAATCTAAATACTTAACTTTTCATGATGATTTGGACTAAACCATTATGAAAGGTTATATTTGAATAGTTCGTACATGATTTTAATCAGTCGAAAAAATCAACTTTTTCACTTCAGAGCAAACCACGAAACTTTAAGTTGCTACGGAAAATAAATCGTCGATTTAGTTATAACATCCGTATTATCACAATCTTTTTTCTGTTTCTTGAAACTCTGTTTTTTCTGTAAGATACTTGCCAAAAGCTGTTTGAAACAGAAGCATTAGTTCAAATAGTGTTATCCCGCGTTTTCTTGGCAGCGCAGCACGATAGCTCGATACTAAAACTTAACTGTAATTTAGTCGACATAATGCCCATATGAGGTTATCGCTCGCTAACTAATCATTATCGCCGGGAATGCAAGTAGTAGAGGCACGCTCCCAATGGGATAGCGCGGCGAAGTCGTGTCGGTTGCGGAGAAGGCCCACGATTGGCCCGCGCTAGTGACGTCAATGTCGACCTCCCGCCGCGCCCGCCCGCACCCCGCACCCCCCGCCGAAGGCCGACCTGCTCTCCTCTGAAAAATAATCACGAGTTTCGGACGAAACGATTTTTTTTCTCCGAGCTCGTCTTACTATACTACACATGTTTAATTATACATAGTATTATTTTATCTATGATTATACTATGTTACAAGTTATAAAAAGCTCGCAACTAAAATACGCTCGATTACTAAATAATTGAGCGATGGTTTAGACCATAGCTCAATGGGTTTACAATTTTATCTCTTGATATAATATTGAAGGACCATAGATATTTAAGCATGGTCAAAGGCTCGTCTTAACAGTCAATCCATATCCATTCATATTGCAAGCGTAACATATGAAGCGCTCATGGCGAGGCTGCTAAGACGTTCTTGAAAGATCGTCGAAGTTAAGCAACGTTCTGATCGGTCACTACTTGGATGGGTGACCGCAAGTGGCATTATCAGCTGAGCGCTTCCGCATCGGAGGGCACGTTAAATTGTCGGTCCCGGCTTTTAAAGTCGTTAAGCCATGACGGAGGCCTTTAGGCGGGCTAAAAACTCCGTCACCAGAGTTACCCACTTGCTCATACGAACGAACGAACGAACGAACTTATATTTGTGAAACACGTGGTCGTGTGAAGAGTATGATTATATAAGTACCTATCATTACTTATCTTATATCTGATTTAAATTCAATGTAATACAAGAATAACGTGCAGCTACTCCTAGATTCGGAAATTATGAAACTTTGTTAACTTTCTCTTTTTTTTGGTCAATTTTATAAAGTTGTTTTCCTTACGTATCATTTCCATACAATACAATTTTAAACTGTATAGTCGTGTCATGTAAAAAGAACGCTAAATGTCAAGCTGCCCGTTAGGTTAGTAAATATGTACTTATAAAGTTTTATGAAGAGAGAGACTGATAAATTCAGTTGATAATTCAAAACAATGCATGAAACGAACCGCAGAGGCAACAAAATACTTATTAATTATAAAAAAATATATTTATTGAAGTAAAATATTATATTTTATTTAGTTATCGATTTAGGCGTGACTTCGCGGAAGTTCATCTGCAGATATCAAAAATAAAAAAAATCTAGTAACTAGTACTCTAGTATCCAGTATTTAGTACTAGCAGAGATTCTATGGTACTAGATACTAATCTAAACCAAATAAGTGATGTATTTTTTTTTTTTTTTTTTTTACAAGGGCCACCCAATCACCCCCTCTATACACAGCTAAGCTTTTAATATTAAATATAATAAATGGTTATTATATTTAAAGATCAAACCCTACAGGCCCAGCACGTAAAACCAACAGGTAACTAAGTCACTAAAAACCACCAACTCACATCGCCGTAGAACAGATTTATATTTGTAGAACACTCGATAATGACTAAAACATAATTAGTTTGGGTATTTTGAAACCGGAAACAATAAAGAGAGTTTTTATAGTTTTTATGGGTGCAGGGAATCGTATACAAAGATAATGGCATTTAAATGTATTCAGAGAACACGTGTGTAGTAGTAACATAGAGTAGTGGTGATTTTTGAAAATTTTAAACCAATTGGCTTAGTCGATCGATCTATTTATTTTATCGGGCATTTCAATTTAAAAAGTATTATAAGTAGGTAGGTATCACATTTACATTGATAAAAAATATAAAGGTGATAAAAATACTTTCTCAAAAATAAATTCATTTAAACAATAGTTAACATAATTTAAAATTAACGTTGTAGATGCAAACAAAAGTAGTAACAAAGAACGTAGCTGTATTACTAGAAAGAATAACTTACACTACTCGATCTAAGTGATTCAGAATTTTAAAGTTTATCTACTTATTAGTGGCAATTCGGAGTGTCGCAAAAGCTAAACTTAACTAACTAAAAATGTTGCCGTCCCTTTCATAGCGATGGAAATAAAAAGGATGGCATTAATTTTAGTTAGTTTAGTTTAGCTTTTGCGACACTCCGAATTGCCACTATTATATACGTTAAGTAAGCAGCGGGGAGTGGAAGAAGGGAAGGGATACCTTCCCTGCAGTGGGACGACAATGTCTGCGATATAAATAGTCTAAACGACCTACCTAGAAAATATTCAAAGAAATGCACACGCGGAACAAACAAAACTTTCAATGCCGCATCTAAAAATAAGATATTAATCCATGTTTAGAATTGCATAAATTCAATGCGAACGTTTAATTTTAACCAGTCGTGTCTGTAGTCGGATCCGGAATTGGTTTAATTAGCGCCATGAAACTGAGAATAGCCGGACTATTGATAGAGCAAGATGCCACAGATGCCACACATAGGAGCAGCGCGTCAAATGAAATAGTATGATAGACTGAAGATTAAAATTAAGGATTATTATATATTTAAAAGATCACAATCTGGACAATAATCTGGATGTTTCTGGATGATGAGTTTTAAAGTTGCTAAAATCTTCCTTAAAAATTTTTACAAGCTCGACTTTTCCTAAGAGTCTTAGTTTTTATTTTTTAGTAACCGTATACCACTGCTGGGCAAAGGTCTTAGGTGGGTACTTATTAAAGCTGGACTGACACATTTACTCGTCCGCTCTATTAAAACCAATTTTTTTTCATGAAAATAAAATCGGACTTTGAACTTAAACCGAGCATAGTAAAGCTCGTTTAAAAATTAACCGGTAGTAATGAATTGTATGGCCTATTAATTTATGCCATGTGCATGCGTGCGCGCAGGCAAGTCAGGGACGCGCCGGCGTGTCTCGTGCGTATGTATTGTGCCCTCAATGTGTCACAAATATATGTTTACGTTTGTGAATTATGCGCGTTTATTATTGTGAGTTTATTTTGCTTGTGTGCTTCTGTAATTTCATGTAAATGTTTACAGATTTGTGGTATAAGTGAATTCATGTTTGTTTCGCTTCTGAAAATAAAAGTTACCCAACACGGGTTCTTATAACATCTTTTTACGAATGAGATGTATTATTGATACAAGCACATAAATTATGTAAAAGTATTATATAGTTTCAATTTATAAGCTATCAGAAGCAGCCCACCGTAACATAAACATTGAAATAGATGACGCCCAAAAGTAGGCTATTGCCCTCAAACTATTTCTGTACCTATCTGGCAGTTGTTTACTTTGGCAGTTAGGTAGGTACCGCTGGCGACCAACCAGAGCACAGCTAGCTAAGGAAAAAAACACTAGCGATAGTAGGTACTAATAATTTGGGTGTGTAATGTAGATTAAAATAAAACGCTATTTTCAATAAATGTAAAATAGGTAGTTACTTAGAGGTGGAGCATGTTGTGATATAAAGGGTAAACTTATTTTTACGTGACTTTTAAAAATAAAACAGAAAAACCATAAACACAATTGACAAATAATTTCACGCCCACTTTAGAATACAAATCTCACCAAAGTATCAAACAGCTTTTTCCATCTAGTAAGACTCTCTTTTATTGATGGTTTAACGAGTTTTAATCGTTTTACGTCTAGATACTTAATTTATAATAGTTTGTGGTTTAGTGATGTTGCATGGTGCCGAGCCGGCTGCCTTCGCTCGGTGCTGGTTATATATAGAATGACGTGGAACACCACGTTTCCTTGATCTGTATCCGGTTGGATGCCCTTCTAGACTCTTTGGGCAAATGGATCAAAATGGATCAACTAGGATCTTTCTTTTCTTGTGGACCTGGGCTGGCTTTATGACAATTATGGAAATATCTTGACACTAATGAAAAAATCAGTTAACACAAAATATATTTAACATTTTTGTTTAATAGGTACCTACTGATTTTTTCAATGACAAGCAAAAGTGACTGAAGTTATAAAACCTGCTGGGACAATACCATACCTAATAAAATACGTTAGTTAAACATATCTAATTGTTGTTTTCGTAGTTAACGATTTGCTTATTGACATTGAGAATCCCAGCCACCGACTGTTCTACAACAATCAAACGAGATCTGAAGCTCTAGAGTCTAGAACTTCAGTCAAGATCATGCTTGCTGCCACCACGAAAAGTAAAAAACAATACTATTTTTTTTTTATCTTGTCAGATTATTAAAAAGAACAGAAAGCCCGACTTCTCGACCTCTGAGTCCACACCTGGGCCTGGTCTCCTTGATCTCCATCCGGCTGTGCGCCCTTCTCTAGAAGTAGTTTATTGACAAGCGCCGCCGGTAAAAATAGCCTCATTTGTTTTGCTGACGTTTATTGAGAGCGCAAAACGATAGAAGGTCTTTTGGTTATAGAGCTTTTAAATCGTGATCTGTGGTTATGGTTGTAGTAGTTTAACTATAAATTATTATTTATGGAGTTTTGTTTTAGGACTGTCTTATTATTTATGATACATGTATTGACTTTAAATCCTCTGTTGGCAGCACAAGTCGCGCCGGATTATTTTATTGTCATTATAAAAAAAATGTGCACTTATTTTTACAACATTCTTGTATCTTTTTTGTTGACGTTTCTTCATACTTTGAAGTAAAGATCGTTAACTCACGATTTTTTTTATTTTTAGTTGATCCACTATTACTTAATTGTCAACCACAACTACTGACCCACTTCTAGAAATCTAGCTAACATGCAGTTGATTGACATTCAAAAAACACTTTTTAATTTTGTATACGCCGTCTACGCTTTACTTCGCACGTAGGCCCCGTAGCCTTTAGCTACGGCGTAGAAAGTTCCATAGTCAAATAGTTTTCTCCTTTTTCATGTTTGCCTACCAATTATTATTATTATTTACTTCATAGGATATTTTTGTTACTTTCATACTAATTTTAATAAAAAGATATAGTAACAAATCATTTACAACTAGTCGTTTTTAGCTATATAGAGAAAAATATTTGTGTAGACCCAGTGCTACGGCGTAGCTCTATGGACAAAAATAAAAAACGTTTTTAATCTCTGTCTGAATGATAACTACGACGTAACAGCGTTCTAAATCAAATAATATAGCATTTTGTAACTATACAGTCAGGAGATAATAGTATGTTTGAGTTATGAACGGGCTGCCAACACGTAGCAGGTGAGAAATACTGACTATGTATATTTAAACGATACAATGAATTTTTTAAACCTTAATAAAAAAAACTCGTATTTTTTTGTCTCTTTTCTGCAACGGCTTGACCGATTTTGATGATTTTGATGTTGCTTTTATATGAAATGACTTCGATGGTTCATAGCTATAGTTGGAGTAACTTCTGACGTGTGGTCATGTTAAAAATGTATAACTGGGCGTGCGCCTGAAGATCGTACCGTGGGCTACTGTAAGCTTTTGAGAAAGAGTCATGCTCCTGTTACAAATGCAACAAAAGTTACAAGTCCAGGGATGTCCAGATTCCACGTCGACAGGCTGGTGTGCGTGGCGCATGCGCGCGCCTATCGATCGCGGGATGCGCTCGGCGCTCACTATCACACCGCGATACTTGTTAGCTGATTATACTGAGAGCGCAGGGTTGGAATAGCGCCTTGATTCTCTCATCTGAGGATCGGTGAATCGAAACGTAATGCAACAATTAATTTAAAAGAAAGTGTCTTGAAATTGCAATCGTGACGTTTTTCTTAGACTACTTTAAACTCCTTATGCTTAAATAATATTATGATTATGCCTATATTTTTCATACAAAATCTTTACTAAGGAACGATGAACCTTAAATGTCTCTGAGTGCAGCAGTAAACACTCAAGTTAGGCATTTACAATAGTTTTAACAATATAACTGTAACTGTATACCTATAGTATAATTTCATAATTATGACACTTGGGTTTTCAAATTTTTTAGGTTTTTGATCACGTTAGGAAATCAATACTTTTTCAATCCATTCGAAACATAAGGTATTTCGCAGATGACGTGAAACACTACAAAAACAAGAAGAATTTTATTCGCAAATCCAAAAAATCTTTATACTCGTAGAACGTGTGCTTAAAACAATATCAGCTTACTTGCAATACATTCGCTATACTTAATGTACAAAGAGCTTCATCATCACTGAGCAAGGTCCCAAGTAAGCTGATTGTAAACTAAAATAATAAGTAAATCGTTCGTGGCTTTCTCCATCACACGTCAGTATCTAATCAACAATGTATCAAGCTGTAATTACTACTTACTTTAATTTGGAAAGTTAATCAAATCTTATAAAAGTGTAAGATAAGTAAATGTGCTAAGCCTGTTCAAAAATCAAGAATCAGCACCACGTTTTATAGAACCTGGTAGAATAGCAGAATTAAAAAATAGAAGCGTAAATTATCCCTTACGTTTGAATGTGAAACAAAACTCGGAGTATTGATCGGGCAGTCCCTCGAGATGAATGCTCTCCGCCCGGCATCAGTATAGTTAGTACCTACTATATAGACGAGTAGGTACGTTGTATGCCAAGTGACGTCGGAACTCAACTTGTACTGAATAAATCCTTCGATAGACTTTATAAAACATAGCAAACGGGTATTAACGGCATAATTAACTTGATTGATATCTATATACCTATAGCACCAGCCGTGGTCGCGGTAAGATTCGATAGACTTTAAACTAAAAAAAACGAAACATGACCTCAGTGTATCCCGAAGGCGCGGTAGACATTTCTCTCGGATCTTTTAAGACCATTTGAAGAATGGGTCAGAGATATGTCCAGATATGATTGTCCATATTTAATACATGTCCACATTTTGCAAGACTTACAGCTACAGCCGGTTTCACGATCGCAGATCATCTCCAAAATTAACTAATAAATGGTCAAATCACGTGACACTGTCGAATTTGTTTATTATTGTCTTCAAAGTAAAGCAACTTATGCGTTCACAATTACCTTTTTTACTTTGCGTGCTAAAGGCTAAATGGGAACGATCCTGAAGATAATATGTTCTCTCTGAGCAAGAAAATGTTAAATATTTAAACCTCCATAATTAGAACCGGATTTTACCCCTAAACACGCGAGCAAGCCAAAATAATTGCCATTGCATCACGATCGCAATTCAAAATGCGGCTTTAAAAGATTCCACCACGCAAGCTCAAATATTTTAGCATGTTTTACATTTATATTTTTGAAAATTATTCAAATCATTCGAATAAAATTTGTGAGTTTTATTTTCATTAATCTAACAAACTCCGTGACAAATCGATAAAAAAAATAAGACAGGTACCTAGTGCTATTTTCCTGCGGTTGAGGTCTCTCGGCACACATAGGTACATAGGGCATTGGTCTGTAATTATGCAATTACCTACATAAACCCCATGCGGTTCGCGTGGACACCAAATGTCGCGTGCGGCATACAAAATGAAGCTCGCTTTAGATCACCACTTCACCCGTGGAAATGTATGAATAAATTATTCGACAGGGAGGGAAACATGACTACTGTTTATTTTTCTTCGCCTGTATGTAATTGAGGTCAAATGAGAAAACTACAATGACTAAATATGCCAGTGTAAGTGAAACATTAGACTTAGTTAGACTAAAGTATCTAGGAAAAGAGTATTCCGCTGTAGTGTTTTACACCAAATGATTGATCATATAAAATGCCAATTGAAATAGGTTTCAAAAGTTGTAAATGACCAATCGAAAGAATTTACAAAAATAAGACGATTAATCTTTATTGATTCTGGTATTTAATACAAACTGCAGATGTTTACGGATTGTGTGTCGACGGCGGAACTTATGGTAACCCAGATGATATCCAAGATGACTCAGCACATAACTATTTTTTTCGTATCCTATGAAAACTCTCCAATTCAAAGATGTTTTATAATAACATTTAGATAAGACGAATGACTACGCAGAATATATAAATCCATAAATCGCATCAATAACTGTAAGTAACCAACACATTTTGGGTTTAGATCATGCAGTAGACCGATGGTGGAGCTTTCACAAGCCCAATTTGCACTTGGCTGGTAGGTAAGTTACAGTAGTACCTAGCTACCTACATCCTCTCACTAACTAAATGTTGACCACTTGCTCATACGTACTTATGTTTTTACTAAATGTTTACCAAATTTAGTTTTTGAAGTGTAATTATTTTGTTTCAGTGTGCAACTTCATAGTTCACGAGCGATGCGTGGGGCAAGTGGTAACGCCGTGCTGTGGGGTGGCGCCAAGCCTTATAAAGGTAACACTTATACAAATAAGCTCAATTTAGAACCTAATAACCGAACAACAAGGTAATATGAACTTTTGTGACCTTAACATTATGTACCTACAGTTTAGTGTGACGATAGCATGGGGCACGGAGCACGAATGAACGATCACGGAATCATTTATCAGTTAAGCCTACACGATGAAATCATTATCAAATATTCAAATGACTTGGGGTGTTGAAGTGAAACTTTATATATTAGGTGTTTGACATAATGTTTTGTTGTACAGAACCCAGTGGCTCACTGCTGGTCAGAGCCGACTCATCACAAACGGAAGTTCTGTACGGTGTGTCGGAAACGACTGGATGAACTGCCAGCCTTACATTGCATGAGTAAGTATTCAACAAATCAATGCAAATTCAACCGCGGTCTAACTAGGCAATTAACAAATAAGCATTTTTATAGGTACTTTTGCTCTGACCTAAGATGAGATTAGAACGTACCAAAAAGTAAAAGATTACTATTTCATTATAGCACATAGGTACTCACTATATTAATTTTGAATTATTATTATCCGAACAGAGAAAGAAGAAGTCAGCGAAGAATGCGAGATTAACGTAATATTTTTACTTTGTTTGAGTGGATATTAAAGTGCTAATAAGTTTTATCATCAGAAGAAATAACAGCTCGAAGTGTAAATTGCTAGTTTGTGTGACATTACCTATCCATTGTCTTGTGTGTCAAAGTCCTCATTCCTTTTAGTCAAGAGTCAGCTAGTGCCACACATCTCGTCTTTCCACTCTATAGTCTTTCAAACAGGCAACCACATTACCTACTGCAAAAATGGGGCATTTATTTAGTCGAAATTTACCTACAGAAATCCTACAGTGAAATACTTAAAATACCCCTAAAAGAAAACACATTCAGAACATTTCCACACAACACAGAATATCTCACAAGACTCATTAGTTTCCAATACAAAAGTCCATAAGTAAGTGTTTCTCATACCTTTTGCTAGTAACCTCTGGTCTGTACGGAAGAAAAGTTTTAGCCATACCATATATATTCCAGATGTTATAAATAGACAAAAATAAAATAAATACCTACGTGTGTTGCAGTATGCGAGTACTTTGTCCACGGAGAATGTGTGGATTTCGCGGCGGCCGACTGCCGGGAGAACGCGACGTACAGCGTGGGCAGCGAGCCGCGCCACGTGCACCACTGGCGCGAGGGCAACCTGCCCGCCAACTCCAAATGCACCGCCTGCCGCCGCGCCTGCTGGTCGGCCGAGTGCCTCACCGGCTACCGGTGCGAGTGGTGCGGCTTCACGGTAAACAAAACATTCATACGCAAGCGATACGATCTTACTTCTATTGAAATGTCCGAATTGCAGTTTGATGTTAATTTGTTTTGTAGTGTCATGCCGGCTGCCGGTCGTTGATACCGGAAGAATGCACCTTCGGCATGGTGCAGCCGATCTTCCTTCCTCCCTCTTCAGTTTCTATCCCCCGCACGGAAGTGCCTATGGAAGCCATCATCGGCGTGCACGTACGCCCCCCACCATCACAGCGCGACTTCGGCTGCCGTAAGTGTCTGCTTCACAGCGGTTAGCAGGAGCCTCGCCCGCGCCGCACCGCTTTTGGCCCATATGTGCCTCGCAATTCTCGGCTTCGATAGTACCTATAGGCGTCGCTTGCACCGTAGACTCTCGATTCAGCTCCCAGCGAAGCAACCACGACCTGTGTGAAATCGTCCGAAGCGATCTAAATTTTACCACATTGTTGTCGATGAGCGTGCGGTTCTCTCCCCCTGTACATAGATTGTCATCTCACGCAGATTTCAGCAAACAGATCGTGATTACTCCAATTTTGTTTTGCCATCGAATCTCCCATTCTTGGTGAAGTTTGGACCATAAAGTAGAGTGAATCGCGGGGCACATGTGGTCGACAAAGCGTGCGCGTGCGGTGCGTGAGCGTGTGTTTGGGGCAGCGCGCGGGCGGCGGCTCGGCGGCAGCTGGAGCCCGGCGCGGCTCGCGACGCTGGCGCGGCGCCTGCTGCCCGCCGCCTGCAGCCCACACGGCGGCGCCTCGCCCCCCTACTCCAGAGGTACCCCCCCGCCCCCCCCCCACACCCACCCACCGCCTAGCGCCTGCTGCTCTACCCGCATGCCTGCATGCAACATGCAACAGCACCAAAATAACGCTCAGACGATACTTCTCTACTAACTCTGAATTCTGCTCTGATAACATCGACAATAATGCAAAATATTTAAAAGTGGGTTTGTAGTAATTTCATAATTATAACAAATATCTACCTTTGGAAATATTTGGTGCAATTGCTAGATCATTAACTTTGACTGAACCATCTCGAAATAACCATTTATTTTCTAAAGTGGTAATTCGTGTGGTTTAGGAGAGGTCCATAGTCGCTTTTGCTGTGTGCTTCTTACTCGTATTTATCTTACTGTCCCTTCTTCTTCTACGACCGCAAAACTGCATAATATATATTTATGTACAATACAACACTGAAATTTTGAATGTTTTCTATAATTCTAAAGACTTTGTGAAGGTCAATATTTTTTTCAAGAAATACAACATAAAAAACAACTTCCCGTAAAGAATAAGATCCAAGCATTTTTAAATTTAAATAAGCACATTGCTCTGGATATCTTATTTATATCTACAAGATATTTGAACAAAAACAAATCTAACGTGCTGATTTATAATAGGCGAATCACTGAATTAGCAGTGTAGGTAGCAGGTATTATTATAGACAGCAGGATATGGCTGTTTTCAGTTTGAAGTTTCAGAACATGCTATTTCCATCATAAAGTCAGCCCTCACTCTGCATATATTCTGTCTTGTAATTTTTTAATTACAACTAAAATCACTTTCAAGTTCTTTTACCACCTCCCATCCCATTCGTAAGCCTAACAGAACCCGGCCGAGATCCGGCCAGCCAGAGAATACTCGTGCGCAGTATTCCAACGGCGCAGGTAACACAACAATATTATATACAAATATTTGTGTAATATATACTTACCAAAACTGTATTATGCTGCTTGTAACCAGGTTGTCCCAAATATCCAGGTGTGGAGTTGACAATAATTGAAGATTCTATTACTACTCGTTTTATTTTATGTTTTGATTATCTATGAGAGAATACATCGATGTTCGTGTTTCGTATTCTTGCTATCACTTTACATGACAATTGTGACCACCATGTAAGGAGCTAGTAATGAAGAACTTGCCAGTATGTTCTGAGAATGGGCGTTGTTGGGACATCCTCAATGAGTGTCGGTAGCAGTTGAACATAGGTGTTAGAACAATAGCTAACTGTGTGTGTAGTTCTATCGATGTTGCCGTTGTCTTCAACATATCAAGAAAACTAAAAACATTGAAAAAGTAAGAAAAATTACAATCTATCAAAATGTTTTCAATGTTTTAGTTTCTTGATGCATTGATGTTACACAAAAATGCTTCTAACAAATAACTAGACCCCTACATCTAAAAACACACGATAAATAGATGTAACAGCTTCATTAATTAAAACCAACTAAACAAAATCGGCATGATATCGCTGCCGTGAGTCGGCATGGCGTTCTTGAAGGAGTTGGAGATGTTTGTGTGTGTGTGGGTCGGGGGTGTGGGTATGAGCGCTATGGGTGTTGCAGCTCGCAGCGTGAGCGAGGAATTCAGCTCGGGCTGCGAGGGCCGCTCGGGCTCCGCCGGCGGCTCCACCGGCGCGCCCGCCGACCAGGACCACCGCCCTGACCACGGCAAGCAGCATCGGGACAAGACCCCTGATGATAGGGATGAAGGTAACCAACCCTTGAATCTACTGTATCTTTCACCTAAAGATGTTCTTTATATCAATATGATTTAACTCACTGAAGCTATTTAAAATGTTACTGAAACTGACTCTTTGATTCAATTCAACCCTTCTGATGTTAATAAGCCACAAACATCCAGAACACATAAACGTTAGGTACTCAGTTCATAGTGCGTATAACACTTTGAGAGCCACTAGCACACATGGAGTACCATCTGCAGGGTGATAAAATGAACGCGTTTAACGCATATTTAAAGCTGAAAACTAAAGCGGTTTAGGTGGCGTCAGTCAAGCTAACAGTTGAGGAACACTTTTGTTCATTGGTGAAAGTATGCAGGAGCTTAGGTTAGGTAAAGCCTAAATAGAAAACACCCTTTCCAAAAACGTCGAAGAACATCACTCACCGCGTCCATACTCCAACACAGAGGTGGTGAAGGTGTACGACGGCGAGGCGGCGTGGTCGCGGCGGCTGTACCGGCCGGTAGTGGTGGGCCGCAACTGGAACGAGCGCGAGCTGGTCTCCGCGGCGCTGAAGGCGTACCACGTGGCACGCGAGCCGCACGAGTTCGAGCTGACGGACGCACTGGCCGGTGATGAGCCGCCGCTGCAGGACCCCGCGCCGCTCGCGCGCGTCACCAGGCTGCCTAACAAGCGGCCTGCTCTCTTCCTCCGGTTCAAGTGAGTTGACCACTCCGCCCCTCTAGTTATATTTTATTATGTTAACTCTGAAGTGGATACAGTTCTGGGTTCTTTCTTTAATTTATTGGTGAGATTGATAAGATTTTTAGTTCCAACGAGATGATAAATGACGAGACTCACCAACATAGCTTGTACTTCTATCTTTAAAGTGGTGTTTCATTCGCCCATTGAAACGTGAGTTTTGTGTTGTGAACAGGGAACTCGAGTCTGGCGGCGGTACGGTCCGCGTGTACCCGGGGCGCGTGGCGGGGGCCGGCGAGACATTCGTGTCGGTGCCGATCGTCGGCGAGCACTCGGTGGCCGACCTCATGGCGCTGGCGCTCGAGCGCTTCGGCCTCGACCCCGCCACCGCCGTCTCCGACTACCGCTGCTCGGAGATCCTGCTTGATCGCGGAGGTAACACATATTACCTAAGCAAGACTCTTGACCAACGATACTATTTTTGATAAACAGTGAGCACAACTATGATGTGTCCTTTTAATGAATTAATAAACTGCTTCCCAAGATGCTAAACCTAGTGTTACAGTCCCATATCTAGTTTTTGCGAAACGATCAATATCAATCAGCAACTCCAAACAGTATTTTGATTGAAACATTGAAACACGACATGATCTTCATGTTTTGGTTTGAAGAAAACTCTACAGGTGTTGAACGTAGTTTCAATTGCAGTATCAGAGCGCGTGTTAGAAGATGACGAGCGGCCATGGCGGATCGTGGTCCGGCTGGCCCGCGAGTCGGTCCGCCGCATGGAGCTGGCGCGGTTCTACCTGCAGCCGCGGCGGGACCCGCACGGCCCCACGCTCGCACTCTTCGTCGCATCACTGCCCCCCGGCCTCTCCGAGCGCAACTATGAGAACATACTCGTCGAGTTCTTGGGCACCGGTGAGTACTAAAAAGTCTTTCGTGCCGGATTCTATAAGGCACGAAGGACCAAATTTTCACTAAAACATCGCTGAAATACTAAAACTGTTTGTTTTTGCAGAGAACAAGTTCAACACCATCGGTCCAATTTACTACGAGTACGGGTCGATGGTTATTACATACGAAGACGCAGCTAAGGCTGTGCGCGCGCTCTATGCACTCAGAGAGGCCAAATATGAAGATAAGCATTTATTAGGTAAGTTCATACTACAAAAGCCAATAACGCGAAACTAAAAGACAACGGTATTTTTGCAGTAGTAAAGTTCCATGGAGAAACCAACTGCCTTTCTTATAATAATCTCTCAGCAGAGCATTCCTATTAGGAATAACTTTTATTGTTAGCAAGCAAGAAAATAAACGAACAAAACAACATATTCAAGATGACATTGTCTTTCCAGTTATGCTCCTACCCAGCATCGAGCCTTCCATGGTGCCGGCCGGTGTGAAGCCACTGCTTGTGTTCGTTAACGTCAAGTCGGGCGGCTGCCAGGGCTTGGAGCTTATTTCCTCCTTCAGAAAACTCCTTAACCCCTACCAGGTGTTCGACCTTGAAAATGGGGGTCCGTTGCCTGGGTAAGTAATTTTAGGCTCTTCTTTTCTTGTTTTTTTAAAGCGTGATTTTTTTTTCTATCCTTGTTGGTGTTAGAAAATAACAACTAAAAATCGATTGATTGAATAACACGCACGAAATAAAACTTAACGATATTCTTAACTATTATATAAAGACACACCTCAAATACTTCTGAAAACTTGTAAATATTTGGTACACCAGGTTGTACGTGTTTCGTCACATTCCCAACTACAAGATCCTGGTTTGCGGCGGCGATGGCACCATCGGCTGGGTGCTGCAGTGCCTCGACAACGTGGGCCAGGACTCGCAGTGCTCCAACCCGCCCTGCGCCATCGTCCCTCTGGGGACTGGTAAGGAACCTGCTATTTTAACAAAGTAAAGAGCAAGAAACATAACTTCAGTGTCTGTCTGTGGATTTGATTAAAGTCTTCAGTGACAAACAACTGTGCAATGCCAATTCAACAAAGTAATTAAGAGCAAGAAACATAACTTTAGTGGATTTGGTTAAAGTCGACAGTGACAAAGAACTGAATGCCAAGGTGTTTACTAGTAGCTGTATATAACCGCAAACCAAACCCTGAGAGTGTAGGTCATCCACAGGCTGACCGCCGATAAATACGATAAGGAAATAAGAGTATATCATCTAGTCTAGGATCAGTGTAGGGTTTGGCTGATGCCTGAAGAAATAAGCTTCAATCTGATACACAAAGAAAGAAAGAAAAGAAAGAAAATAAGTTTATTCAGCTAAAAAAGTAAGTAAGTTCGTATGAGCAATTGGCCAACTCTGGTGACGGAGTTCAGCTAAAAATTTGATAACTAACAAAGATAAAAAAAAAACTAAATTGAAACTAAAAAAATTAAATAAAAATAGTAGCTGAAACGGCAACAACACAAGAACAACACTAGCAAATTATATTGTTATTCCAGGTAACGACTTGGCGCGAGTCCTCCGCTGGGGCTCAGGGTACACGGGCACCGAGGACCCCCTGTCACTTCTGCGTGACGTCATCGACGCCGAGGAGATCCGCCTCGATCGCTGGACGGTTGTCTTCCACCCTGAGGATAAGCAGGACGAGCCAAAGGAGCAGCTCTCGAAGCAGCTACCTGGTAGGTTGATAACATAAGTTTCAAAGCTTCATTTTGTTGTTAAAACATGTCATCGTAAACACTTAAAACGGGATATTTACCCGGGATACATGGATTTATGAGTTTCCCGATATTTCGGCACAATTGCATGAGCCATGATCACGAAGAATCCAATCAAACTTTAATCTCATAAACTCTTGGAACTTTCGGAAGCTTATAAATCCACGAATCATGGTCAATAGCCTGTTTTAAGTATTTACAATGTTCAAAACCAATAATTGAATAAGTTTTAACTACATCATCATCACCTATGTATTCTCGTTTCCAACTCCAAGCCAAGGTTTTCCTTAATCTGACTAAAATATAATACACAAATGAAACTTAGAAATGTTAGATATATATCAAGCACCTAAAGCAATAACTTAGTCACACCATCGCTTCTATAAGTCACGTCACGAAACCATATAGCATAATCTCACCGCCACAAGTGACCAGATCAGCGTCTCGACACCACAATCACCCTCTGTGTGCGACTGATACTTCACATTGCAGCGTCTGTGACGACAGGGTCGCAGAGCGAGGACAACTCTCAGATCCTAGTGATGAACAACTATTTCGGGATCGGCATCGACGCGGACCTCTGCCTGGACTTCCATAACGCTAGAGAAGAGAACCCTAACAAATTTAATAGCAGGTAAGAAACATTTCATCATGATTTCAATTCCGAGATTGAACTCTATAATAACACAGCTAAGAGTTAAGAAAAATAACCAGAACGAAACTTTTATGTCGATATCATACATACATACATAAAATCACGCCTCTTTCCCATGGGGGTAGGCAGAGACCACGAATCTCCACTTGCTACGATCCTGACACACTTCTTTCGCCTCACTCACGCACGCCTTTAAAAATCGGTCTGATGGTTTGATGGAATGATTCCAGATTGCGGAACAAAGGCGTGTACGTGAAAATGGGCCTGCGTAAGATGGTGGGCCGCAAGATGTGCAAAGACCTGCACAAGGCGGTTCGCCTCGAGGTGGACGGCAAGCATGTTGAACTGCCCGCGGTCGAGGGCATCATCATACTCAATATACTCAGGTACGTTAGCATCCCCTGCCCTTATGCCATTATATTGGGGTTGATACACATGGTATACTTTTCCCTTTGCTTCCTTTTATCTGTCATCTTTGTATTAATCCATCATAATCAGATACTTCAAATACGAGTTGTACCTACATCGGGAAATATAAATGGAAGTTGTTAGACTGGCTAATTTGTCACTCAATTTATTTTACATGGACTAAAGATGTACCAGATACATTCAAGCAATATGGAATTCTGATCTTCTTGTTGCCAAACTTCAGATCAATCAGACACTGCGAAGTGGATCAAATAAAAGCTTGTAAAAAACATGTAATTTGTACAGCTGGGGCTCGGGAGCGAACCCTTGGGGCCCGGAGAAGGACGACCAGTTCAGCAAGCCGAACCACTGGGACGGAAACCTCGAGGTGGTGGGCGTCACCGGCGTCGTGCACCTCGGACAGATCCAGTCGGGGCTGCGCGGCGCCATGCGGATAGCACAGGTAACAGCTCATACAAAACAGTATTCAATGATGTAAGTGAGAATAGTCTGCCCTTTCACATTATGCCGTCAGAAGACAGATGCTGTATTTGGTCTGCTTCGCACCTAATTGACGTGAAACGTCCTTTCTCCACCTTTTTAAGACAAGTTGACCGGAAGCGCAACTTGTCACATTGACCGAAAAGAGATGATAGCAATAGCTTGTCCCATGTTAGAAGCTTGTTTCTATGAACCATAACATACTTTTATCGAATGTATTCAGCATGAAATACATGAAGGACAGCCTAATCCTGTAACTATCTGTGCGATGAATGTTCTACCTATAGATACCAACTGTAATTCCTCAATATTTCCAGGGTGGTCACATCAAGATTAACCTGCGCAGTGAGATCCCCGTGCAAGTGGACGGCGAGCCGTGGGTGGCCGCGCCCAGCGAGGTCGTTGTACTCAAATCTGCGCTCAAGGTGGGTGCTTCACTCCACTCACGACTACAGCACGTGGAAACAAAGTGGATTGAGTACCGAAACTTCATAGCTAAAGACTGGACAGAACAGTCTGTCGTTTATGTACCTAATCTTAGAGTAAATTAGTTTATGCTTACACTTTTTTCCATGTGTTGTTTTGTTATTTTTATTTATACCAGCAAGGGGAAAAGAGCAAAACACTGAAAAGGATTACTAGAAATAAAAAAAAATATAAAGTCTGATCACCAGGATACCAAAATAAAATTGGTATCCTAATTTGTAGGTATGTAAGTAATACATTAGTTGAAATGTAGAGTTTTCATGAATAGAACAAAGTTTGCATGTGCTCGCTTCTATAACCCGGGGGTACCAAAATTTTACTATTGTAAATACTAACCAATTTGAATGCACATCTGAAGTTTTGCTTGATCTTTAGTAGTAGACGCTTATTTTTTTCAAACACGTAATCTAAAAAGATAGAAAGAGTTCTTACAACCAGCTTCGCTTTTAAGATCAAGCGAAACCGCGGGTGCGATATTGAATCTGATTTCCCGAGTCACTTTTCGCCCGAGCACTCAAACTCCACTCAGCACCACCAGATTACTCCATTAGTTCACTCGGCTCACGTCTCCCGCTGCCCTCGCTCGGCGGGAGGCGGGGGGCGGGGGGCGTGACCGACCCACGCCGACACCACGCCCAGGACCGACTCTCGGGGGCTCCCACTGCTCGCTTAGAGTTCGCTCGTTCGCCGGAACAGAGAGCCGCACGAGACCTTGTCTTGTGGCACAGTTCAGTCAGGTCGCACTAGTGCCGGCTCCCGAGGTCGGTCGCGGGCGCGGCCGGCGGCGCGTTTGCTCGGGTGGGGCGCGGGTCTCGGGCTGACGGAGTGTCTGTGCAGGCGACCATGCTGAAGAAAATCAAGCGCGGCTCTCTCGGCGCGGGCTCCGGGGCCGTGTGACTAGCCCCCGCCCCCCGCCCCACCCCTCCCACGCCCCGCTGCCTGCAGGCCACCATGCTGAAGAAGCGCGGCAAGGTGCGGCGCCGCGACACGGAGCCTAGCATGCCTGCGCCGCCGCCGCCGCCGCCGCCGCCGCCGCCGCCGCCGCCACCGCCGCCGCCGCCGCCGCCGCCCGACGACTCCTGAATCTGGCTGAGCGAGCGCCTGATCTAGCGCGTCCTTGGGGCTCAAAGGACGTCGCCGACGGCGCTCGCTGCGCAGGCGAGGCGCCTCCGCTTTCTTCGGTAGAAAACTTTAATGTAAATAAATTAAAATTCAAAACCAAATATAAACTTATAATAAAAATAAATTTATAGTCATTAGTTGTTGTTTTATTTATAGTGGTATGATTTCAGTGTAAAAAATAAATAATGAATATGTAAGATTGGCGTTTTATTTACTTACCGTTAGCAGTACTCGTTGGTGGCACCTCTGGCTGAGATCGAAACATGGAATCCATTGTCCGACAGAGATAAATGCTGACAGACTATTCTATGATGTAATCAGAAATTACGTACCTAATAGAGAAAAAGCTGTAGGTAGGTACTCACTTATGTATAACCGACTATCATCCTACCAAGGAAGAATCCATCCTACTAAGTATAAATTAGGTTTGTAAGTAAGTTTGTATATTCATATTTCAATTACGGCTCGATCGCCCAATCGATTTGTAAATAGGAATAGATCGTGAACTTGGAATACCTACCACACATATTACTATGCGCGACACCTGAACAAGGCTCTGAATAATGCAAGTCATAAAATAAATTTCTAAACAACCCATAGGCAGTCGGAAAGCAGTGGTAGCTAAGCTGATAAGAAAACTCGAATTAATTTCTCAATATTTATTGGAATTAGACTAGTTTTCAACGCCCAGTTGGTACTGGGTTATCTTATATTAGAATCTTGTTTTAAACATCCATTGACTCTTAAAATTAGCACAAACCAGGTTCAGGGACGCTCTACTTATTCCAAATCAATAGAAGAAAAAATCCATAGATTTTCTTCAAGATTTAAACAAAATGGCGACTAAAGACAGTGCTGCCCTCTTGTTGTGAAATGACTAAACGCATTCAGATAGGAATTTAAAAGTTTCAGCATAGTTTTGCTCAAAAACGCTTAGATTACAAAATCGATAGCTCTTAAACATACAATCACTACAAGAATTACATTCAAACAACAGTATTTATTTACAATAATGTCAATGGATGTAAGTATTCTTACTTCTAAAAGCAGTCTTTTAGACTGACAATATAATTTAATTAGTGTTAATTTATAAAATTTACAAAACTCAACATAATAGAAAACTATAGAAAACAACCCGCAATGACAATTTAAATAAACCTAGCATAAAATCACAAAAAATAATTGTACTTAAGAGCAGCCAACCCGGCTTTCTTTTCATACAAACGCTCGTACGTAATTATGCCGTTGTAACAGATCTTTCTTTTAAACTTTTGGACTTATAGGTATCTTGTGCACTATATCTAGGTTTCTATACAAACTAAAAATCAAAATTTTGAGAAACAAATTCAGCATAAGCCTCCAAAAATCTGCTTTTTTGCATAAATTTTACCTGAACTTTGGCCGTTCATAATGTACTCATAAATTGTAAAAGTAAAGAAAATATTGTAATAGAAACCTCGCAAATTTTATGGAGATTCTAAATGAAAAACATTTATTTCACAAACTTGTAAGGTTTACTGATAAAAACGTATATCCTGGAACACTTTTTATAAAATTTCCGCGCACTATTTTTCGTTCAATGTTATCGCGTTCTCACTTGCTGTTAGACACTTGGCGGTGAGGTGCGCGGGGGACGAGTCGTGTGTGCGGAGTTCGGGCGGGGTGAGTGAGACGGTTGAATCATTCAATGACGAGCGCCGCGCCGCCATGCGCCATTCATATCGCCGCCCCCACCGAATAATATCGTAATCGAAAAATACAAATTTTACAGGAGAATTAAAAACCGTTTTTGGTCTATAACTTTTCAGTTAGTTAACGTAGAAAGATCGTATATATACCAAAACATAGCCTAAATTATCACAAATAATATTATATTACAGAAAAAAATCTATAATTTACCATAACGAAGATATTGTTAAAATAAATATTACCAGAATTGAAAACACATTTTTTTACTGTAATATATAACAATACCATTTTATTCGTGGAAATCGTTCGTCGACAGTGACCTGCATAGTAATAGTCAAACGCGATATTGTTGACTACAAAAATGTGATATTGATTGTTTCGGTATTGTAATGGTACCACATTATTCGGTGCTCTAATATATTGTAACAAATATCGTAAAACTGGATTACGTTCATTTTCCATGGCAAGTGAATTAAGTTTGTATAGTGTAATATCCGATACCGATTAATATCCTAATACAAATGTCATCGTATGTATATGGAGATTAAATGGTTTTTTCGTTATATTTAATCAAAATACCAGAAAAAACATTGTATTTGAAATTATTTATTTATGTACTAATGCAAACTTAGTAATTTCACAATAAAAAGTATCTTATTCATAGTCTATATTAGTATTTACTCGTACGAATCGGCTGAAAAAAATTGACAAGGTGTATTTGGGCCTCCACAACAATTATTTCGATTAAAAGCACTTCTATCGTAATAGTCGATTACGATATTATTCTGTGGGGGCGGCGATATTCTCTTTGGTCAGACTCAGAGTGTCTGTCAGTTAGTAGGTAGATAGGTAATCATCTTCCTTGGTAGATATTGATTTTTTTTTGACAGCGCCGTACTACGTGAATAACGCGAATGAGTTGTTGCATTTTATTTTTAGTGAATTCTGTTTTACATACTACATTAGTTGCTATGGACACCGATTTTGTTTGAATAAAGATTTTGTTCGATTTTATTTAAATAAAAAGTCGTTGTGTAAAATGGGTAAGTAAGTAGATTGTTTTACATAATTAAATAATTATACAAGAGCTACAGTAGGTAGCTAAGTGTTATCATCCTATTTTTATTGACCACATCATGTTTATAGTACCTAGTTACCTACCTACTACAGTTTTATGTACAACCAAAGACGATTAATATCTAGAAGACAGACAAAGGCCATACACAAAATCGTAACCCGTACCAGATAGACTGGAAACTTTAAAACATCAATTTTATCCAAAAAATTTCAATTACTTACTTTCTAGTTAAAATTACCTAAAATTTTTTTTATATTGAATATTGTTGCTACCTACATTGAGATGTATTATAGAGCCACAATCAGACAAATAAAATGTAAACGCCAAAACTCTGCGCACACTACGTAGTGCGCAGAGTTTTTCTTTTTTGCGTACACGCGACTTTGAACAATAACGTCTACATTCAAATGTCATTTTAGAACATTGAATTTGCTCGCACATTTTTTGAGTGTTGTCAGCTATTAGATTGTGACTCTTTAATACATCTCAATTGGCTACCTACTACTAAGTATTGAAATTTCTTGGATAAAATTGATGTTTTAAAGTTTCCAGGCTATCTGGTACTGCGGGATCAGGGTTACGATTTTGTGTATGGCCTTTGTCTGTCTTCTAGATATTAATCGTCTTTGGTACAACTAACCAATGGAGAAGTTTCCTAAACATCAAAATTCATTTTTTTTAATTTTATTAGCAAGATCTTAACAATAATAGGTGGTGAAAGAATTTTTGGAATATCTTGAAAAATGACAAAGTTATTCAACTTTTACGGCGGCTTAAAAATAATAGAATCAAAAGGCTGAGATTTCCGCGTGTGACGTCACTCCATGCGAGACACAGATTTGTTTCAAGTAGGTATGACAAAATTTCATACGATTCGCGCTTTTCTTCGCCGCGCCGAACTAAAAACATTATTCAAGCTTAGAAGTTTGTTTTTCATTTTTTCTTTTTGGACATTATGGAAGCAGGGTATAATGCTTGTTTAATATTGTACATAAAAGGCTTTACTTATACTAACTAAAAAGTGATCTTTTGATGATTTAGTTTAAAAGAATTTTAAACTATCGAATAATCGAATCGAATTTCGATTAATTAATTATTTTTACTTTTTATTTTTTTTTCTAACTAATTTTTATTTTAATTTTTTTTTTGTCAGATTTTGATGTTTAACTATTTGTATTGTCATTGCATACCTACTGCACACTTATTAATGATCGATGACAATACAAATAGTTAAACATGAAAATCTGACTTAACGCGTTCAGTGCTCATGACGAACATGCAGATGTTGCTTCAAAAGTGCTCCTCCTAGACTTTCCGTTGTGAGCTCAAATGAAAGACCTTCATGAGATCTTCCATAATGTCCAAAAAGAAAAAATGAAAAACAAACTTCTAAGCTTGAATAATGTTTTTAGTTCGGCGCGGCGCAGAAAAGCGGGAATCGTATGAAATTTTGTCATACTACATTGAAGCTAATCTGTGTCTCGCATGGAGTGACGTCACACGCGGAAATCTCAGCCTTTTGATTCTATTATTTTTAAGCCGCCGTAAAAGTTGAATAACTTTGTCATTTTCAAGATATTCCAAAAATTCTTTCACCATCTTTATTTAAATGCTTAGGACTATTTATTCACATTAAAAAAAAATAAAAGGGAAACTTCTCCATTACCTACTTATCAAGATAGGTACTACCTACCTAATACCTTTATGTAGCTAATGTCAAACTGGCAATTTTTTTCAAACAACAACAAATCGATGTTTTACCTAAGTACTGATTACCTACTCCACAGATCACACTCAGCCAGATTTCCGAAAAGGTAACAAAATGCGTTTACGTCTTTCGGCTCGAATGAAAAAAAGGAATGGACTCGCAAAACAAAAAAGGAATCAAGTACCTACTGCTAGTTCATAAACAAAATAAATTATTTTATCTCTACTTTTTGTGTTTTTTTTCGATATTATTTTCATGAATAGGTAGAAGATATAAAATACTTTATTGCCCACCATATTTAGGCACATAATAAAAAAAAATTATTTGTCTAAGGCCGGCTTTACACCTGTGAGTTTTACTTACGTAAGTCACTTACTAAGCGACTTACGAGATCGTTTAGACTTGTAATTTTCCAATTTACGAAAGTAGTAAAAATTACAGTAAGTCACTTACAATGAGTGTTTACACTTGAAAATTTCTCGTAAGTAGCTTAGTATAAGTGACTTACGTAAGTAAAACTCACAGGTGTAAAGCCGGCCTAATGAATACATGAATGGCTCAGAATGAATGCTCGGATGGCTCACACTAGCATCCGACTGCCCGCGAGGGTGCGGCGAAAGTTCCCGAATTCCAACCGAGTGCTCAGGCCTAGCGTTCGACCGCCCACGAATGTGCAGCGAAAGTTCCCGAATGCCAACCGAGTGCTCAGGCCTATCGTTCGACCTAGGTCCGACCGCCCACGAGTGTGCGGCGAAAATTACCGAAAACCAACCGAGCGCTCAGGCCTAGCGTGCGACCGCCCGCGAGTGGGCGGCGAAAGTTACCGAATGCCGACCGACCGTTTAGGCGCTCTCTCTCTTTTCGCTTTGCCTCTTTTTCTAACATTGCGCTGGATGAAACGACAAGCTTTTCAGCTATGCCCGCGTCGATGAGAGACGCACTGGGTAGGCCAACCTTAAGAAGCCTTTACCTAGCGTAAGAAGTAGTGGGTGTTACAGGCTGATGAGATAGATAGACAGTTTTATTTAAGGTTACACCATTACATTCAGAAAATAATTTATACAGATAAAGGTGTGCCACCTTAAATATAGGTGTGAACAGCATTTCAGCATTTCAATTATTGTCAAAAAGCTGAAAATCACATGGCATTATAGTCAAAATCTTATAGTTATCTCTGAGTTAGAATTAGCTGACAAAAATAAGCTACTGTAGCATATTCGCACGGGCATAATATATCTTCCGTCGAAGTTGCTTTTTCTCCACATATAAAAGCCCTTTTATTTCTTCACATACTTATTTTTGCGTGATGTTTTACATTGTAAGGACATCAACAATTTGAATTACATACAAGACATTGAATTAAACTTTTGATAATAAAAATGTTGCCGTCCCTTTCACAACGATCGAAATAAAAAGGATGGCATCAATTTTAGTGCTGTCAAATTGGTTGAGTTAAGTTTAGGCGACATCCAGAATTGCCACTAATATCAGATTGCTCATGCATTAACTGAATAGATTGATAATTAGCTCTTAAAATTAGGTCACAATTTAGATCTTTACAAACAAACTCTGTTTATTTCGGAGTACACTAATTACCATCTACTATTCTAAAACCAACTACATCCATATTTTGTAGGCCTGTATAAACAACCAATCAAAAACAGATGCAGCGATAGTGAATGGAATTCTACCCAATCAGGGAAAATTAAGTTTATGTACAATAGCCACGTTTTTCTATCAAATAAATTCTTTTAACATTGTCTTTTTCATACTTGTGCGTATAAGTGTATTTTAATCCGTGCAGTTAAAAAGCAACTGCAATGCATTTCTTTCTTCAATGAAATCAAGTTGAAGTCAGTATAAACTTTAAAAGAGACCAAAAGGTTATCGATTTGTTTACTTAGGATTTGTTTGTACTTCATTTCAAGGTGCATTGAGCTGCCGAGTTAAATTTTTATTACCTTTTTTTGTGAATCAATTTTTATTTGCAATTAATTGCTGAGGCTGCTACGATTTCGGATGTCATATAATAAAGTAAACACTGAAGTAAAGAAGCATTACAAACATTTCAGAGATGTCAAATATCTCAATATGGAGAATCCAATATGGCGAATCTAAAATGGCGGAGTACGGTGAGTAATATTCAATGTACACATACCCTATTATTTTCTACTGAATATGCAGAGCGTGCAAAAGCTGTAGCGAGGTGTGCGCTGTCAATATTTGTTGTCAACCTGAAAAAAAGAAAAATAAAGAATCTTTACACTGGACTTTTTTAAACTTTCACGATCAGAACATGATAAAACATATATTTACGGGTATTTATAGCAAATTTCAATATTTGTAAATTATTTTATATCATGATACTTTTTGTGTGGTTGTTATAGATCGCGCCACGTAAAGAGAGCGCTGAGGGGAAGTGGCGGGGGTATGTTTGCGCCTGTGTTCACTCGCTGACGAACCAATAGCATTCGCTAAGTCAATGGTATGAAGTGCGCCGCGTTACCTCTCCACCAATCATCGACCACTGCGCAGTTTGACAGCCAGCGCTCTGTTTACGTGGCGCGGCCTATACAATATTGTGGTTTATCGGCCGGTTTCAATATTAAACTAACGAATGATCTTAGATTGATCGCCATAGCAACTTTGTTTAGACAACAAAAAATGGAGGACACTTTTTGACAGATAACAATATTACTATGGCGACAGATCCATGGTTATTAGTAAGTTGAATATTGCAACTCGGCATATATAAATGTATGTCATACCTTGTACGGTTCACGTACAAAACGCTGACACGGTAAATCAAACGCGACCTAGATCAAGGTAGTTAAGCAATAGCCGCGACCGTGAACGGATGAGTATTCTATCATCCACTCGTACTTTTTAACTTCAATATACTCTTATTACGGATTTCGGTGTTTAACTCACAAACTAATAAACTTTAGCTCTGGGCTCGTACATACCTCTTACTGTAAGTAAGGTCCATTAAGCGGTACAGTGGCGAGCGGTGCGTTAGTTTCCCTCGTGTAATGTTTGACACGGCTGAAGGCGAGGGGCGGGAACTTGTCGGGACAGAGCTCGAAGTGGGACCACTGGTCGAGGCGCGTGCACACCGAGTACCCGCGCCACGAGAGACGAGAGTTGCGTCGACCGCCCGGGGAGGAGAGCTCTAACTCCTAGGGATAGAGTATAGAATAGAATAGAGAAAAGTTTATTTTGTGACTTAATAAAATATAATGAAACATACAATAGCTAAATTTAAACACAAAAGCAGACAAGAAAAGAGTGACGTAGCCGCGGCCGCACCGTTCGTTCGATCGTATGAGCAAGTGGCCAACTCTGGTGACTGAGTTTTTAGGCTGCCTAAAATCCTACTTTAAAAGCCGGGACCGACAATTAAACGTGCCTTCCGAAGCACGGAAGCGCTCAGCTGATAATGCCACTTGCGGTCATCCATCCAAGTAGTGACAGCTCGAACGTTGCTTAACTTCGACGATGTATCAAGAACGTGTTAGCAAGCTTCGCCACGAGCGCTTCATTGCTGGATCTTACAATATGGAAGGTCTGCTCCCTCTCCTGGTGATCTGGCTCGCGACGTCGCGACTTGAAGCGAGAGTTGGCCATCACAGTGGACTTCTTATCTGCGTTACTCTTCTTCATTACTAGCACCACCTGCGAAACAATTACAATATTCACTATAAAAGCTATGAAACGCTCATGGCATAGCTTGCTAACTTAATGCAGGCACCATCTCATTGGCTTCAACTTGGTACCAACATTAGAATGGCCAATGGCAATGCTCCGTATGTGTCGAATAACCGTAAACGGAGCATTGCCATTGGACATTCTAATGTTGAAACCAAGTTGAAGCCCATGTGTGGTGCCGGCATAATAGTTTATAACTTTTAGGAGTCTAGCGTACCTTACTTACAATTAATGTGGATATTTTTTTTTTATATTCATACAATTGCTATGGAATTATTAACGTAATTGTAGCTCGTATCTATGTGCTGAAGTTGCAACAAATTTCAATTAAGAACCATTTTGTGACATGACATGTATTTTTCACATAAGTACTCGATTTTTCATACAAAAAGTATGGGAATGGTTTTTTTTAATTATTGCAAAAACTGACGCTTTGATTTGGTAAGTAAAAGTGGGCGAGTTTTTTTTCAAAACTCTAAAAATGCTAATATTTTATAGTCGAAAATAAAACAGTTCCTAAGAGCTTTCTAACTACAACAGAAAAGCTACCCCGAAGGACTCCAAATGTTGCCCCAGCCTATCGTTTACCTTTTCCCCCCTAAGCCTGTAATGTCCGACCATGACGCCCTGTCCAGGCTTCATGTTCCGGCCCTTCAGTGCGCCCACGGACACGCCCGGCTCCTCCGGCGTCGTCAGCATCATCACCAGACCTTCGGGGAAGAACCTGCAA
Organism: Xanthorhoe designata; assembly: GCA_963582015.1. NCBI lineage: Eukaryota > Metazoa > Arthropoda > Insecta > Lepidoptera > Geometridae > Xanthorhoe > Xanthorhoe designata. The sequence continues at coordinate 1,679,367 of OY757040.1, forward strand.
CAATAAACGAGATAAACTATACTATATTTACAAAAAAAAATGTATCTATGTAGTGTATCAGTCATCTGGTTACCATAACACAAGCATTAAATTGCTTAGCTTGGGACTAGATGACGATGTGTGGAATGTCCAAGGATATTTATTTATTTATTTCACTTTTAAAACTATCGTGAGTTGTATTAGACATTATAATAGCACACGGGAAATTACTCACGTAAAAATATCGTCGATTTAGATAGGTACCGATAATGTTTCGATTCATCTGGAGAATCTTCATCGCGTAAGATTCGAGAAGCAATCGAAATGAGTCGAGTTCCGAATTTGAACCGAGACAGAGATAGATAGATAGATAGATAATGCTTTATTGTACAACAAAAGAAAGAAATAAACACAAACCAGGAAAAATTGCTAAAGATACAAGTACAATTGGCGGCCTTATCGCTAAAAGCAGAGGTTGGGCATTAGCACTTAGCTTCATCCACAAAAAACTCTGATCAGAAGTGAAGATACCATCCCGCTCGGCTAAGCAGTATATAGGTCGCGCCACGAAAAAAGAGCGCTGGCTGTCAAACTGCGCAGTGGTCGATGATTGGTGGAGAGGTGTTACGGCGCACTTCATACCATTGATCTAGCGAGTGCTATTGGTTCGTCAGCGAGTGAACACAGGCGCAAACATACCCCCGCCACTTCCACTCAGCGCTCTTTTCACGTGACGCGATCCATACCTCAGGTATCTGTAGTACTGCACGAGGAACCAGGGCCGGTACAGCTGGTCCTGGAAGCCGGTCTCCCCGTGCCGCAGGTAGCTGGTCTTACTGATGTAGCAGCCGTGCAGCTGCAGCCGAGCCCGCGCCAGGAACATCTGCCGCCAGGAGGGGCAGCCGTGCAGCCGGGGGGTGCCGCACTCCACCCCCCAGGTCCTGCAATAAGCCATGGATTAGGTAAAAGTAAAAAGTTCGTATGAGCAAGTGGCCAACTCTGGTGACGGAGTTTTTAGGCTGCCTTAAGGCCTCCGCCATGGCTTAACGACTTTAGGACATTATGGATTAGGTAACTTCGTGTGAGCTGAAGGCCATTTGTTTTTGCGGACGAAGTTTATGGTAAGGTAGTTTATGGTCGTACACACTTGGAATCGTTTACCAGACTCAGTGATCAGCAATAAGTCATGGATTAGGTAACTTCGTGAGCTAGAGGCCATTTGTTTTTTCGGACGAAGTTTATGGCAAGGTAGTTTATGGTCGTACACACTTGGAATCGTTTACCAGACTCAGTGATCAGTGCCCCCTCAGTGAACTCTTTTAAAAATAGACTGGACAAATATTTAAAGAGCACTGACAATTTATAAGATATACACGCATGTATCTATACTAATCTATACTAATATTAAAAGAGGTAAAGTTGGTTTATTTGTTTGTTTGTTTGTATGTTTGGGGTAATCTCCGAAACTACTCATCCGTTTTTCAAGAATTCTTGCACCAATTTGTAGCTTAGACTTTCCGAATGAACATAGGCTATATTTTATCAAGGTAGGTACCACGCGAGCGAAGCCACGGGCAAGTTAGCTAGTATCTTATAAATTGCCAGCTGCATGTGTATTATAAATAAATAAAATAAATAACTGGTCATTAGGACCTTAGGGAGGGAGGTAGGTGGACTTGTGTTACCTGATGCATATGTTTCTCCATATGTCCTGGTCCCGCGCCAGCAGGAACAGGCCGCGACAGGCGGCTCCGAGGCGCTCCAGCGCGCCCGCGTCCAGCTCGGCGCTCACCACCCAGCGCGCTATGAGCACCAAAACTTCGTACGGCAGCCATGAGATGTGCATACCCTGAAGTGAGCATGATACTGTTGTGGGCACCCTTATATTTATTATCTGTGCTAATGAGCGAGGCTGCGTCACGCCAAACTTGTGACAGTCAAATAAATGGAGTCAATAAGATAACACGTTGTCATTGCAAAGTTTCTCGCCAATTAGCATCCGACATAACAATGGCGACATAACAGATACCTATATATTTGCGCTGTGAACACATTTTTTTAATAATAAGATATTATCATGGGACATCATCGCACTCAATATTTTGAATGGCGAATGACTATCGTTTTTCGCGCGCATCTTCCAATCATGCAATTTTTAACTACCCTCATTTGCTTATCATTGGTTGGTGGCTAAATATTAATGTTTATGGGGGGCCTCTTGCACGCAAACTCCACTGATGATTAAGTAACTTGACAATGCCATAGCCTATATTATTATTTTTTTTACGTCAGCATCTTTCAGCCCTGTGATAGTCTCGTCCACTAACGTCCCCAAAGAGATTCTTACCGGAATATTCACGGCAGGCTCGCAAAGCACGCCCTTCCGCGCCTGGATCCTCTGGATCCTTGTTAGAAGATCTTCTCCTTCCACCATTTCCTCTTCATCATCAGACTCATTTGGGGATCTGACCTCTGGCACTTTTTCTTCTGGAATTTCTTCTGTGAAAGTAAAAGTATTTGGTGGCAGACTCTTTAGAGATCTTGAACCGCAGAAAGGCATTTGTTACAAACACCTTAGAATATTACGACAAATTTGTTTAGTTTGCAGCTTTCAATCAGCCGAATAAGCCTAGTATTTACTAGGTTAAAATTAAAATAGCCAACTTTTGCGCCTTCAAAAGCCTCCATAGTTGGTTCAAAGTACTATGATTTTACCTTCAACCATATCAAGTATGCCTTGCTGGTACAGAAGCAACTCGATGTCAGGGTTGATGGCCAGCGCTCGCTTGTAGTTCTGGATGGCCTCGTACCAGCACCCAGCGCGCTCTAACTCCGCAGCCAGTAGGAAGAATGATCTTGCCTGAAAATATAAATAATTGGACATAACCTTGGACATTTCACACAGTGAATCTACTCCTACTCAAGCTAAGCAACATACTTAAATGTACATTAGTTGAATTATTTAAAAGTAAGTTTGTATGAGCTAGGGCTAACTAATGGAACAGAGTTTTAGAAGGCATTATAGCATTTTTTCTTATAGCTTAATGACTTTGAGATCGACACATTATTCCACTAGTGGATACTAGATAGGTCGATATTATTTGAGGCTTCGAAGTTGGTTTCGTATCAAAAGTTAGAACTAACCCCTTGGATATGATTAGGTAATACGAGTATAAAAATTAAACCTTTTCAAACTCAGTGCATTCTTTTTCTTGTGCCTCTGATTGAGAAGCCTCAATCTTTGAAGCTTCATTTTCTGGTGTTTTACGGGTTTCCTTCTTTGGAGTCACATTCTGCGGAGGAGTAGCTTCCAGCTCTCTCTGCCACTGCTGCCTGAACGAAGACAGCTCATCATCAGGCTCTTCATCAGCTTTGGATAGTATCTAGAAAAAAAACAACAACAGTCTTGTATTAAACATTATCATGTGTGTGCTGCCCCACTGATCCACATCTCAATGAAATAATAGATTTAATAATAGATACAGTGATTTTTTATGATAAGATAAGTAACAAACCTGGTTTGGAATATTCAGCTCAGCAAATGCATTGCTGATATCAGCCTCAAGGTGCAGGGAGGAAGAGGGGTCCTCCTGTTCCTCCCCTTCACAGTCACTGCCAAAACCACTTGCATTGCCTACAGAATTCTGGAATAGGAGATGCCAAATAAAAATAAATAAACTATAACTTAATTACTATACATTATAATAAAGTGTAATCTCTCTCATCTTACAATGTAGGTACATTTTTACTGTCTTCCTCCTGTAATTAAAGTAGATACTTTTTGTTTTTGTTCAATCAGCTGATTATTATGTTATTGTATCTTCAAAATTAAAAAAAACAGCAGTAGATATTGTAGAATAGGAAGTGAGTATAGTTTATTATGAAAGTAGATTTATGTATAGTTTCATTCTCCAGATAAATTACAGTAAAGAAATAATAAATCCTGCATCATGCACAACATTCTGATTTGATTTTGTTCGTACATACCATTTTATCAACAATTTTGAAGAAGATAGAAAGTTACTCTTCAGTAACTCGCAGTTGATCACAATAACAGTTTCTTTTTGCTATTTTTACCAGAAAATTTTAGCACTGCAAAGCAACTGCAAAGTGCAAATCAACAACCGCACGTATTATTCTTGAAATAATACCAAATACCATTACTGACTGACATGCATGCTCTTTGGACATGCATGACAGAAGTGACAGAATCAAAAGGAAAGTCTTTAAATGTCAGTCAGTCAAAACAAAAGTGTCATGTTAATTGTCAATGTCAATAGAGAGAGATGTGGTCATGGTCAATTGTGGTCATGGTGGGTCATGGCCACAGCTTCTAACATCACATTAGTTTAGTAGTCGTCGTCTAGACGTTGAGTCGACTCGACGCCGACTTAGTAGTCGACACGAAACAAGTCGTATGTAATGTACCTACCTAGCTATATTAGTTACTAAGGTGGCTTGGCCAGTCGAATGGTTCGAATGATTTGTGGAGTCGACTAAGTCGAATGAAATCATTCATAGTCGCGCATCTTTACATCACACTATTTCAGACACTTTTGTGTTTTGAAGTTTTCACATCCACCATCCAACCAATGTCCGTGTCCGTGGTCAGTGATGTAAAATCAGTGGTCAACTCTAGCTAGGAACAATAAGTTCCTAGGGTCAACTGCACTGCACTGCATGTGGTGACCTCATTGACAAGGGAAAAAAGAATTTTCTCTTTTTTTCTCTCTTCTCTTTCCTTCGTCTGAGGGTGACCTTTCAAAATCACTATAGACTTTTTCTTTGCCTTCGTCCGGCCTTTCTCACCAAAGCCGACAAGCCGGCAGCCGGCACGGCACTATCGACATTGACATTTTGATTTTTTTTCCGTTCTGTCAGTCAAGTCAAGCAAGTTTTTGAAGTTTCATTTTGTAGCAATGTTTGTCGTCAGCAAATAGAATTATCATAGTTTCTTAAAAGTTTTGTAGTAAAATGTGGATAAAAATATCATAAGAAGAAGCACCCGATATAATTATAACATTCCAATTTGTGTTTACACAGATCAAGTGATTATTCCTAATAAAAAGCCACAAAAATGGTATGTAACCCCACCCTACCCTACATGACTTTTCCACAATGCAATGCTTTCAGAAAAAGTTCATTCTGATTTTACAGGAAAATATGTATATATTCTCCATATATATAGGTACCACTAATTACGTTAATTTTTAAAGCCAGAAAACTGATATTTCAGATGCAATTCATGTTGCTCTTCAGCCGACAAGGCAAACTAAGACTGCAAAAGTGGTATGTCGCTCACCCTGATAAACTAAAGAAGAAGATTACCCGAGAGCTGATCACTACGGTACTTGCCAGGAAACCTAAGATGTGCTCCTTCTTGGAATGGAAAGATGTCAAGATTGTTTACAAAAGGTGACTTGTCATGTTATTATTGTCCTGGGTCATTTTCAAAATCAAATTTTGAGCGTGGTTGTGTATTTTTTCATTTTTGGTAGGTGTTTTTTATTTTATGAAATATTTAATGGGAGCATCTTCACGATCTTAATACAGGTAAGCATAATTAACAGCTGAAACTGTAACTGAAATAAGAAATAAAAAATATTTATTGTGCAAATGTCACGCAACGTGGTGTGTGGAAATTATTTTTTTTAAGTTGAAACGGCAATGCTGATGTTATATTTAGAAAATTTTCGTAATTCTTATTTTATATAAGGACTATTAGTATTTCTCTTCTGAATTATGTAATTTTCAACAAATACTAAACATGTTCTGCAATTTTATGGACTAATATATTTTGTGGAAAAAAATACCGTCACAAACGTGGGTTAGTACACTTTTGGCTATATTTTTCTACCCAAAAAGAACTTTAGCATTGGCAGCACAGAGATTTAAAAATAAAGAATCGGCCATTCGCTTTTTATTCTGTGGAGAGAGCAGAAGCAGTCGTTAACTAAGGTATGTAATTTTTTGTTTTCTGGGCGGGATTTGTAAAGCATAACACGTCAAAGACGTGGTTGTCATAAAAAAATAAAAACAAATGATTTTCAGTTGACGGTAGTTTATTTGATAGATAAAGTTGTGACATTGTTTTCAATTTTTTTGCGAGTCAATGCTTCGAAATTGAGCTTATGTTTTACCGACACGTTCGAAAAATATCACAAACGTGGATAGAAATTCTTGTCAAAAACGTGGTATTTTTAACCACGTCTGTGACATGTAACCATGTTTGTGAACTTTTTATGAGATTGGATACTTAAAAATATTGAATTTTTCTCATTCAATCTATATATAGGGAGAAAATTTAAAACTGAAGAACAGATTAGGATTGCCTAGAGACAAGTAAAAAGAAAAAGACGAGCTCGCATTGACTATGTCGTCAAACCACCTCGCTACCGGTCGCCCGACACTTATTTGACCCATCCTCGGCCACCATTCAGTCATGGCCTTAATCCACCATACAGTAATGGCCTTAGTCCACCATTCAGTCATGGCCTTAGTCCACCTGTAATCACCTCGCCTGCCTAACTCCACTTGAGTTCCATTATCTTGGATCTGACATCTTCGACTTTCGTCCCTCGTCGGATATCGACATTTGGAACTAATTGGAACTCGGTCCATAAGTTTGATGCCGAGCATGATGCGCTCCATGGCTCTCTGTGCAACTCTCAGCCTGTACACAGTCTCCTGCGTGAGCGTCCATGTCTCGGCACGGTACGTCATGGTGGGCAAAACACACTGGCTGTATTGTATAAGCTTCAGACATTGTGGAACCCATCCGAGTTGTATTCTTTTTGAGACTTCCAATTGCTGGTGTCTCCAACCTCTCAGTTCCCACCATAACAACAGAATCTGAGTTGCTAGAGAGACTTGCCATAACCTTCGTCTTGGACATGTTCATCTTCAAGCCTACTCTAATCGATGCATCGTTAAGTTCCGCGAGCATCTCATGGAGGTCATCAAAATTTTCAGCAAAAAGTACGAGATCGTATGCAACCGCAGGTGAGACAGATTGACACCATTGATATGGACACCATAGTTGTCCCAATTTTCATTACATCCTCTGGAGCAGCTGTAAAAAGCTTCGGGGAAATGGTGTCTCCTGTCTCACCCTCTTTTGTATCGAAATGGGATTGGTAAGGTCGTGGACTCGTACTTGCATAGTGGCCGAGGAGTAAAGCTCTCGGAGAACATCTATGTTGCAGCTATGGAGCGCGTGGAACACGCACGGCCCAATGTTCGACACTGTCGAAGGCCTTTTCGTAATCGACGAAGGCCATAACAAGGGGCCGATTAAATTCATGACACTTCTCCAACAACTGGTTCACCGTAAGGATATGGTCGGTGGTAGAATATCCGCTCCGAAAGCCAGCCTGCTCGATAGGTTGCAATGCTTAATAATGGGATAATAAACTTATAGGCCGGTAATTGCTCAGTTTTGCCACGTCCCCTTTTTTATAGTTAATGGTAATAATGGCGTTCTTTCATTTCATTGGTGTACGAGCATCGCAGAGCATTTTTTTAAAAAGTTTAACAAGGACTTTGATGATATATTGTCCTCCAGCTTTTAGTAGTTAAGACACCATCTTCTCCAGGAGATTTTTCCGCCTTCATTTTGTGTAAAGCATTTAGTACTTCGCACGGAAAGATTAGATGGTAGATTTTCCGTGTTCCGATGTTCGAGAGGCGCGTAAGTTGTATCCTTTAAATCCGACAATTCTTACGAAAGAGAAACTTGAACTCTGGCATATTATATGAATGAACCTGAAGATGTGCTGGTTCTGCAAAATGATATTGTGTGTGTTGCCTGAACCAACACTACAAGACGTAGCGAATTGGTTTTTTAAGTAGGAGTATGCTTTTTCTAACAAATACTTATTTTGTTAAATAACCGGTGACCTGTAGCACAGGTTTTTATACCTATTTCAGGCACCAGTCTCTCACAAAGCGGTTCTTACCTCTAACCTACGATTGTTTGAATTTATCATTATTTTTTACTGTATTTATATTTCAAATTAATTACTTTATATTTTTATTTATGTATTGTGAGAGAAATTAATAAACAATTTGAATTTGAATTAGAAGTGACCTTATTTTTTGTAATTTTACTTGACAAAATGTTAAGATTATCCGTATTTATAAACATAGTGTATTTTGATTAGTTGATTTATAGTAAAAAATAAATCTAGTCCCATTTGTTTTATTAAAATCAGACTCATAAATCACAAACATGGTTTGGTGTCACAAACGTGTTCAAACACTTTGCCTGAAAAAGGATTGATAGTCACAAACGTGGCTTGGTTGTCACTAGACGTGGGCACTGAATTTTTCAGATTCATTTTTTTCAGACTTTTAATTGTTTTTAAGCTCTGAAATGAGTGTCATCATACATCTAAGTGGATTAACTATCCATTGGAATATAGAAATTTGTAATTTGTGAGTGAAGGTTAAGTTACACTCAAAATGAAAATGACCCTCCTGTGTTTTGAGAAATAGACAGTTGTAGGTACATTAGCAATTAGTAAGATTTTAATGTGAGTTTTGCTATCCACTGGTAAATTAAATACTTAGTAACTTAGTGCACCTTAATTATTAGACTGTACCTACTTAGGATTCATTTTGTTTTACAGATATGCTTCACTCTATTTCTGCTGTGCAATGGAGCAGGAAGACAATGAGCTCCTTACTCTGGAGCTGATCCATCGCTACGTGGAACTTCTTGACAAATACTTTGGCAGTGTGAGCATTTTCATTGTCCCAAAACTACCTATAGATATCTACAAGGATCACACAAAAAAATAAGCACCCTTAAAAAAAGAATCACTTGCCTCACTACTGAGGAGTTAGTGACTAGATTGACTATTTTCTCGCTCTACAAATTTGCAAACAGATGTATGTAGGTACATTCTATCGAAATAAAAGAGATGCATGTAATAATACCAGAGTTGACCACTAGCTCATACGGCCTTTCTTAGTATAATCAAAGACGATTAATATCTAGAAGACAGACAAAGGCCATACACAAAATCGTAACCCTAAAAAATAGCCTGAAAGCTCTAAAACATCAATTTTATCCAAGAAATTTCAATTACTTTCTAGTTAAAAATGTTTAAATATTGAATATTGTTGCTACCTACTACTAAGTATTGAAATTTCTTGGATAAAATTGATGTTTTAAAGTTTTCAGGCTATCTGGTACTGCGGGATCGGGTTACGATTTTGTGTATGGCCTTTGTCTGTCTTCTAGATATTAATCGTCTTTGGTATAATCAAGGATCCTTGGTCATTATAATATACCACCGAAAGAAAACTGATAATAGGGTCCCAAAGGACCTAGCTGGACACTTTTCCAAGTGTACATTTGCACCAAACAGAAATAAATGAATTTAAACTTACATAACTTTTAAAAATTTGGATAACACAAATATCTGAAATACCTTTCCAGGTGTGTGAACTAGATATAATCTTCAACTTCGAGAAGGCCTACTTCATCCTGGACGAGCTGGTGCTGGGCGGGGAGCTCCAGGAGACCAGCAAGAAGAATGTGCTGAAGGCCATTGCCGCCCAGGACTTGCTGCAGGAGGTCAGTAGCCAGGATAATGAGCTTGTCTGAATGTTACGGTTCTGAGGACTGAGTCATATTCAACCTAGTTTCTTTTGTCAAGGGTATCAGAACATGCTGGTACTGTACTACACTAATTATGGTACCACAGTATCTAGAACCAGAACGACTTGTCTTGTTAGATCATACAATCATTAGCATTTTCTGTGTGAATTTTAGAGATCACTTACTAATAATTTATAAATTACCCAGCTGTGAGACAGCACTGGGTAATAAAATAAAAAAACAGAAATTTCTAAAGGCCTTAAAGGGGTTAACTTTACCTTTATTCCTGATAAATGGATGTTTAAGATAATAAAATTACCCGCAATGCTGAATCAAACCAACATTATAATTTATTGTCTTCAGAGTTTTAAACTAACAAATAAGTTGAATATGACAGTCCTAGTTTTTATTGAAATTCCTAGGTTTTGTCGAAGGTTGGTGGAGGATTAGAAAGATGGGCAAAATCAGTTAGATTTGTGTGTACTTGAATATGAAAGATATTAAATATGAAGCTCTGGTTTATACTAAGTAGGGCAATTTAAAGCAATATTTAAAATGCTTTTATGTCATTTGAAGTCTCATTTGTTCCTGCCAGTTTTAAAAGTAAATTCTTAATCAGCGTTACTCTTATGTTTTGTAAAAGATAAACAATATTTGCCTAGTGTCACACTTTTGGTTACACATGAAACAGGCAAAACAACTTAAATTTGTTGATGACAAGTAATCAGTATGGCACTTTTAAAATCATAAGAGTAACATGGTTTAACCTGTAGTTTAAATGTTTCTCGTAAACAATCTAGATCAAATTAGTTTTAACTAAACATTTCAGCTATCATCTTTACGTTTTCAATGTTAAATTAGTGAACTTTTACAGTCTCATAGAAAATCTGCCATAAATATTAAGTCTAGTCTTAGGTATTTATAGTTATGTAATAGAATATTATCTGTATTAAATGAGTAACTTAAAGTGGACCAGTTTAGGACAGTGGCCTCAGTAGTGCCTTTTCATTGTATTAGATATTAAAATGATATAAATAATATATAATGCTAATAGGTGCAGCAATTAGGATATACTTCAAGCACTAATTTATCCTTATACTAAATTAGTGATACATGATATTTATTATATTTAATACTGACCAAAACTATACTCGACATATCAGTAAAAAACTATTTGGAATATATTGCTCTCTTTATAGTTTGCATGCGCAAATTTATTAACTATGTTCAATTTAAAAAAGTGTTTGAGTATTGAACTAAATATTGTTTAAAAGTCTATAAATAATAATAATAAATAAATATCCTTGGACATTTCACACGGCGTCATCTAGTCCCAAGCTAAGCAATTTAATGCTTGTGTTATGGTAACCAGATGACTGATAAACTACATAGATACATTTTTTTTTGTAAATACATACATATTATACATAGAATATCAGAATATTAGCAAAACTGATTTGTTTTTATCAATATTTAAATATTATACACTTCAATTCTTATACCACACAGATTTTAAACAATCTTACAGCTGCCCAGTGCAACTTGCTACTTGTAAAGAACTAATGTAGTCCCTTGGTTTCCTCGCACTCTGCTAATTCTTCCTCTGTTTGTGTGGTATGCATGCCGTGGCGGCGTCAGGACCTGAACGATGGATTGTTGCACTGATGCCTTGCACGACCCCGGACTCCACTACTAACGCTATAAGTCTTCTGTATAAAGTAGTTTGTGCTTTCGCTTAGATATGCATGCTCCTCATTTTCTTAGCTTATTACTTACTAATCAGTCGTACTTTTGTTTTGTCCACTTCATTGTTAGAAACTGGCTAAACCGGAAATGACACCTTCCCTCGTGAACACTTGTATTGTCTTGTAGTCATGTGACGTTACATCTTATCACCTTAATAACCTCAGCTATGTAGTTTGCCCCTATGCCTACATTACTTAACATTTACAAGAATCACAATAACATCCCAGACAATCATTACAATACCTAATCAGTTTCGATATCATGATCTTGTATCAAATACTAGGTTCTAATAACATTGTATAATATAGAATGTTGTCGTCGCTTCATGATCTTCATATTTGTGTAGCTACAGATTTAAAGAAATAACTGTACCATGACTACTGCTTTACAATTCCATAATTATGTAATTCAACAGTTATACCTACTAGAAAAATAGTGCATATTTTTCTGAGTTTCATCGTAACTTTTAGTGATAGTTTAGCAGTGTCCTATTTGTGGTAATGGTTTGGCTGTTCATGCGTTTACTGTACTGGTTTGTCGAAATACATTTATTTGAAAGATAAATCTGTTTTCTTGCATGTCCCCCACTCCCTCGCTTCCGTAGCATGAGTTAATCTGTGAAACTTTAGTTTAGAAACTTTAAAAGTTTATTTCAGAAGTTTTGTTTTATTTTGTCAGTAAAGTTTGTAGGTTTAGGTTTCAACTCATGCTACGGATACTACGTAAAATGTAAAATATAATATCATTTTTCTCGAAATACTACACAGCGCTTCATTTGGTGTGGTTCTCCATTAACAGCATGCATAGCTAACCTTGTCTTGATTGGTGCCTAATATGTGTTAAAGCGCTATGAGAGCTAGCATTAAAAAATTCTGTATTATATTACCTAACGCAAAAGATTCAAAATTAATATTAGTAGTTGTTAGGTAGGGTTTTTTTGTTAAACTGCAAAAGTTTTACAAAAAATCATGCTTATGGGTGGTGGACGGTATGGTCTGTATTAGGACGAGACAGTGGACGCAGCCCTGCGGGAGGTAGGCCTGCTCTGACGACCACGCCGGTGCCGGCCGCTCTGCGCCGTGACTTCACACCAGCCACCAGTGAACATTCCAATAAGGACTCATATTGCATTAAAATAGTGCAATATTTTTTTTATTCCATAGTATCATAGGCGGATTAAATATGACATTTTTAAATCGAATTAAGTAAGTAAAAGTTTTATCAACGACATGTTGAAAATTTCTATTTTTATCTAAACCTTTGTAGTTAGGTATGAAGACAGTTGTTTACGAAGTTAATTTTAGTATATCTTAAAAATAAAACGAAGTAAGTACATACATTCAAAACTAGATAGACTAAACCTTACCAAAGTGGACCAAGTATTATAATCATGTTTCTTATAGTATTTTCCTCCAGATTTTTTAATGTTTTGTTTTTATACTCTACTAGTGTTTATATTTGTTTTGTTATTTTTTGTAAAGTTTATTTTAGTCTTATCTGCAATCCGTATTATTCTTTTTTTTTGCATTGGTAATTCATTATAATTAGGCACGAATTTCGATTTATTGTATAGGTATTTAAAGTACTTAAATTAGGGAAAACTTCCACAATCAGCCTTGTTTGGGCAAAACAATGTATTGTTCTAATGTTAATGCGTACGTAACAAAATGTTATTTTGCGCAATATTGTTACTTATCAAAAATTGCCATCCTTTATCTTTAATTCAATTTTAATAAAATATTTTATGTGAGTTTTCTTTATTTTTGATAAACCTATTTACACAGATCTATCATAGAACTAACTAAGCCAGAGTTGTGTTACCTACTGCTAATTCGTTCGTACTGTTTCTATACGATTTATTTATTCAATGATATTACAAAGACAATTTAGATCCTTACTGGATTAGAAGGTATTATTCAAAAGACAACCAATGACACGTGTTATATTATTTACAAGGTTTCTATGGTAAGCCTATGTTCAGCTTTAACGATTAAAAAACACCTTATCGATAAACTAATCGTAGCTAGGTAAGTAGTTACCTTAGCCTAATGAAAATACTTACAATATTGCACAATGTTTAAAAAAAATGTTAGTTGCCTTCACACAAATGTAGGAAATTTTCCTTTCGTTTAGTTAGAAGGTACATAGGTAGGTACTATTAGCCTTGAAAGGTTTGATTACTGTAATTATGTTCGGTAGGTACCTACCATACCTACTAGTCTCAAAAAAGAAAAGTAGTCTATATAGTCCTCAATGGCATTCTATCATACGTAGTGCGGATTACTTGTGTAGGTACTTACCTATCACCGAAAATAATGTGCCATACATTAACTCAATATCATTCAAGTTTTGCTGCAAATATGAAGCCATCATAGCACTGGTGATCGTCATGTCATCCTATGTTGTAGTAGATAATACTAGGAACAAGGATGTCTGTAATACATCCATGAGATAATACCAATGACTAAACTTTTTGAACAGTAGGAGGTACGGTACGGTAGGTAACTGACTAATGGTAAAATTTAATAGGTAATGTGATAAGTGTGAATAGAACGAATAAAGCAAATGGAAATCCATCTGCCTACCCTTTCCAAATCATGCTTGACTATTATGTAGGTATGTAAATGTACTGTTTTCGCCGAAAAGCGATAGCTCGGTCTAACACGGCCACGAGCGACTCTGGCTCAGTGATACCCTTGTTGCAGGAGGAGACACCACAAGGCTTCTTCGAGGACCACGGACTGGGCTAAGCTGCGGCGACCGCGACGCTACCTTAAACTGTTGCAATGTCGATTTAGGTACTACAACAATTTTATCGTTTGTTCTCGATTAGGTATCCTTTGCTAAGAGGTGTTTTCCTGTGTTTTAACTAGGTTTTATTGTCTCGTTTTCCGTAACAAAGTATTGCATAAATAATAAAAAATAAAAAATTTAATAGTCAAAAGTGATAAAATTATGTGGTATACGGTATACCACATAATTTTATCACTTGTACACAAAATGATAAATAACGTAGTAGGTATACCGTATACCTACTACGTTATTTATCATTTTGTGTACAATAAGTACCATAACTTTTTACCTTATGTTATGAAGTTATGAATCAAATGAAAAAGTATGTAGTTATGAATCAAAGGCCTACCTAAATGATTCCGAATAATTCCAGATCTGATCAGTTTAGACTAACTTTAGAGGAGATAAACCAATTTATATCGCTAATTTTTCTTATGTTCTGTCTACATCAACCTGATTAGGTAATTATAATCAATCAACAATCAAGTTTATTGTGTAGAATAGTTCGAAGAGACAAACAGACAATAAATAGATACCTTTGCTACGATAGGCTTGAAATGACCACATTTTCGTGGAGCTTTTCTGTCCTGTAGGATCAAGAATAATCTTCAAAGGCATCCTAAAATCAGCGGTTTAGGCCTTGCATTTCTAAAGTGAGCCCTAAAACATAAAAATTATATGTAACAATAAATCGACATTGCAACACATTCGTAATAAAGATTATTTAGCATCTCAGTATTCCAAACAAATGTATGAGCAAAAATAATGCCACGTTGTGTTAGTGATCTAAGTTTTAGCACAAAAATCCTCATTTTATTGCAGCTCATGTACTTAGTACTTAATTAAATTACTCCATTAGTGAAATGGTTAAATAACATAGGTATAGTATGTATACAGGGTGTTGCAAAATACTGAGACCTAAAACAAAGTACAATTTCATGGGGAATAAGATTTAATTGTGTTTTTTAGGAGATACTTAGATGATTGAATTATTACTACAATTTATTTATTTCCAAGGACTCATTATAATGCTGCACCTTGTATTCATGTAGTAATGGAAAGTGTTATTGTATATCCCATTTTTTATGCAAAAAGGTAACTTAGCTGTGCCAAAAATGCATGTTATTTTCAGATGCAATATACGTAGCTTTATATTCGTGTTTTAAAGTGTTCTACGTAATAAAATGTATTACGATAATAATAAATTTACAATCGAACATTTATCTATCAGCCCATATCAAGTCTCATATCTTTACGATAACTTCGAAACTTCAGGCCTATACAAACACATGTTTTCCACGTAGTTATACGCTTATAGAATTAAATAATCGTTTATGGATTAATAAAAAGCATGAATATTCAAGATTATATTTTATTTCAATATACTCTGCTATAAAAATATCAAATACACTAAAATGCATAAATACATCCAAATTCAAGACTCATCAGGCAGTCTTATAAAAGCTTATTCAAAATAAATGTTCTTATCAATAAACCTAATAACTAAAGCCATAACAATGTAGATAGAGTTAAATATGTTCATTGTGGCTGCATCATTAATAAAAATAATTATTCTGTGTTAGAATTTACAGAATTTCCGACCGATTTAGATTCGGGGGTGGATTTCACCTTGTTGGCGGTGGTGGGGGATGATTCCTGGGGGTTACTAGCGGGGGCTTTAGGGGAGGGAGGGGTAGGTTGGACGTTGGTTGTTGTCTGTTTCTCTTCCTCCATCTGCTCTCTCTCTTGCTCTTGACTGGTGACCTTGGCGAGGTGTAGGGCGGCGAGGAGAGCTGTAATGTAGCGGCGGACGTCTAGTTCAATACCTGTGCCAACAGAAGCAAGTGATATTACATTTACACTTATTTTGACACTATAGGACCTATACCTAACCTTTACCTACAGTATAGGTAATTTGAGGAGGCGTTTAGGTAATTTAAAATAATTTTTTGTTGACATAGGTAGCTAAAGATTTAAAGAGGCTTTTAGGTAAGTTCAAATGAACTTTTGAAACTATCACGTCGTCAGTCGGTTCGTGAGATTTCTAGAAATTTATGTACTTAAATACCTTTTATCTGTTTTCATTTATACATATCTAAAGTCTTGTTTTTTTTTCAGAAATAACAAATTAAATCTTATTCTTTGCCGGGAATCTTATACCTAAAAGTACGGTAGGTACATAGTAACAATAACCAACGTACGTAAGCACTTTCACTTTTTAATCCAAAGATTACTTAATCTGAATGATAAATCGTTTATTGCACTATGTTAAGCGTGCGGTTTGCAGTGTGATTAAGTTATTGACGTCACGACAATAAATCAGGATCAATATTTATCGTGCGACAATGTGCATTGCATTACATCTATTTTACCAAAATTTAGGTTGTTTTTGGGCAGAATTAGCAGAATTAGCCCTCTGTGCTAAATTAGCAAAATTTAGCACAGAGGGAGAAATGAAGTATAGGTGGCGCCACGTAAAAAGAGCTTGGTCGGGGAAGTAGCGGGGGTATGTTTGCGCCTGTGTTCACTCGCTGACGAACCAATAGCACTCGCTAGATCAATGGTATGAAGCGCGCCGCGTTACCTCTCCACCAATCATCGACCACTGCGCATTTTGACAGCCAGCGCTCATACGTGGCGCGATCTATAGAGTATAGAAATGTAACTCACCAGAGTTCCTAAGCTCGTTGATCTTGTAGGCGAGGTTGGCCCAGACGCGTCGCGCCGCCACCGCGCTCAGGCGGCCCACCGTCTGCATCGTGTGCAGCGCGGGGTCCGTGGTGGCCGGGGTCACTTCAGCTGCAACACCACAGTACATTAGTCGATGGTAAACCGTATGGCTATTGGCCAACTCTGATGGTACATTCCACAGATATCAAAAAGGACATTCATCATATTGTATGATAGAGACAAATCTTCCCGCCTTTCCAAGTACCAAAAACTTGATATGGCAGTATGCGAGAAACAAGTCGTCGTTTGAAAAATCACGTGAACGCGCAATTCAAAAGCGAGATAGCTAAAAGAAATCTGACAACCAACTTGTTGGTCGCGTTATACCAGTAGTAGGTTCTTTATAGCCGCGCATGACGTCTCCTCCAAAATCAAGAACACCTAGTTTTGACCATTCTAGCACTTAATACCCTATCGCGTTCACTGCCCGTGATGCACGTGGGCTAGTTGTGAGCGGTGGGACATGATACTTACTGGATGCTTCTTCAGGTGCGCCAACAGGTGGCAGGTAATGATCCAGCAGCTCCATGGCATAGGTGGCGCCACTGTCGATGTTGTGCATCGCCTTCTGCCCGTATGCAGTTGACAGCAGAGCGTTTGCTTTGGCCCATGAGATCTCCTTCAGAGACTTGACGCGTTGCTCGGCGTTCGCGCGTGCTCCGTATACCTGAAAAGAAACCTTTATATAAAACAAGCTTCCACCCGCGGCATCGCTACTAACCTAAATAAAAATATATTATATGTTATAGGCCTATGTGTTATTCTATTCCAGCGGACCTAACATGTGCAACACGAAAAACCTTCTCGTCATCGTAATCTTTTCTCCGGTCTAGCATAGTACGTTAGAGAGAGAAATACAATGTGTGTGGCACTACAACTTTGCGTTCACTCGTTTTATAAAAATCTTGTTTACGAGTCATAAACATGAACACTTTTTAAAATCTTTATTTATAGGGAAGGAAAAATATTGTGTATCATTTAATTACCTACAGTATTTCACAACATGTTGTAACTTAAGCCTTCCGTGTAACATTGTCCTGCTCATTTATTATGACCTACCTACTCATATTTTTCGAAATATATAAGAAACGGGACTACTTCCCCAATTCCCTAAAATTAAACTTTAAAACAGAGCCTAAATTAAGAATGTACAAGATCTACTCTGAGTAAGAAAACACAACAGATTAACAGATAAAAGATGATTAGAGACTTTTTCCTTGAAGTCATTTGCAGATTCAAAATACCTTAAAATCTGTGCTAACAACCTTTAGCGTAGGTACCTACTCAGCTACTTAGTACGTCAGTACAAAACAAGAAAACGCGGCTAGTTTCTAAAATAAAACAATTTATTCTCTAATCATAGCCAGCCATCTTTCAATGGATTTGGTTATTGACCACTTTCAATCATAACAATTGGAAGATCAGTGATTTGAACCCCCTGAATAGGATTGTTGTAGGCAGCTGAAGTTTTGGCGAAATAAAAATGATTATCGAACAAACATAATATTGATCCTATAATGCAACTATGGAACTAGCAAGTAGGTATGTTACTGCCATACTCAGGGGCATTATTCGGATCAATATTATGATTAAGTATGTTTGTTCAATAATAATTTTAATTTCGCCAAAACTTCAACTGCCTACAACAATCCTATTTAATTTACGCATGCATGCTTAGTCTTTTTTAAACTTTCGCGATCAGAACACATGATAAAACATAAACATTTAGTCTGCCCGTGACCACGGCTGGTGCAATCCAGTCGAAACGTCGGGAATTCGGGATAAATTCAAAATTAAATAAAGGTAAATAGCGATAAATACCCGTAAATGTATTGTTTTATTACGCATGCTTATCAAATTTCATAAAACAGATTAACATAATCAGATACTGCATGTAGTTATCGTCAGTCAATTTAAACTAATAGTGCATCCCGGTCCATTGTCCAAGAGCACACTATCAAGTGACATTGTAATCTTATCTACTGCGGCGGTCGCCGACGGAAGTTGTGTCGACTGAAGCAATCATTTTACACAACATACCCTCCCTACGTATACGTACAAAGAACTTATTGTTTATCAGTAGGGTTACCGGCGGTTTTTGTGTAGGTAGTCTATTATATAAGGTGGTTGTATGCGTCAAAAAAGCGCCACCGCTTATTTTATTTTTATTATTACGTACGATGAACAAAGGAATTAAGAAAACTGAATGTTCAGTTTGTGAAACCTATGATAATCTATTTTTTAAAACCTCTGTAATAGTTTTATTTTGTATAGCTTTGGAAGAGTAGCGAAAACAGAGTTTGCTGGCCACCAAGTGCAACTTCGCTACTCCTAAATAACCGTATTAGCGGGTAGTTTTAGATAAAAATATATCAGGAGCAAAAAGTTTGACAACAGCGAAATTAAGACCACAGACAACAATTTGGGTACACCTACGCTTTAATAAACTACAACACGTAATGAGGATGCTAAGTAGATGACATTTAAACGAATGTAGAACTACTACATTGCCTGATCGATAAATAAAACATATTTATCGATCCGGCAACGCAATACAATAATGTTTTTATATTTCAGTAATGTAATGACTAACTTCAGTAAGGAGGTCATAACATTGCATTGTTGCATTGGAATTTGCATTTTCATGAATCAATTAACTTCTGTTATTGTAAACGTTACAGATATTGTTAACAAGTATAACAGATGTCGCCAAAAATAAACTAGGTAAACTAATTTGACAGCACTAAAAATGTTCCCGTCCCGTTAGTTATTGCGACATCATAATTGACATGACACCATTATCCTCTAAAAAACAAGCCTTCTCATAAAAAAAATAGATTTATTTGCAGACAACTTGGAATCGGAGTAGCTGTAGGTACAGTAATCGACTACGAGTACCTACATTATAAGTAAAATTATGAATTTATGAGTCAATAGCTATTTCAAGCCTCATTATATTTCCTTTCTAGCTCGCTGATTATAATTAGAGTTGTTTCAATGTTTGGCCTCTATTTGTTACTTCAAATATGCCTTCGGATAAACATGCAAGCTGTACGCAACCTTTACCTACCCACAAACACGAATATTGTTATTGAAAAAATATTTTTATGGTCCGAGGATGATATTGTATTTTTTATTCAAATTACAATGATACGATGTGCCTCTACACCTTATTGATCTTATGAATCTCATTAAGTATTAATGTAAGGGAAATCGTCTTTTTGAAGCGCGATAACAAAAACAAACCTTTATCCAAAAGGACAAAATGCGTAAAATAAATTCATAGTACGTTCTAGAACCTTTATAATGTTTCTCTCGCATAAATACCTAAGTATTGAATATCGTATGAACGTAAATAAATGTAACAGGGATGAGTCAGTCAGTATCATACGAGCGACGCGGCCGACGTGACTAGGCTCGCATCACAGACACTTTCTGCCCTTGCGAACTAGATCGTTTTGAACCTTGGACCATCTGACGTAGTTTCGACTTTGACTCAGTAGGAAGTCTAGTAAACACGTCATCTAACAACAAAGTTCAGTCCAAAGTATCAAATTACGTGGGGTCCAAAAGTCAAACAGCATTTCCCAAGAAAATTCGCAACATTCATGTACTACCTACACAAAATGCAATAATTGAATTTGTATCGTAACATACACGAAATCATTTTTATGATACAGGTACCTTACCTACATTATACCTATGCCTTTATTTTATCAGGGAGTATTCAAAATATTTTGCCATATAAAAATAGAACAAATTTATAGGTAGGTATGTATTTTAATGCATTGAGATCGCAGTGTAACTTGCATTTTTAATTGAAAAACACTTTTTGAATATGTATTGAATCGGTAAGATTGGAAATGATTTTGTACATTCCATTCAAAGGTATTCCGTTTATTGTTACAAACGTCTAAGTACGTGGTTCTACAATGTCCTGTGTTTCAGTGTTATGCTTTCAGATGGAATGGAATAAACATAAATTTTATACCATAGTTTGATTATCACACCGTGTCTACGTGATCAAGCGGAGACGGTCAAAGTATAGCAACTTATCAGATACTGAAATGGTTGAGGTCAAACTACTTGATGATGATAAACATTTCCGGCAACGGATCCGGCATCATTTTAAACTGTCACCCTTTTAAATTAATGAGGCAACCACTCGCCCCATTTATAAATATTATTTCTGGTGGCGATCGGCCTCAGGCGATCTAACAACTGTTGTGTGATGTGAAGTATCTTTACTGTTTCCTATTATTATTTTATTAAATCTTTACGAGCAAATTTAATAAGCACATTCTTGAAAATATAAGGAAGTTGGAGTGTGTGTAATGTTTTTTTCGTTGTGGGTCAATGGGTAGCGGACATTGATATGAAAACATTTCATCAACTTAAGCAGAACTACTAAAGTTACCACAATACATAGTTTTTAGTAACTTATAGGTACAGGGTCAAGGAATGACCCGTGGAATTTGTTGTGGGTCAGACTTTTAGCTTTTTAGGGTTCCGTACCCAAAAGGTAAAAACGGGACCCCTTTACTAAGACTCCGCTGTCCGTCTGTCACCAGGCTGTATGCTTTATCTCATGAACACAGTTAAAATTTTCACAGATGATGTATTTCTGTTGCTGCTATAACAACAAATACTTACTAAAAACAGAATAAAATACATATTTAAGGGGGCTGGCTCCCCTAAAACAAACGTGAGTTTTTTTGGCGTATTTTGCTCGATTTTCATAACACAATGTAGACGCTTAAAATAATCACAAAATGGTACGGAACCCATCGTGCGGGAGTCCGACTCGCACTTGGCTGATTATTATAGGTAGTAGGATATTGGGGGCAATTCGGAGTGTCGCAAAAGCTAAACTAACCTAACTTAATCTATTGCCATCCTTTTTATTCCCATCGCTATGAAAGGGACGGCAACAATTTTAGTTAGCTTAGTTTAGCTTTTGCGACACTCAGAATTGCCACCATTGTAGGTAAGACTCGTTTCTAAGAGTTTAATATCTCCAAATAGATTCGTGGTCATAACTGGTTACGGATGCTGCATAATGGAGCGAAACTAGCAAATTGACGATTTATAAATAAACTACCGGTTCTCTGGCAGGCTAGTTCATTTGTAAATGCGTTGAAAGTTGTATCTGCACGGCACGTAATATCACTACTGCATTATGCATTTTTAGCGCGTAGTCAAGTCAAATTCTTTGAATTAACTTGTTACTTTCAAGTATGAGTAGGAAGTTATTAGATAGAGGAAGGAAGTATCTAAGCTCGCGTTATTGAAATTTATATCTCATTACATTTACCTACTCGTAGGTACCTAACTAACAACACTATTATCTAATACGAATTACACAACTCAACTTTGTCCGCATCAATATACCTACATTATCCTGGAATAATCAACCTCCTCCTTTTTTGAAGTTGGTAACAGAGTTAAATAAATATTTAATAAAGGGGTCCCATACTACACACGTGTTTTTTTTGCCGTTTTTTGTTCGATAGACGGCAACACGTAGACGCTTCAAATATTCAGAATGGTATGTAAACCTTCGTGCGCGAGTCCGACTCCCGCTTGGCTGACTTTTTATATAACATTCAAAAACATACTACTCCTCCTCTATAAAGTCGGTGAAGAGAACGATGATGAGGTATCAATGACCTCCTTCTTATATTTAGAATCTCGCCTGTTAGGAAATCAGCTAATTTTAGAAAGGACGAATTTGGTTCAAAATAATGTCATTATGTGCTGTGTGTAGTGTATTAAGCAAAAATTTTATTCTAGATTATATTTAAATTGTGTGTAAATAATTTGAACTCTGAATTATTTAATGGAATGACTGATCATAACAAAATTGTGTTTTGTTTTCTCTCTATTTTTTCAATAATGAGAATACATAGGTACTCATTCGAAATAATTTGGGGACTTGGGTATACTTTAACATTAAAATCTTACCTTGTTCACATGTGGCGAAATTCTGGACAGAACTGCTTGCTTGGTCGTCTCCACAATAACTTTAGGTTGTTCATTGACGATGGGAACTTTTTGTTCAAGTGTATCTATCGCTGCTGCTACTTTGGCGTCTCCGAGGGAGATAGGGTAAGCCACATAAGGGTGTGTCATGTAGGGCGCCGCTGTCGTCGCCGCGGCAACCACGCCAGCCTCTGCTGTGGAGAGGGCCCATTCCAGCAGGGAGTGGACACCTGGAGGAATAAGCTTAATGAACTAACTGGCACTAAGTATCTATCCTAATCATAAAGATACAAAAAAAAACTCAGGCCTTTACATCTTTACAAGATGATTTATACAGAGTCAGGAGGCAATCTTTGCCTACATTTAGCAGGACACTGTAGTGCATGGGACATTGTTGAAATGGAATAGGCTTGCCCAACACCTAAACCATCCTCTCGGATATAAAGGAACTGTTTATTTTTATGTAAATTTAAGCATTTTTTTCATTAAATACTCAGATTACACAAGTACATTATTATTACTAGAACAATATTGTATGCAAAATATGTTAAAATGTACTGCATAATGATCTTACCCTTTACTTTAGTGTAGAGGGCTCCAACCTGTCCCACTGCAGCGCCCACTGTGGGGATGGCCATGGCCTTCTGTACAGACTGCAGCTGAGGCATGTTGGGTGCTGAGCTTACTTCAGTGGACATCTGTGCAAAAAAGTATCATATAAATATCTTAACATACCAATTCACATTTATTATATTTGTGGGTAGAAGAAAAATTATAAAATCCAGTAAATAATCTTAATTTTAATTTCTGCTAGGTACTTATTTGATTTTTATAAAAACCTGAATATAGATTTATTTATTTTTAAATCTATAGATTATAGTTTTCAATCAAATACAAAGCAACTTTCTTTTTATACAAGTACCCTCTAAAAATTTTATTGTAGTACAATTGATTTATTTCCAGAACCTTCATTAATTACCTATGTACAATTTTTTAATTACCAAAATGAACGGCATTTTCATTATGAATGGCATTTTCATTATGGTACAATTAAAAATACAGAACAACCAAATCAAATAAACAAAATTAAATTGAGCTCACCTTGATTGCTAGGTAGGTACCTACTACAAATATTGTAGGTAAGTAATAATAAAGCAGTGAAATTCTTTGTAGTGGATAGCTAAGCAGTTTATGTTGCAAACAACTTAACGAATGCTCCTATTGTGCAAGACTGACCAAAGTGTAGAAAACTATTTAGATGACGTTATTAGGTAAGTACAAAAGGGTACTCTGTGGCTCTGTGGTACAACGTCAACTGACGATGCTGCTATGCTACTTGTTGAGCCCGGATTTGTAAATGGTGATTCAACTTTTTAGTACAATGGATATCCGAAAACTTCAACGCCAAATGCAACTTTGAGTCGTTGAATGACGCAATGCAAAGCAACCCACTTGAGAACTAAACTGAGCAAAGTAAGATTAAATAAAATGATTGTACGTAGGTACGTTACGTGTTCTCTGATCTGACAGAAGTGTGTGATTAATTTACGTAAGCTGTCGTCATAGAAAGTAGAAAACAAATCTTGATTGCAGCAGATCCGCAAAAAGACGCTAATGGACGCTAATTACAAATTTACAATTTGTCAAAATTTATGAGAAACAGAAACAAAACAAAATCATTAGAGTCTTGGACGATACAGTAGGCTTGGGCAAAAAATATCGATATATCAAAATATCGATATTTTTTTAGAAAAATATCGATATATATCGGCGATATTTTTTTCAGCGATATATCAATTTTCGATATTTATTTTCAGATATCAAAATCGATATATTTTTAAAGCTCTGCTGTGCTGTCTGCTCATGCGTCACATTTTCTTTGCTTCAAACACAAACAAAAATTACTTATTGTGTAGATAATTAATTTTTTTTTATGTCAAGCAATGAAAAACCTGTTTTTTTTTAAATAATAAAACTGATGTCAAAACAGCCAGATGTGTATTTGCTTTAAAATTTCGAATTTTTATAAATAATTGCATATTGGGCAAAAAATATCGATATATCGAAATATCGATATTTCTTGGGCGATATATAATCGATATATTTGAAAAATATCGATACGATAAATATCGATATTTTTTTTCCATTTGCCCATCCCTACGATACAGACACAAAGAAGCTAACAAACAAAAACAAAAAAAAACCAAATCCAAGAAAAACACTAAATTTCATGCTAAAAATAGACAGCAAAGCAAAGCAAAGCCAAGCGACTTGAAATTGACATTTGTTATTTTTGACATACGCATATTGACATGACCTTTCTGACTTTTTGACGGGAATTCGAGATGTCAAGTTGTCTTTTTTGTTTTATTTTCCAAAACTTGTGTTTGAGCGAATGTTAATGTGTAATAATGGTGGATTATTAACTGTTAAGGTTAGTTAACTGTTAAGGCATTACATGCTCTTTGATGTGGGATCTTTACTATAATTTCATCGACTTTTGAGAGAACTCGAAATGCAATGATATTCAGTTTTGTTTCATTTGCCCACACTTATGTATGTTCCCGAACACTTAACAGTTAATAATCCACCATTATTACACATTAATATTCGCTAAAACACAAGTTTTGGAAAATAAAACAAAAAAGGCAACATGGCACCTCGAATTCCCGTCAAAAAGCCATCATTGATCTCAAGACACAGATTAGTTTGAATTTAGTATCAAAGAAATTAAACTGTTTTTAACCCGTCATGAATATTACTGTGGCTAAAATAAAATAAAATGTACAAGCCGTGCGAAGTCAAAATAAAGAGAAAAAAAAACCCGACACTGGCACTGGCATGACACTGGCAGAATTGTGACAAGTGACAACGCTAGTCACAGTAGCCACAATCTGTTCCAATCCAAATTTCCAAGCAGAATAAGTAAAATTTAACGACGCATAACTTTTTTAATGGTATCTCATTCTTTTTAATTTAACACACTATCTTTTCGCTATAGCCTACAATAATGCTTGAATTCTAAACTATTCTGTAGAAAGTTTTGACAGACCAAACCAAACTAAAAATCGATGTTTTGTTTTGTTTGTTTCGTTCGAAATGAAATGAAAAAGTCGAGTAGCAGCAAGTAGCAGTTACAAAATAAATTAGAAGGAATAATCAAAGGGAAAATAAACACAAGCTAATACTTGGGGGAAAAGCTATGGCTTCTATGGTGAAAGAGAAACGTCGAGGGGTAAGTTTATGAAACTAATAAAATAAAATCTCTTCAATCAATTTCTTATAGGTAATTATTTTGACTCATTGTTTTACGCAGCATTTAATCCTTACTACGTCTTCCTATTCATATTGCAGAAGAAAAAAACAAAAGAAAAATTTCCAACTTTAAAGGAAAATGAATCTATTTCTTCTAAAAATGTAGCTCAAGAAGTTAGTGGTCAGAAACATGTCCAAGAAATTGAAGAGGTTGTGGCTGGAAATTCTGTAGAACAGGCCGACATTATTGAAGATTCGTCACCTAAAATTGACCTAGAGGTAGAAAATGTAAACAAAGCTATGGAACAAATTGTATCCAAAGAAAAAACTCCTGAAAATGAAAACTCATCATCACAAGCAACTTGGACTGAAAATATTTCTAGTAACATAGCAAAACCATCATCCACAGAAATAGATAATTACAAAGATTTAAATGACAAACTTAAAAGAATGGCCATACCTGAACCAAGCTTAAAGATTGATGAAGAATGGCTAGAAAATCCAGAAAGCTATTTACAATTCAAGAACAATGAAATGCCAAAAGAATCAGTTGGCTCCTCTGAAGTTATTTTAGTTGATAGTGTTGTGCCCTCTGCTCCAATGTGTATGGAACAAACAGAGCCAGGAGCTCCGCCTGAGGAAGACTTAATGCAAGATGAAATTAGAAACAAAAAGCTAAAAACTGGCATGTCACTTAATGAAGCTATTAGAGTGTATGGAGGGAAAGAAATAGCAGCTGTGAAGGAATTAAGCGACAGAGAAGAGGCTGATGTGATTGCAGGACCTGAATTTCCTCCTGATCATCCTTTAATTGATCTGCTATCCACATTCAGGTAGGCCATTTTCTTTTGCATGAAATGGAATTGATTGTAAACATGGAACAAATACCGCTCAGAATGTTGCTTAAGTTTGACTATCTATCAAGAATGTCTTAGCAAGCTTTGCCACAAGCTCTTTATACACACATTTTTCATACAAGCGCACCAGGTTTGGAAACTTTTGATATACAAATAGTACAATAGCTAAACATAGAGCCAAGTCAATATTCTAACAAGTACTACAAAATAATATTCCCCCACACATAAAGGACCACCTTTGAGTCTAAATGCGGAAAAGGGAGTCCCTGTTACATACATAATATACATTATACATACACGATAATATTCTTCCAGAACTTCAATAAGAGCAGTGGAACGTGAGAGGACCAGACTGGCCGCAGAATTTGCAGAAGAAGAAAAATTCAGATCTACACTATGGAAGGTTGAGAAGCAGAGCATCCACATTACAGAACAATGCAAGTGCACTTTGAAAGTGGACATGAAAGCTACTTATGAACGTGCTGAATTGATGAAGGGAAAGATACCAGCGGCCAAGCTTAGGCTGCAGGTGCTTTTGAAAGAGGTCCAGGAGTCTTATTGTGTACACCAGCATGCAGCAATGCTGGCTCATTGTCAGGTAACTGTTATATCATTAAAAAAAATAACTAGCAATTTTTATTATTTTTTTCCAAATTTCATCTGCGATCAGTTCCTTTACTATGAGCAGATTGTTTGTCGTTGCCGTGTCGGGTAGAGCTCACCCCTGGTTCACCTCACTATTTACATCTTATATCTTAAACAACACTGTTTAAATTTCAGATTGAAGATCTTATCTTAGACACAATACAAGTCAACAAAAACAATATACGGGAAAACCTTTCGTTAATATTACAAGCTTTAAGAGCGAGCGATGGCGCTCCAGACGTGTTGCCGGCCGCACTGCAGCGCTGGGCGGAGATATTAGCCGGCGCTTTGATCGATGAGCGGGATTTGAGGCAGCTATTCTTTTTAATGCATCATCTGTTCAGGTATTCAATCTCATTACACAATGAGTTTCACATTTCTTTTTTTACGTTTTTGACGTCATAAGAAGGAGGATTGTTTGAATCATTACAAGTATGAATCCCGTCAAAATCGATCTTATTAAAATACTAAAAAATTTATAATAATAATTTCTGTATCTATAATATTAACGCTTTACCAGACAAACCCGTTCTGTCCGGTGGGCGGCGCGCGTGATCCACACCCGTGTGACAGACAGCGTGACCGCCGCGCGTACCCTCGCTGTGCTCGACATTTTGCTCACCAAACTGCTCTTGGAAGCCGCTGCTGAGTGTGATGAAGGTTAGTTATAATGTTAACAGACTATAGGAAAGAAGATTTAGATTTAAAAACATTAAAATACATGGATATGTCTAATGCGGACACGACCTGATTCTGAGCTGAAATCAGAACATTTCATCAAGTTAAGCAAAATTAAAGTCCGTTTGTTACAATTTCTCATTTTTCCTACTCTACACAAGGGCCTCCGGCATGGCTTGACGACTTTAAAAGCCGGATACGACACTTAAACGTACCCCCCGAAGCACATGAGCGCAGCAGTGACAGCTCAGAACGTCGTCGCTTAACTTCAGTGATCTATCAAGAACGTCTCTGCTAGCTACGGCACGAGCGGTTCTTGTTATGTGAGTGTTATTTGTTGTCAGAGATGGAAGGTGCGTGGGAGGAGATGGACATCCGCGGCGGGCGCGGCGCCGTCAGCGCGGGCGCCCTGCGCGAGCGGGACCTGCTGGCGCTGCTGCGCGCGCTGCCGCTGCACCAGCTGCTGGCCAAGCTGGTGCTGTTCGACCACTCCGTGAGTACCTCCTACACATCCCCGAGCACATGCCGTGTCTTTATTAGATGATCCGGTTCAACAGGACCACTTCGTGTCCAGCTTGAATCACTAACATTTTCACCCTTCTCGCTTCTCCATTCTTGGTATGTCCATCCTGAACGGAACATTGTAATGCCCGAGACATCGATAGGAAGGGGGCTTTCCTGAATGAAATAATTAATTGTACGAGCCCAGAGCTAAAGTTTATTACCTAGTTTGTGAGTTAAACACCGAAATCCGTAATAAGAGTATATTGAAGTTAAAAAGTACAAGTGGATGATAGAATACTCATCCGTTCACGGTCGCGGCTATTGCTTAACTAATTGATCTAGGTCGCGTTTGATTTAGGTACTGTGTCAGCGTTTTGTACGTGAACCGTACATTAATATTCAAATATTTTTCCCAGGACTTCAGACAAGCGACGGAGTACGACTGGGGCGACTCGTCCGGCGGGCGCGGACTGCTGAAGAGCTGCTGCGGCGTGCGCGCGCTGCTGGCCGTGCTGAGCCGCGCGGCCCAGCACCGCGCATACTCGCGTCTGCACGCGGCCGCGCGCGGCGTGGCGTGCGGCGCGCTGGCGGCGCTGCACGCGCTCTACCGCAGCCCCAGGTATGTACTGTACGCGGCCCAGCACCGCGCATACTCGCGTCTGCACGCGGCCGCGCGCGGCGTGGCGTGCGGCGCGCTGGCGGCGCTGCACGCGCTCTACCGCAGCCCCAGGTATGTACTGTACGCGGCCCAGCACCGCGCATACTCGCGTCTGCACGCGGCCGCGCGCGGCGTGGCGTGCGCCGCGCTGGCGGCGCTGCACGCGCTCTACCGCAGCCCCAGGTATGTACTGTACGCGGCCCAGCACCGCGCATACTCGCGTCTGCACGCGGCCGCGCGCGGCGTGGCGTGCGCCGCGCTGGCGGCGCTGCACGCGCTCTACCGCAGCCCCAGGTATGTACTGTACGCGGCCCAGCACCGCGCATACTCGCGTCTGCACGCGGCCGCGCGCGGCGTGGCGTGCGGCGCGCTGGCGGCGCTGCACGCGCTCTACCGCAGCCCCAGGTATGTACTGTACGCGGCCCAGCACCGCGCATACTCGCGTCTGCACGCGGCCGCGCGCGGCGTGGCGTGCGGCGCGCTGGCGGCGCTGCACGCGCTCTACCGCAGCCCCAGGTATGTACTGTACGCGGCCCAGCACCGCGCATACTCGCGTCTGCACGCGGCCGCGCGCGGCGTGGCGTGCGGCGCGCTGGCGGCGCTGCACGCGCTCTACCGCAGCCCCAGGTATGTACTGTACGCGGCCCAGCACCGCGCATACTCGCGTCTGCACGCGGCCGCGCGCGGCGTGGCGTGCGCCGCGCTGGCGGCGCTGCACGCGCTCTACCGCAGCCCCAGGTATGTACTGTACGCGGCCCAGCACCGCGCATACTCGCGTCTGCACGCGGCCGCGCGCGGCGTGGCGTGCGGCGCGCTGGCGGCGCTGCACGCGCTCTACCGCAGCCCCAGGTATGTACTGTACGCGGCCCAGCACCGCGCATACTCGCGTCTGCACGCGGCCGCGCGCGGCGTGGCGTGCGCCGCGCTGGCGGCGCTGCACGCGCTCTACCGCAGCCCCAGGTATGTACTGTACGCGGCCCAGCACCGCGCATACTCGCGTCTGCACGCGGCCGCGCGCGGCGTGGCGTGCGGCGCGCTGGCGGCGCTGCACGCGCTCTACCGCAGCCCCAGGTATGTACTGTACGCGGCCCAGCACCGCGCATACTCGCGTCTGCACGCGGCCGCGCGCGGCGTGGCGTGCGGCGCGCTGGCGGCGCTGCACGCGCTCTACCGCAGCCCCAGGTATGTACTGTACGCGGCCCAGCACCGCGCATACTCGCGTCTGCACGCGGCCGCGCGCGGCGTGGCGTGCGGCGCGCTGGCGGCGCTGCACGCGCTCTACCGCAGCCCCAGGTATGTACTGTACGCGGCCCAGCACCGCGCATACTCGCGTCTGCACGCGGCCGCGCGCGGCGTGGCGTGCGCCGCGCTGGCGGCGCTGCACGCGCTCTACCGCAGCCCCAGGTATGTACTGTACGCGGCCCAGCACCGCGCATACTCGCGTCTGCACGCGGCCGCGCGCGGCGTGGCGTGCGGCGCGCTGGCGGCGCTGCACGCGCTCTACCGCAGCCCCAGGTATGTACTGTACGCGGCCCAGCACCGCGCATACTCGCGTCTGCACGCGGCCGCGCGCGGCGTGGCGTGCGGCGCGCTGGCGGCGCTGCACGCGCTCTACCGCAGCCCCAGGTATGTACTGTACGCGGCCCAGCACCGCGCATACTCGCGTCTGCACGCGGCCGCGCGCGGCGTGGCGTGCGGCGCGCTGGCGGCGCTGCACGCGCTCTACCGCAGCCCCAGGTATGTACTGTACGCGGCCCAGCACCGCGCATACTCGCGTCTGCACGCGGCCGCGCGCGGCGTGGCGTGCGCCGCGCTGGCGGCGCTGCACGCGCTCTACCGCAGCCCCAGGTATGTACTGTACGCGGCCCAGCACCGCGCATACTCGCGTCTGCACGCGGCCGCGCGCGGCGTGGCGTGCGGCGCGCTGGCGGCGCTGCACGCGCTCTACCGCAGCCCCAGGTATGTACTGTACGCGGCCCAGCACCGCGCATACTCGCGTCTGCACGCGGCCGCGCGCGGCGTGGCGTGCGGCGCGCTGGCGGCGCTGCACGCGCTCTACCGCAGCCCCAGGTATGTACTGTACGCGGCCCAGCACCGCGCATACTCGCGTCTGCACGCGGCCGCGCGCGGCGTGGCGTGCGCCGCGCTGGCGGCGCTGCACGCGCTCTACCGCAGCCCCAGGTATGTACTGTACGCGGCCCAGCACCGCGCATACTCGCGTCTGCACGCGGCCGCGCGCGGCGTGGCGTGCGGCGCGCTGGCGGCGCTGCACGCGCTCTACCGCAGCCCCAGGTATGTACTGTACGCGGCCCAGCACCGCGCATACTCGCGTCTGCACGCGGCCGCGCGCGGCGTGGCGTGCGGCGCGCTGGCGGCGCTGCACGCGCTCTACCGCAGCCCCAGGTATGTACTGTACGCGGCCCAGCACCGCGCATACTCGCGTCTGCACGCGGCCGCGCGCGGCGTGGCGTGCGCCGCGCTGGCGGCGCTGCACGCGCTCTACCGCAGCCCCAGGTATGTACTGTACGCGGCCCAGCACCGCGCATACTCG
Source organism: Xanthorhoe designata (assembly GCA_963582015.1). NCBI lineage: Eukaryota > Metazoa > Arthropoda > Insecta > Lepidoptera > Geometridae > Xanthorhoe > Xanthorhoe designata. The sequence continues at coordinate 1,711,352 of OY757040.1, forward strand.
CGTCTGCACGCGGCCGCGCGCGGCGTGGCGTGCGGCGCGCTGGCGGCGCTGCACGCGCTCTACCGCAGCCCCAGGTATGTACTGTACGCGGCCAAGCGTAAGGCAAGTCAAAGGATATAATATGGCATAAAAAGTAAGTAAGTTCGTATGAGCAAGTGGCCAACTATGTCGGAACTTTTAGGCTGCCTTCAGGCCTCCGTCATGGCTTAACGATTTTAAAAATCGGGAATTATTGTTGTACAGAGCGCCGTACCTCAAAGAGCTAGAAGACACGATAACAGCAGAACTGCACGCGGCGTTTGCAGAAGGCTTCGCTCTATTCGGTACAGAAGAGCTTGAGAAGCTGCCGACGCTGCTGCTCACGGATGCCGTCGCTAAAGAATACTGTCTCACTTTCATTATGGGACTACATGGTAAGTTTTTTGTCCAAGCTACATATCGGTGAAAGAATTTTTGAAATCGGATTGTAGTTTCGGAGATTACGCCAAACATACAAACAAACAAACCAACTTTACCTCGTTATAATATTACTAGCTTACTCGCCTGCGGCTTGGTACCTACCTTGTTATAATATAGAGCCTGTAAAGTCCATGCTACACATCAGTAAAATAATTTTTGAAATCGGAGTTTCGGAGATTACACCTAAATTTAAGTCGGATTAATATTTTTTTCTATTTTGCAACTTGTAATTTGATGACTATTTGCAGAGAAGTCCCGCAAGAAGATGGAGTGTCTGTCGATAGAGGCGCCCGTGCTGCCGTGCGCGCTGCGGCTGCGCATGATCACGCGCGCTGCAGCCGACAGACTGCATGACCACGACTTGGCGAGGATAGTGCTGGACTTCTTGTTGCAGGTATGTCTTAGGGCCTAAAGGGGTCGGGCAAACTTTCTTAGTAGAGGGGGCAGAAAGTTTAAGAAACTTCATAGGAGGGCCAGCCCCTGGATTGTGTAACTTGTTTCATATTGTATCAAAGCAAAAATCACAATAAATCGCGAAAATAACTGTCAGATTTAACGCTGATTGAGTAAATTAGTAAGTAACTTACTTAATTACCGTCATATTTGACAGTTGTTTTCGCGATTTACTGTGATTTTTGCTTTGATACAACTTGGATACAATGTGAAACAAGTTACACAATCAGGGGGCAGAATTATAGTTACTAATATAATAAGTGAATTGTATTGAGCTTCATCAGCTACTTAAAATTGAACCAGTACCATCCCTGAACCGATTATATTTTATGAACAAAGTTATTTGATCTACAGACGGGCATAGTTCGCAAGTCCGCGGCGTGCAAGTTAGGCTGTGAGCCGGCGGCCAGGGAATGTATTCCTCAGCTGCTCACTGCCCACCCTTACTTAAGAGCTCTAGCTTTGCATACCGTCGCAGAGTTGGTACAAGGTATGTATAAAAAAAAGCCCCAATTACTCATTAAATATAGGCTAGGGCAAGGCACATAAATCAATGAAAATCGACAAACTATTAACCTTGCTTCGGAGGGCACGTTAAATTGTCGGTCCCGGCTTTTAATGTCGTTAAGCCATGACGGAGGCCTTAAGGCGGCCTAAAAACTCCATCACCAGAGTTGGCCACTTGCTCATACGAACTTACTTACCAATATCACAGAAACAATAAAACAATAAGCAGGACCGAGTAACAATAAGAATATTTACCTAACTTGTCGCCAAACAAAATTTATCGCCATCACGAAAATCCGCGAAAACAACTGTCACATTTATCGCTAAAACTGCTTTTACCGTCAAATCTTAGTTTTACTGTCATATTTGACAGTTGTTTTCGCGATATGCTGTGACATGTTTACATGTTTATGTTGATGGAAAAAAAAGAATTTGTATCGCGACAAGTTAGCAATACCCCGCAGTTCTCAACTACCCCATTAACATGTTTATGTTGATGGAAAATAAAAAATCAAACTAATCTAATACCTCTTGTTCTTCAGTGGAAACTCTAGAGCCGTCGACAGTGAGCGTGTTGCAAGTGAACAAATGGCGGCCAAGTGAGCAGGAGATGCGGTCCGTACTGGACGACTGGTCGCAACGCTGTCCCACGCTGCTGCAGCAACTGTTGCTGCAACTCGACTACACGCCACACTCGTACGTATTTATTTATTTATTTATTAAAGGCAACGCCAACAGTACACATAATTACACTTTATAAAAAAAAAACATTCATATAAAAATACTATACGTACTTTGTATACGTATTGGAGTTCTCATATGCCCGGTTCCTATATCGAACCAAAGACGATTAATATAATCGTCTTTGATCGAACGTACGGATGACCGTAAGTCGATCGTCATAGCAACGTTGTTATCTGTCAAAAAGTTTCATACATTTTATGTTGTTTATACAACGTTTCTATAGAGATAGATCGACGCTCATCCGTACGTTTGATATAGGAATCGGGCCATAGAGTAGCGTACGTGACCGTTGATATATCACATTGGCGGTTAGGGAAGGAGGCTTATGCTTAGCAGTGGGCCACAAAAGCTGAATAATGAATGAATTAATGAATGAATGAAAATACTTTATTGTACATTTACAAAAGAAACTTAAGAGTAAACCTTAAGAATTATTGTACAATGGGCGGTCTTATCACTAAGAAGCGATCTCTTCCAGACAACGTTTGGATGGAATGAACAAGAATGAGATGGTTGGAATGGCAGGGGTGCACAAATGTATAAATTTTAATTAAACAATCGCAAAATGACCTAAACATTAAACATGTACCTACTACTATATCATATACAAACTAAATAATACCTACATAAAATACTTACATACCTATAAAATAGACCTAATTCTTACATAAATACTCAATAATAATAATAATAAATAAACACTTAGGTACTTACATAAATAAATAATAATAACATGCATACAAAGTGATCTTACAGTATATTATAAGATTTGAGAGTTGATGATGATAAAGATTTCATACATCTTACATAAAATCACCCCTCTTTCCCATGGGGGTAGACAGATATCACGGATCTCCACTTGCTACGATCCTGGCACTTCTTTCGCCTCTTTCACTCTCATTATATCTTCATACAAGCTCTCCGGTTTAGGGTACTTCTGACCTTCTGACTTGATGATTTCATAGTTTAATTATATTCCAGTGGTCTGGACATATCCGTGCAGCTGCAGCTCGGTCGGTGGCTGTGCACGTACTCGTGCACGGGCGCGCTACAGCTGGAGCACGCGTGGCGCGTGCTGCTGCGCCTGCGCACACACCGCGCGTGCTGGCGCGTGCCGTGCGGGGCGCCGCCGCCTGACCCCGAGCCCACTGATCTCTTCTCTATGGCGTATGCTGTGCTTTCTTCCGAGTGGGGGCATTCTATTCCTCTGGTTGGTTATTTATTGCAAATCACTTGCAACGCTTATTTGAATTTCTAGATTTAGAGCCCGATTCTATATGCTATCTATATATTCGAATATATTTTTATATATTTTTTTTATTTAATATAATGTGCCTGATGGTAGTCCTCTGAAAATAATACTTTTCTAGGGAACTAACGCTATTTTATCCATCCCGCATTTATTGATGAATTGATAACTTCCCGTCGAGGCGATATGAAAGTAACTAGGGATCACCAAATCAAAAAACAAGTGTTCAGTTTTCCTACTTATCCTTTAATAGCATGTCGTTAAGCCATGACGGAGGCCATTAGGCGGCCTGAAAACTCCGTCAGCAGAGTTGGCCACTTGCTCATACGAACGCACGATAGCATGCCCTAAATTTTCAATGGATTCCTCTGATATAATAATATAATTAAATAGTGACACAGCACATTTTATAAGTATTCTAATGATATAACAATGTTAACAGATATGCTCGCAAGGTGTGAATGCGATCTTCACGCTGTGCGCGACGCGGCCGCGCGAGGCGGTGCACTGCTTGGCGCCCGTCATGCTGCTCATGCCGCAGTCGCCAGAGTCCGTCTCGCTCACACCACAGTAAGTTTACGTACTGATCTCTGTCGCGCGCTCTCTCTCGCACTCAATACCAATAATGTCTATGAACCATGGACCTAGTAACTATACTAGGTACTAACCTGTAGGCCTAACATGTGCATCGCGTCGAGACGACAAATGCAATTATATCGATAATGTCAAACTGGTCTAATGTACTATGTTAGAGCAGGAGAGAATATTTTGTCGACGACGAGATGATTTCTCGTGTTGCAAATGTTAGGCCCGCTGGACGAACAGCGAGCGTGCTGCCGAGAAGGACAAAAAATGCAGTGAATCCACAGTTTTGTAGTATAAAATTCAAAGCATCAAGTTTCCGGCCATACAAAAAGCGACACGCTATGAGGGACCAAAGATATAATGCTGTGTCTCTTTCAGTCACAAGAAAGTTGTATGATTCTTCTCTATAAATTCTTCTTTGTTTTAGTGTGACTGAGAAAGGAATACACAGCGCTCTATTTTTTGCTTACTCTACGCTATGATCAGATCTGCTCCTTACTTGGGTGTGAGCGAGACGGATTCTGGTGACTGAGTCCGTCTCGCTCACACCTAAGTAAGGCTGCGTTTCCATTGATGCGGAGCTGCGCGGAGCGGTGCTTAGCGGTGCACGAATTGACCAATCACTATGCTCGAAATCTCTGCTCCGCTTCAATGGAAACAGCACGAGCGGAGCGGGGCAGAGCGGAACGGATATTCATATAAAATTCATAGAAAGCGAGGTGATGCGGAGCGGAGGACAGCGGGGCGGTGCGTTGCGGGGGGTAGCTAGGAGAGCGAAGCGGCTCCGTTCCGCTCCGCTCCGCTTCAGTGGAAACACTCACCACTTTTCAGCGCTATCTCCGCACAGCTCTGCGTCAATGGAAACGCAGCCTAAGCTTTACGTACGAAGGTAGCGTACCTAGACATACTGGCGAAATTAATATTCTGTTTGTATTGAAGGTTTGGCGAGCTGTTTACCATCCTCCTGAGTTGCGGGCCCAACCTGGTGCAGAGAGCGCTGGGCCGCGGCGGCGCGTCAGGCGCGGAGCTGCTGCTGCGGCTCGTGCTCAGCCAAGTTGTGATGAAGCAGTGAGTCATAGCCACCATTCACCATTCCCGGCTTTAAAAGTCGTTAAGCCATGACGGAGGCCTATAGGCGGCCTAAAAACTCCGTCACCAGAGTTGGCCACTTGCTCATGCGAACGAACGAACCATTCACATTACAAAAAGATTACTTAAGGTGTCTGTACGCACCAAACTAAAATAAACCACCAACCAACGGTGCACGAGATCTCGTTCGGGACGAACTACTAGTTATACATTCAGTTTTTTTTTTCAATTCCTTTGTTCAAAGGAATTGAAAAAAACTGAATGTTCCGTTTGTGAATCATATCACAAGCTTTTTATAATACCTCTGTAATATTTTTATTTTGTATAGTTTAGGAAACAAAATGAAAATTCAAAAAAAATTCAAAACAAAACAAAATTCAACGCAAACTTAGGGAGACCTATGCCCAGCAGTGGGTAAAGTCGGGCTGTGGATGATGATGATGTTATAGTTCAGGAGGAGGAGCGCAGTTGCACTTGGTGGCCACCAAACTCTGTTTTCGCTACTCTTCCTAAACTAAACTATCACACTAATATTATAAAGGTGAAAGTTTGTGTGTAAGTGTGTTTGTTACTCTTTCACGCTCAAACGGCTGGACGGATTTGAATGAAATTTGGTACCAGAATTGGTTATACCCTGGATTAAAGAATAGGCTACTTTTGATCCCGGTATTCCCACGGTAACGGGAACTATTCACCACGGGATTCAGCTAGTACAAAATAAAACTGGGGGAAATGTTTGCAGGCCGTATGTATTTCCCGCATGGCTGCACGCACTGTGGCGGGTGCCGGCCGCGCTCAGTATACTCGACATCGCCGCGCTGGCCGTGCGGGACTGGTACACGATGGATCTCTTTGCAAACACCCTAATACGGGTAAGATTAACGTTTAGGTACCTTGTCGTATGTCGTATAGTTCGCGCCACGTAAAAAGAGCGCTGAGGGGAAGTAGTGGGGGTATGTTTGCGCCTGTGTTCACTCGCCGACGAACCAATAGCACTCGCTAAATCAATGGTATGAAGTGCGCCGCAACACCTCTCCACCAATCATCGACCACGGAGCAGTTTGACAGCCAGCGCTCTTTTTACGTGGCGCGACCTATACCTTGTCGTATGTCACCATGGGACAGGCAATAGTCCTGGCATGTAAAAGCAATAGTTGTGGCACTTTGTTATAAGTTTAGTTATGTGAATTGTATTTAACTGTTTGTTTTCCTAAGAAATATAATAAAAGAATGGCTTCAACCATAGTTGCGGCAGGTGTTGATTACGCAGTGTATATTAAAGAAATAACTTATGGATAAAATAGCCAGAAGCTATTTTAAAATACTTAAAAACTATAAATGTCAACTAATGACATTTATTATCCCAGGAAGAGAATGCCCAGGAGCACTTAAACAACGCAGTTCGCTTCGCCTTCACCTCTCCTCTACTGTGCGAGTGTTTGCTTCGCGTGGCTCACTCGCAAGAGGTGTCGTCTACTCTCTTTGACTCACTGTTGACCGCGCTGTGTCGACAGCGAGCCGCCTCGCAGCGGGTTCACGTGGATAATGCGCTGCAGGTCAGTGGAAATTGAGCTTTATAGGTAGGGAATAATATTTTTAGTGTTAAATATATTTTTGAAGATTTCTCACAGCTTTCATTTATAAAACAAGGTTTGAAGATGAAGTCCAATTATTTTTCCTGATTGGAAATTGAGTCCATCAGCCCTAAATCAATAGGGTTGCTTTCAACTGAGGTCAAGTTTTGTCAAGCGCAAGTTTTCTGTACAATATATTTTGAGAAAGACATTTACAAAAAGGAAATCGTATCCCATGAAAACAAATCCAGAATTCGTTTAAGTGCATGGTCACTCGTCATCATCAATCTCATTGGTTAATTTCTTCTCAATAACTTCATTTTTTACAGAAAATAAGAACGAAGATATCATCAGAGGATCTTATAATATACAGATGTGCGAACGCAGCTGTCGTCGCGCCGTTCCAACATCCCTCACACCTGACGCTGTGGAGACTATTCTTCCACATGTACTTAGAGAGACCGCGTGATGTTGAGTGAGTCTATTTTATCAGAAGATCAGAATTAAGTTCAGATTAAAGGTATATATCTATCCGAACGCTTGGACGTCGTGGTTCGCTGTTGGATGCTATTATTATCTTATAGGTGAGTATGGGTCGCGCCACGTAAAAAGCTGGCTGCCAAACTGCGCAGTGGTCGATGATTGGTGGAGAGGTAACGCGGCGCACTTCATACCATTGATTTAGCGAGTGCTATTGGTTCGTCACCGTCAGCGAGTGAACACAGGCGCAAACATACCCCCGCTACTTCCCCGACCGCGCTCTTTTTACGTGGCGACCTATCAGACCGCACTAGCCGGAACTGCGAATTGAATTCTCCATTCAGTACATTTATATGGCAACAGTTCTAAAACTTATTTTTCTAACAAATGAAAAAGTGTTTGTAGTTCAGTTGTAAGAAACTTTTTAGGAATTTGTAGAAGAATTTTAACTACCCTACAATGGGTCACCGTTTGCCTAGATTTTACGGAAAGGAAATAAACGCAATCTGGAGATAGAAGTACATTTAAGAACTATAAAAAATGTTCCCTAACTTTGTAATTTCAGTCCCCGAGAGCCGGCTTGGCTGCCTTGCGGCCCACTATTCTTCAGCGGGCTCATAAAATCCCGAACGCTAGCACAAATAAAGAAACGGCTGCTCGAAACAGCCGCGTTCCATCAAAACGAAGCAGCATCCTATAAAACAGAACCCGAATCGATTCCGCCGGGAAATCGAGTCTTTAGATCAGCTTCGATTGTAAATGACTATCAGAATCTACTACCACCTCTGACGATTACCGATTTGATGGATGAACCGTTAAGTGATTATGAGGATTCCGATTCAGATGGTGAAACTAGTTCTCAGCATTTCGAGATAGATGGCAGCACTGAGGAGGCGATGGATGTGGAGAAGAAACGGATTGATATGTTGGCGTCGTATCATTCCGGAGCTGAAAAGTAAGTTCGATTATTCATATACTTAATATAAATAAATAGCTGCGCCCCGCGGTCAATAGTTACCGTTCCCGTGGGAATACCGGGATCAAAAGTAGCCTATATGTTAATCCAAGATATAAGCTATCCTAGTACAAAATTTCATTCAAATCTGTCGAGCCGTTTGAGCGTAAAGGAGTAACAAACATTCACACTTACAATATTAGTGTGATAATGTACCCATACTTATATTCTTGGACATTGACAGAGAAATATACATTAATTTTAGCGTACGGCTCGTATGTAACATTCGACTAGATTTATAACCATTGTTTCTCCCAGAATGATGCGAGATTACTCCCGTTGGTTGGAGGAAGGAGAGAAGGTGCAAGCTTTGCCGCCGAACGCTGACATCGCACGCTACATACTGCCGCAGGTACTGACTATAAATTGATGAGATTAACACACATCAAACAAGACTGAGTATGGTTACACAAACTGTTTATTTAAAACTTTCTGCTCCCCGTGAATTCCCACGTGTGGGACCCGATTAAATGTAACCATGTCCTTTCCCAAGGTCTACAGCATTTATTTTTCTCAAAAAGGCATAATATTACAAAGTAAAGTACAGAGCAGTCAGTGATTTATCTATCATACTAGTTCATTCGGAAAGTCCATGCTACACATCGGTGAAAGAATTTTTGAAATCGGATGAGTAGTTTCGCAGATTACCCCAAACATACAAACAAACCAACTTTACTTCTTTATAATATTGGTATAGATATAAATAAAAATAAATAAATATCTCCTAAATAAATAAACGACCTCTGTGGCGCAGTTGGGTGAAGGCCCGAATGAGATGCTTAGGTTGCGGGTTCGATCCCCGCCGCGGGACAAATGTTTGTATGTTCTACAGATATTTGTTCCGGGTCTGGATGTTTTTCTATCTATAATATGTATGTATTTTACAAAAAAAAAATTATCTAAGTAGTATATCAGTCATCTGGTTACCATAACTCAAGCATTAAGTTGCTTAGCTTGGGACTAGATGACGCTGTGTGGAATGTCCAAGAATATTTATTTATATATTTATTTATCCTATAAATAAAAATAAATATAGATATAGATTAGTATATAGATAGCAGTATGGATATGTAAATGTTTTGTTTTACTTGTAAGGCTCTTGAAGAAGCGTGGAACCAAACGCTATCCCGCTGCCGGCCGCCGCCCAACCCTGAGCTCGACACTTTCATCCGTCCCGAACCGCCTCCGCCATTCAACTCCGACACTCCGAAGACTCCTCTACAAACCGCCATCTCCAGCATTCTGAGCATCAAATGCCGCTCGCCTATAAGGTACGACCTTATTTAATACTAGCTAACTTGCCCGTGGCTTCGCTCACGTGGTACTGACCTTGATAAAATATAGCCTTTGTTCATTCGGAAAGTTTAAGCTACAAATTGGTGAAAGAATTTTTGAAATCGGATGAGTAGTTTCGAAGATTACCCCAAACATACAAACAAACAAACCAACTTTATAATATTAGTATAGATAACACGATATGACAAATCGATAAATAAGAGAACAAGTACAGAAGACCCATTTCAATACGACATTGATTCAAATAGCGACACTTACGTCGCAACAAATTGCAGTTCAGCTCGGACAAACGCCTCGTGGTGATCGTTAAAAGTGCCATTTCATTCCTACGTAACTCTGAATATCGGGCGACGCGCGAAAGGCAACCTTAACCCAAACAGGTTGCAGTCGGAATTTATCTTACTAAACAACGGAGTGGGCTAGGCCTGAATTAACACCTCAGTATAAGTTGCCAAAATAAATTGTCTGAAATAAATGTAAAGACCTTATGATGATAACCAACGGCAGCGGTTTAAAGATCATTTGTCTTTGGAAGATTCCTCGATCGAAACGAGATATCAAACTCGTTTCTTCAATGATATAGCAGGAACATGTTATGTTAATTTAATCTTATACTGCAGTGACTTACAGCTTAGGTAACGTTTTGGGCTCATTAGATTGGTCCTAGATTATAGAATGTGATTTTATAGGGTCTGATCATTGAGATGTATTATAGATCCACAATAAGACAAATAAAATGTAAACGCCACAGCTTGATACACTGCCACAACTCTGAGTTTTTCTTTTTTGCGTACAATCGACATTGAACATTACAACAAACGACATAACGTCTACATTCAAATGTCAAATGTCATTGTAGAACATTGAATTTGCTCGCACATTTTTTGAGTGTTTATATAATTATTTAAGTGTGATTGTGACTCTTTAATACATCTCAATGGGTCTGATGATGAAGTAGGAAAGATTATAACCATCGAGGATTTTCTTTTACCTTAAATGTCTACTCTATATAATGATTACTGTTTTTGTATTTTGTCTAGCTTATAAAGTTTTGTGGCATTTTTTTTTAATTAAGTAGTCTCATTTTGTGTTAGCTGTGATTTGTCATGTGAGCTTGGCATGTTGGTTGTATGAACGGGAAATTTCCAGTTTACTAAACCGATATATTTGATTATTCTAGTGAAAGTTACAGATCCGTCAGGACTATCCGACCGCGGGTGGATGAGCTGGACAATAGTGCCTTTGGTAATGTCCAATTGGTTCTTACCAGGGTCACTGAACTCTTGAACGACTTGGAGAAGTATGCTGAGTAAGTATTGAAGGATTTTTTATAGCACACGGGAAATTACTCACGTAAAATTATTGTCGAGTGTGAGACGCGACCGCGAGGAGTGTGTGGTCACTCCTCGCGGTTGCGCCTCACACCCAGAATGAAGATTCACCGGAAGAATCGAAACATCGTCGGTATAGGTCGCGCCACGTAAAAAGAGCGCTGGCTGTCAAACTGCGCAGTGGTCGATGATTGGTGGAGAGGTAACGCGGCGCGCTTCATACCATTGATTTAGCGAGTGCTATTGGTTTGTCAGTGAGTGAACATACCCCCGCTACTTCCCCGACCGCGCTCTTTTTACGTGGCGCGACCTATATCTAAATCGACGATAATTTTACGTGAGTTATTTCCCGTGTGCTATTATAATGTCTAATACAACTCACGATAGTTTTGAAAGTGAAATATTGAAGGATTGTTAACTACCAAAACAGATTTTATTTTAATATTTCTAACTACATAAAAGTATTTATTTATGTAAAGCACAAGCATTCAATTGCTTAGCTTGGGATTAGATGACGCTGTGTGGAATGTCCAAGGATATTAATAGCCGTTTTAGCTAAAGTAGATTTACTAGTTCATTATTAACAGGGTTGGTGTAAACTATACTTTCTTAATATATTAACAGGGAATGGGATAAAGAAGTGAGTCGCATATCGTCGCAGGACAGCAAGCTGTGGGAGTATGTGAGCGCACTGCGCGTGCCGCGCCCTCTACCGCCCGTCAAGAAACAGTGCGCTAACAAATGCCAGCCTATCACATTTTATTTAAAAGTAAGTTTTATCTCAAAATAATATCGGGCAGAAAGAATCATATCCTTTCATGCTAAGTTGACTTTTGTACCCGCGACTTTGGACAAGCGAGGCACTAAATTAGAGTCTTTTAGTGTTATTATTAAATTAGTATCCTAATTCATATTGCTAATTAATTATGGGATTTTGAACGTTATTCATGTCTAAAATGGTGAACCCATTCCCTGCCGTAGTCCCGCAGTTTTCTCCCAAGGGGAGTACCGCGACTCACCTCACTCTCGGTGTGTGTGTGCGTCATGTAGGCCTAACATTATGCAACGTGTCGAGACAACAACCGAAATTTCTCGATAATGTCAACCTGCTCTAACGTATATGCTAGAGCAGGAGAGAATATTGTTCGATGTCAACAAGTCTCCCGTTTAGGCAGCGAGTGTTAATACTAATTGGTGTTGTTACTTTCAGACGCAAGAGTGGTGTATATCAGCGGGTGCAGAACGCGGAGTTAGAGATTGCCGGTAAATACAATACTGCGTCGAAAGCAAACATTTATCATGATATATTTTCCTATTTCCTATTTAACTTAACACACTTATTAGTATATTCCCGGTTTATCGAACGCAGATCATCTCCATAATTACCTAATCAATGGTCACGTGACAAGTGTCAAATTAAGAACAAATTCGACACTGTCACGTGATTTGACCTCAAAAATTTGTTAATTTGTAAATGATATGCGTTCGAGAAACCGTCAGTTATTAATTAATGTTGTACCGTGTATTGTATTAATGAATGTAATGTTTCGCACAGCGCTGCTTCTCTCGCGGGCATTCAACGTCTGGCGGGCGCGCGGCCTCAGATCGTGCGGGTCGCCGCTGGCTTGCACAACATTGCAAGGTAAGTAATTTCTTTGACATGCCTTACTTTGTTCGACTGGCTTCCCACTAAAGCTTGACTATTTAGATTATTTTAGATTGTTAAAAGAACGCTTTTAAAAAAAAGACGACCTCTGTGGCGCAGTGGGCGAAAGCCCGCCTGAGACGCAGAGGTTGCGGGTTCGATCCCCGCTGCGGGACAAATGTTTGCATGATCTGCAAATATTTGTTTCGTGTCTGGGTGTTTTCTATGTATAATATGTATGTATTTACAAAAAAAAAAATGTATCTATGTAGTTTATCAGTCATCTGGTTACCATAACACAAGCATTAAATTGCTTAGCTTGGGACTAGATGACGCCGTGTGAAAATGTCCAAGGATATTTATTATTATTCTTTCTTTCTAAAAAACAGTTTCCTAATATAAATTCCATGGACAATAACACAGCGACATCCAGGCCCAAGATAAACAACTCAATGCTTGTGTTATGGTAATCAGACTGATATACTACTTATTATTTTTGTAAAATATTATAAATAGAAATACATCCGGACCCAAGGTGGAAACCAGTTATCTTTCTAGCGTCGATGGGCTTGTTGCAACCTGTCTATGAAACTTCTCGACTACCTTACATCTTCAACGGATCTAAAAATGCCTAAAGACCATATTTACCGCTTCTTGGAATACAGTCGTGATAATTTATAAATACATGTACACGTTATTTACCTTATTTATTTACTTTTTATTATTTTGAGTCCACCCGCGACCATGGCTATTGGAACATAGCCGAAACGTCGGGAAGTAAATAAATAAGGTAAATAACGTGATAAAACCCCGTGTACATGTATTTATAAATATGAATTGTGATCGCGAAAGTTTAAGAAAAACGTCGTGATAATAGTTTATTTATTATTTTATAGTGTTAAACCACACTTAGGTATTGGAAATTTCATTATAAATGAATGGCTTAGTTAGAGGGTCCGTAGCCTAGTGGTCAGGCAGCTCGGCTTAAGAGCGATCGCTTGTATCTACGCAGGTTCGAATCCTGCCGGAGCCTTTAACTTTTAGTAAGATTTTTCATTTATAATGAAAAGTCGTGATAATATAGAATGAACATAGTTTGTGTATACAGGAGGATTCGTACGGCGGCGGACGCGGGGATGGTGATGGAGCTGGCGTGGCGGTGCGCGGGGACTTGCAAGCCTTGCAACGCGGCGCACGCGGCTATACTACTGCTGTTCGACACGCTAGTAGAGGTACTTACTTCATACATACATATACATACATCAAATAACGCCTCTTTCCCATGAGTGTAGGCAGAGACCATGGATCTATCCTGACACACCTCTTTCCGAGAGAGGTGAAAGAGTCTTTCGCCTCATTAAAATGTATTAAATAACCTACAATTAAAGTATTTATTCAAGTTTATTAATCATACTGATTTATTTTTTTATTACATAAAAACATTATGTACCCCTAACATGACTTTTTGACGCGCGCGCTAGCGCTAGTGTATGTACAATTTTAGTATTTCATCTATCCGCTAGAGGCACTGTGACAAGTTTTTATGCATTATCTGTTGTTAAAAAACTGGCCCATATAGATGGATTGGACATGTCACGATAGGCGGTACAGATTCATAAATACATACATAAAATCACGCCTCTTTCCCATGGGGGTAGGCAGAGACCACGGATCTCCACTTGCTACGATCCTGACACACCTCTTTCGCCTCATTCACTTCAAAAACATAAAACCCATAACTAATGATAACTTTCCGTTCTGTTAATTGCAGAAATTATATGCACTTTAACACGAGCTTTAAACGGTGAAGGAAAACATCGTGAGGAAACCCGCGGCTAGTCACCCCCACACGTATTGACCATTATCTTTCCTGTGAATATGGCCGGCTAAGCTGAGAGAATGGTTTAGGTGCTGGGCAAGCCTATTCCATCTCAACAATGTCCCAGGCACTACAGTGTCCCGTTAAGTGAAGGCAAAAGCTTGCCTCCTGACTCTGTATAAATCATCTAGTAAAGATGTCAAGGCCTAAGTTTTTTTTTAATTGCAGAAATGGGTGAGGAAGCACAAGGAACTGTGCAACCGGCTGCTGCAGCGAGGATGCGAGTACAACTCGTCCACGCTACAGCACACGTTGTGCGGCTCGCTGGTCTCGCCGCGCTGCATGGATTATGAAGACTGGCAGGCCCTCTACTTCACCCTGCTCGAATGCTCGCTGCCTTCGCATACTGTCTTCAGCTATCTGTCTAGAGTGAGTAGTCTAATGCTGGGTTGCAATATTCATCTTACTAATAACAGTGGATCTGTCGCCATTGTAATATTGTTATCTGTCAAAAAGTGTCCTACATTTTTTGTTGTCTAAACAAAGTTGCTATGGCGATCAATCTACGATCATTCGTAAGTTTAATATTAAAACCGGCCGTAACAGTGTGGAGTCCAAGAAGATGAAGTGATTAGAATTGAGAAGATGCCTTTTTAACAAGATGGTTTGGGAAAAGAGAAAAGGAAACAAGTGTCTAGGGCGAGTGCATGGAATAAGTAATGAGAGGATATATAAAAAAATTAAGCATTATTCGTTACTAATGTAATGAATCCAACAAATGCATTTCTAACTTGCAAAATACCAACTACATAATTCATAGCACCGTCATAATTCATTTTAATTTTTTTTTATAATTTACTAGCTGCGCCCCGCGGTGTTTCCCGCGGTGAATAGTTCCCGTTCCCGTGGGAATATCGGGATCAAAAGTAGCCTATTCTCTTATCCAGGGTATAAGCAATTCTGGTACCAAATTTCATTCAAATCCGTCCAGCCGTTTGAGCGTGTAAGAGTAACAAACACACTTACATACTTACACACACCAACTTTCACCCTTATAATATTAGAAAATATTTGCCTTCTTTCACACCCACACCACCAGGTTCTTGCCTGATTCTTTCCCTGGTGTAGGGAGTCGCGTTGGAACAGGCAGTAGAATCACCTAGTTTTAAGAACGTGACATGTCAAACTGGTCTTTAAACGATCGTACTGAATAAATACATTTTGATTTTGATTTTTACCTTTATCTATATCTATACTTAATATTATAAAGAGGTAAAGTTGGTTTGTTTGTATGTTTGGGGTAATCTCCGAAACTACTCATCCGATTTAAAAAATTCTTTCACCAATTTGTAGCTTAGACTTTTCGAATGAACATAGGCTATATTTTATTGAGGTAGGTACCACGTGAGCGAAGCCACGGGCAAGTTAGCTAGTAATATTAGAAAATAAAATATTTTGCCTTCTTACACATGTTTTCACCGAAAAATATTGTAGATAGATTGTCGGTCCCGGCTTATAAAGTCGTAAAGCCATGACGGAGGCCTTTAGGCGGCCTAAAAACTCCGTCACCAGAGTTGCCCACTTGCTCATACGAACTTACTTACTTTTTACCGAAAAATAATCTAACATTTCCTTCCAGTTCGACGTTAAGAAGTGGTCAGAACACATAGACAACCAACAGCGGCATATAGTGTTGACCGCGATACTCGGCGCTGTGATAGGCCGGCCCGGGGTCGACGCCGGCTCCGATGCGATGCTGAAGGAACTCCTCGGTGTCCACACCACCCTGGTGATGTCTCCGAGGCTGGTGATGTGGATGCTCATGGAATGTACTAGATACTCCGTTATAGGTATCTTGCCGCGGGATTATTGGAAGCATCTCATTATTGCGACTGATAGGTACAGCGGCGAGTGTACTTTTGAAGAGGTAAGGATTTATTAATACTAGCTGCGCCTCGCGGTGAATAGTTCCCGTTCCCGTGGGAATACCTATTCTTTAATCAAGGGTATAAGCAATCCTGGTACCAAATTTCATTCAAATCTGTCCAGCTGTTTGAGCGTGAAAGAGTAACAACTTCACACACAAACATTCACCTTTATAATATTAGTATGGTTAAGTATGGTGGGAAGCGACCGGTGATCGCGAGAAGTGGAAGGATATGGGGAGACCTTTGCCCAGCAGTGGGACACAATATAGGTTAAAAAAAAAGTAGGTTCATTGCATTATGTTCATTTTATGTATTTTATTTTCTTTGTTGATTTTGTATTATTATAATAAACATGTTTGTGTAGCAATTGCAGACACAAACCGAGCGACGCCACAGAATACCAGAGGCCTCAAGATCAACGAAAACGAAGTTTCGTGTAAATTTTCGGGGTCAGCTTATGTTGGTGGATACTGAATTCGTAACAGTTACCAACATAATTGGAACCCGAAAATTGTCACGAAACTTCGTTTTCGTTGATCCCGAGTAAGGCCTCAGCACGCTAAGTGGCGACCTAATGTGTTTATATTTAGTTATTTTATGTTACATTATATTTTATTAAATCACAAAATAAACTATTTTCTATTTGTATATCTAGCTACAAACAATACTTAGTGGTATTGGCAGCATGTGGTGCTCAGCTGACCGCGAGCATTGTGACCGGCATGCCGACTACGCGACCACCACGTCGGAAGTTATAGAGATACTGATACGGGAATATGCGTCTGCAGCTGTCGATCTTACTTTCATGCCTGAGAGGGGTAAGTTCGTCTTATATATAAAAACTTAAGAGCTCAGCTCTTGTCGGTGTAATGATGCAATTTCCTCCATATACTTCTTTCCAATGCGATCTCTTTTACTTCTTGATAGGACATGACAGCGACCTTCTCTTTTATCTGACTTATGTAATTAATTCTTGGTCTTCCCCTTCCTCGCCTTCCTTCTACTTTTCCTTCTATGATGTTCCTTATAAAGCTGTCATGTCGTATAAGATGACCAATCATTTTTCCTCTTCTATTCTTGATGGTATTCATTAACAATCTTTGCTCTTTAACTCTGTTCAATACTTCCTCGTTGGTAACCTTTTCTGTCCAGCGTCAAGTTCGTCTTATTGATGGGAAAACATAGTTTATTTTGGTTGGACTTCAAGGATCACTTCAATTTCTTACATGCTAGGTGATTGTAATGCCTGTTCCAACGCGACTTTCTACACCAGGGAAATAATCAGGCAAGAACCTATTCTGGTATTACAAGATCTCGACATCTTTTTTAAAATTTGAAAATATTTAAAAATTAAAGTACCAGGCTAGCAGAACTACAAGAAGCTCATCTAACGCAGTATTGGAGTAAAAAAATATGTTTTTGAAGCTGTTTAAGCGCGCGTTCATACGCGCGCGATTACTTGTCAGTGTTTGTCAAAGCGGAAAGAGCGACCGTGTAACGCATGGAAGTAAGCGCAACGTACACGATTGCGCGCAATCCTGTACGCGCAATCCCTTCCTGTTGTAACATTTTACACGCTAGCTCTTTCGCGCACTATTGCTATAATCACGCGCGATAGAGTCCGTATAAAGGAGGCTAATGACACGATGAAATGAAAAAAAAAGAAAAGAAATATGATCACGACTGTATCCCGGGAGCGGTAGACATTCTTTCAGATCATTAGGCAATTTTTAGATCTTTTCGAAGATGTCTAAGGGGGTAGTCAGAGGTATGTCCAAATACATAAATATTTGGTACATGCCCACTTTTTGCAGAAGTTAACTTTCCATATATGACACGATGAATGAATGAATCTGAACGCAGTATATGATCCACAGTGGCAACGGCAGTATGGAGTTTGCTAGTGACTGCGTTCTCTCCGTGGGTTCACCCGCGCTGCATACTACCGAGCCCCGCGCTCTCCCCGCAGTACGCGGCCACACTCAAGCGGTTCACGGGCTGCATCCTACAGACCATGAAGGACTGCCCCGGTCAGTGCACACAGTAGTCTTTTTTAAACTTTCCCGATCAGAACACATGATAAAACATAAATTAATGGGTATTTAAAGGTAAATAGCGATAAATAGCCGCAAATGTATGTTTTATCATGTGCACGCAGTATCTTACTTAGCTTGGTAATTCTATGAATACATCGAACGGAAGGTGCAATGCTTCCAGGTTTCAAAAAGCCAATTTTAATACATCATTAAGGTTTGTGTAAAAGCGTAACAGACAGACAGAGTACTTTCGCATTTCTAATCATAATCACTACATAGTATAAAACAAAGTCGCTTTCTCTGTCCCTATATCCCTATGTATGCTTAAATCTTCAAAACTACGCAACGGATTTAAATGCGGTTTTTTAATAGATAGAGTAATTGAAGAGGAAGGAAGGTTTATTATGTATGTTAAAGAAAACAAACTTGTATTTTACACTATTAATAGGTACTATATTGAGTTTCTGCATAAAGTACTTAAATCTAGGTTCAATTAGTATTATTTAAACTGACGTGCGTCTGCCGTTCGCGTCGGTCGTTGCGGAGTGAGTGAGCTATTTAGCGGGCGCGGGCGCGGGCGCAGGGGTCCTTGCTGTGACACCCCGCACCTCATCCCCTCCCCTCGTCGTTCGGATACTGCGCGTGAACAATGTATAATAAGGCTACTTTTAACTACTGGATGACACACACTAATGCATGTAAAAAAGCAAGCTAACACGAGTTCTTCCATCAAACAAAACGTGTGTTATTTCAGGTTCAGAAGTGGCTCTGCTACAGTTCGCGTACTCCTCGACGGTCGCCACGTACGAGTCCGCGTACAACTGCGAGCCTCGGCCCGAGCTGCAGCTCACAGCGTGGCTGGACCAGATGGCGCGCCTGCCGTGGACGGAGCACCAGTGGTTCACCGCGCCCTACATACATACCCTCATCAAGGTAGGTCGCGCCCATTGAGGTACAATCTATAGAGCCACAATCAGACAATGCGTGCCGAGTTTTAGTTTTTGCGTACAAGCGACATTGAATATTAAAACAAACGACATAACGTCTACATTCGAGCAAATGTCATTGTATGAGCCACAATCAGACAAATAATATGCGTGCCGAGTTTTAGTTTTTGCGTACAAGCGACATTGAACATTAAAACAAACTATATAACGTCTACATTCGAGCAAGTGTCATTGTATAGGTATGTAGAACGTTGCTCGGATATTTTTTGAGTGTTGTCAGCTATTCGATTGTGATTCTTTAATATAGTAACTCAATGGTGGCTATTTAGGATGTCGCCAAAACTAAACTAAACTAATTTGACAGCACTAAAATAGATGCCATCCTTTTTATTTCGATCGTTATGAAAGGGACGGCAACATTTTTAGTGTTGTCAAATTAGTTTAGTTTAGACTTGGCGAGATCCTGAATAGCCACCAATGTGGGTTTATTAAACATTTTAATTTTGCATTGTATGACTGTAAGTTTCTATACAGGTGATGACGTGCGGCGTAGAAGAGCTATCAATATGGGCGTGCGCACGCTTCGCTAACACCAAGATACCAACCTTGATGGCGGGCTGCGATATGCGCCTTATAGAAGTGCATCTCTCTAACTGTCTGAAGTTATTTGCTGGCTTCCAGTACGTCAACAACTTAGAGGTGAGTGCAAAATAACTAAAACCAACCTATACGGTGAGTTTTGGATCAAATACTAGAATAGAATAGAATAACTGTTTATTTGGAAACAAAAGCACAGACATACATTTATATAGGTAAGTACATACATTATTTGTCTGTACTTACCACAAACACAAAGAAATAGTAATAATAATAAATAATCTTAGACTCAAAGCACAAAGAAACAGAGATAGGTAGGATACTAGTGTAGCTATGTTATTCTTCACAAAATAAGGTATGAACGAACGTAAAGTAGAATAGGTTTTTCAAACATTCGTTCTACGGAAGACCGAGCCATATCGCTACAACAGAGTCGTTGGTCATTAGTAGAATCGGAAACAGACAAAACCCTAAAGTAGCCTCTACTGCCTCAACACCTGTAATTGCCTATGATCGGCGATGATTGAGCGTAATCTGACCCTCTACTCTACAAACTGGAAAATATAATCTTAGACGAAGTCGAAGTGAATGAAAGAAAGAAAAATCATTTATTCTGGTAGGACCTCAAGGATCGCATCAGTATCGTCTTACATGCCTGTTCCAACGCGACTCCCTACACCAGGGAAAGAATCAGGCAAGAACCTAGTGGTGTGGGCCTAGCTTTTTTTTAAAAGCGATCCCTAAATAACAATAAACAATAAATTTAACAATCTAAATAGTATAGCTTCAGTGGGAAGTAAGGCATGTCAAAGCAAGTAAAAATAATTGTAAAATTAACAGATAATCCTTGAAGTCCTACCAAAATAATTGATTTTTCTTTCGATCTTTAATATTGTTACCATATCAGCACCCTTGTCTTCTTGCAGTTCTTAAGCACAATAGCGCAGCTGCCGTGGTGGGACTTGAGCGAGAAAGGTTTGAAGGACGGCATGACATATTTCTTCACAAATCACTTCAACTCAACTATTCCGTACCACGAGAGGCCACAGGCGACGTAAGTCGAAATATTAACCCCCTTATTCATATTGGTTTAATAAACCTGCTCTAGCTAAAACGGATATTAAATCTGTGGCCATCTCTTTTCATTGACATAAGAATGTCAAGAAAAAAACATTCTTTAAATCTATATAAATTGACAAATCTTTATGAATAAGGCCATAAATCTATATTATTATATAGAGGTATACATGGTATGAAAATGAACCCTTATTTCTTCGTGTCACGCTATAACTCGAGAATGGCTGAACCTTGGCTAACTTTGTTCTTGAAATATTTGTGGAAGTTCAGGGAGTTTTTGGAGCTAGTAGCTTTCTTTCTATCTTTGTTATTTTTTCTTTTTAAAGATGTTACCGTTACAAACGTAAAACATTACCTGCCTTCTTGTCATATCACTTCTATCTCAGAATTAAAATAAACTAAAGATACTGCTGGTACAAATCCAAATCACACCATTTTGTCATATCAAAAATATAATCTCTGATCACCAGAGCCATTTAGTTCTTATTATTAAAGTCATATAACTATATATCTACATAGAAACTATAATATAGTTTCTATGTAGATATTTTGTTTTCTATGTATAATATGTATATATTTACAAAAAAAAAATGTATCTATGTAGTATATCAGTCATCTGGTTACCATAACACAAGCATTAAAAATGCTTAGCTTGGGACTAGATGACGCTGTGTGGAATGTCCAGGGATATTTATTTATTTTATTATAATAAGTAGTTATAATAATATACTATAATATATTATATTGAGCTCTGTCACTAACTTCTCAGTCTGATGTTAAACGCGGCGGAGTTGAACGCGGCTGCCCAAACATCAGAAAACGCGCACACGAAGAGGAAAACGCTGATAACGGCGTGGACGCATATGTACAAGGACCCTCCACTGGCCGGCCATAGCGCTGGTTATACCAAGTTTATGCTGGAGAGAATCACCTTCATGGGTATGTTAACCTAACCTGACAAGTACTTTACAGCCCTTCCACACGGCGACATCCTGGTTTTTGCAGGATCCTGCCTAATGTAGTATAGGTCGCGCCACGTAAAAAGAGCGCGGTCGGGGAAGTAGCGGGGTATGTTTGCGCCTGCGTTCACTCGCTGACGAACCAATAGCACTTGCTAAGGGACCGTCTCCACGAGCGTGAGAATCGCGGCGATATTATCGTCGTGCCACGTATCTCTATACACTCTCTATGAACGTGTCTCCACACGGCAAATTTGATTCTTATGAAAACCGTGTAAATTACCCAATGATAGGAGGACGGAATCGTCGCGATACACTCGCCCATGGAGACGGTCCCTTAATCAATGGTATGATGTGCGCCGCGTTACCTCTCCACCAATGATCGACCACTGCGCAGTTTGACAGCCAGCGCTCTTTTTATGTGGCGCGACCATTGAGATGTATTATAGAGCCACAATCAGACAAATAAAATGTAAACGCTAAAACTCGGCGCACGCTACGTAGTGCGCAGAGTTTTTCTTTTTTGCGTACAAGTGACATTGAACATTAAAACAAACGACATAACGTCTACATTCAAATGTCAAATGTCATTGTAAAACATTGATTTTGCTCGCACATTTTTTGAGTGTTGTCAGCTATTAGATTGTGACTCTTTAATACATCTCAATGGGCGCGACCTATATATTGTGCTGCACAATATACATTATGTAAACACAACCCAAATGTTTATCAGTTCATACTGGAAGCCACCATTTGTATGTAGCCAGTGAGTCTCTGCTTGCGTATACACGCGTTATTACGATAACTTGGTCTTGTCCAAATTTACAAGTGGTAAACATTGAGTTACTATACTAAAGAAGCACGGAAGCGCTCAGATATAAATGCCACTTGCGGTCACCCATCCAAGTATTGACCGCTCAGAACGTTGCTTAACTTCGATGATCTATTAAAAATAGCATTGCCTTATAAAAGTGTAACTTCTATAGCGCCGTATGCGAAGAGCGAGCAGGAGAAGGTGGAACTCTTGCAAGCACTCGCCGCCTTGCTGGAGTGGGGGAATCCCAAGGTCATCGGAGAGGTGCTCGAGGTAAGTATTGTTGCACGAGGGGGGAAAAAACTGGTAGCCATCTCGTGCATTAATAGATCACTTTCCCCCCTTGTGTAACAATTTACTATTACATCTTACTTTTATATTGTTTCACTCAGTTTTTAATCACATGTAGTCACAGTAAGTGGTCACAATTTGGATGGTGGCGTGGCGTGACCGCAAGTTTTTTGTTCTCATTACCTAGATTATCGCATTGGATGTACCTATATCTGTAATGATAATTTATAAATAAATAATAAATAAATAAATATTCTTGGACATTTCACACGGCGTCATCTAGTCCCAAGCTAAGCAATTTAAATGAAAATGAAAATGAAAAATGAAAAATAATTTATTACAGTGAATAGAATAGCTACAAGTACAGGTTACTTAATTTAACTGATTACACAGAATAAAACTTAATCTATAGAAATGAGATTCCCGCCAATTTCCTCACTAGGCTAGGCCTGTATCGAGGAAACTTGTATACGTAACAATCTTAATGTAATGTTCAGCTAAGGCGACAGTCTGTTACATTTACCAGTAGGTACATGATATGTATCTATGTTTTAAAGTAATTATGTATATATGTATAAGTAAATAAATATATAACATTATGTATGATATGTATGATTAGGTATATATTTCTAAAACTAATTATTTAAATTAAGTATGTCCTCTGTCTGGTCATAGTTTAATGTTTTTAGCCACTTTACTACGATTTGTTTTGCTGCCGAGGTTGACTTCTCCTTTATGTCACAATTTTTAACAGTTTCATTGTAAATATGAATTTTTATAAAAATGCCAATTCTTTGTGCAAACTTCGTATTAACTAGGGGCGTTACAATTTTGAAAACTCTACGTCGTAGCAAGGTCTCATATTCAGGTGATGAAACAACCGTCTTATGTACCGACAAGGATGTATTGAGTACAAAGAGCTGGCGCACACTGAGCACACCAGCATCCTGATAAAGAGTTGTTGTGGGGTACCTATACGGCTTGAAAAGCATCACCTTCAAAACTGAGCGCTGCGCTCTCTCAGCCCGTAAAACAAATGTTTTTGCGGCACAACCCCAACACGTTATGCAGTACACTATAAGGGATTGACAGAGTGCATAGTAAACCGCAGTAAGCGTGTCAGTGTTTGCAACGTGTCGCAGATTGCGCATGACATTTATCACCTTTCTTATTCGGGCCGAGAGATACCCAATATGAGTTTCGAACGTCAAACTTTCATCTATGTGGACACCAAGGTATTTAAATGACTTAGTCCTAGTCAGATTATCACAGTCACAAAAAGCGCCATTACAAGAGCTTTCATGAACCACTATGTGCGCGTCTGTTTGTGGAGCCGATGCCAGTGTTTTGTAAAAGCATAGATACAATGTTTTTTTGGCGTTTAAAGTTAAAAGATTCTGCTCTAGCCACTGGGAAATCTGTGTCATACCACGTTCAGCAGAAGAGTACACGGCAGGCCACGACGGACCATTAAATATTACCGCCGTATCGTCAGCGTAACAAAGAAACTCAACATTATCAATAGGAATTTCATGGATGTCATTTATATATGCAAGGAATAATGTAGGCCCCAGTACGCTGCCCTGGGGTACACCGAACATGATGCCCTGTGCGCCACTAGTAACCTTGCCAATTCTGACACATTGCGTCCGATCCGTTAGGTAACTTCTGAACCAATCCAAGGCCACCCCCCTTATCCCAAGACCATCCAGTTTTCGAAGAAGTATAGGGATAGACACTGTGTCGAAAGCCTTAGCAAGGTCCAGGAAAATGCCAACACAACAATTTCCTTTATCTAAATGTGAAGACACCGTTGCTGTCAGTGCTTTGACTGCATCTTCAGTGCTTTTCCCTTTACGAAAGCCAAATTGATTAGGAGATAATAATTTATGAGATTCTAAAAATCCAAGTAGACGCTTGTTGATAATCTTTTCAAGAATTTTCGAAAAAGTACTCAAAAGTGAAATGGGTCTGTAATTGTCTACAGATGATTTTGGTCCACTCTTGTGAATTGGGGTTACGGACGCAATTTTCCATTGCAAGGGGAAAATACCATAAGATATGCTTAAGTTAAAGATATAAGTAAGTGGTGACAAGATTTCTTTTCTTACAGATTTTATAAGGCTGTTTCCGAGTCCATCTATACCTGGGGCCTTGTTAGTCTGTAGCGAGTTTATGATTTCATCTACTTCATTGATATCCGTAGGGAACAAAAATAAAGAGTCAGCAGGAGAGTTTTTTACTCTAACTGCCCTAGCTAGGTTCATTTCACTTTTGTTTATTTTAATTAAAATTTGGCTCGCCAGTCGTTGGCCAAGGGAAGAAAAGTAATGGTTACACGAATCAACGGATTGTTGAGCACTTGAGCAACCATCTAAAGTTAATAATTCAGTAGGTTCTTTATTTTGTTGAGATAAATGACATATATTCTTTATTGACTGCCACAGTTTCTTAGGATTATCTTTATTTGCATCTAGAGAGCTACTTTCAAAGTTTGATTTTAATTTTCTTAAAAGAGTTGTAAAGAAATTTTGATAACGAGAATATGTTACTTGATGAATTGCGTTGTCTGGATTACTCCTAGCTAGTAGATGCAAGTGATCGCGATTTTTCATGCATTTCATCAGTCCCGGTGTAATCCATGGCTTTAGGTTGTATTTTGACCTGCTTATCCTTACCGTTGTTGAGTTTTTACTGACGATGTTCATAAAAATTTCCAAAAATACTTCATTGGCACTGTCAACATCCTTTAGGCTAGTGACCGCCGACCAGTCGACGTGAGACAATTGATCTTTAATAGCAGTGAAATTTCTCTTTATTATGAAACGATTTGGGCGTTCTGGTTTAGGTTTTGAAAGTTCCATACCTAGCATAACTGGGAAGTGATCCGTGATTTTTATCTTACAGACGATACCAATTGCCGTACGTATTGTACTATTCAGATTTCCCACATATATGTGATCAAGACATGACGATTCTCTTGTGGGTTGCGTTATAGCAGGGAATAACCCGTGCTCTGCCATAAAACATTGGTAAAGAAGGCTTTGGGGATCCTCCGATGTATCCATGGTGTTAACATTAATATCCCCAGCTACAATAAAAGGGAGTCCGTCCTTTAGACGAAGGAAGGTTTCAAGAGAGGCTAGAAATTTATCCAGACATTTAACAGATGGCGAGCGATATAGTCCTAGAATTTTAATGACCTTTGGAATACAGACACAGAGACTATCAGCGTCTTCAATGGCGGAGGTTGACACTAAGGTATTCCAAACATCTCTGACGTAAATAACGACGCCACCATTTTGGTTAGTAGGTTTAGTAGAATTGTGTGAACAAAAACCAGGAATTTGAGGAATTATAAATGAGTCACTGAGCCAACATTCAGTCAAGACCAAAACGTCAAAAATTTGGTTCAAACGCCCAAGGGCTACCAAAAATGTATCAAAGTTTTTACGAATACTCCTTATATTTAGTGTAAGCAACTTAAACTTGTGCTTAGGTGTAAATGCTTGTGTTATGGTAACCAGATTGCTGATATACTACTTAGATACATTTTTTTTCTTTTTTTGTAAAGACCCGGAACAAATATCTGCAGAACATGCAAACATTTTTCCCTTGGCGGGGATCGAACCCGCAACCTCCGCGTCTCAGGCGGGCCTTTGCCCACTGAGCCACAGAGATGGTGGAGATGGTTAAGTATAGATCGCGCCATGTAAAAAGAGCGCTGGCTGACAGGTGCGCAGTAGGCAATTTATTTTGAACGTAGCATCGCGCATAAAAGTTTTAGATTGCGTAATGGTTTTATATAAAAAAGTAAGAAATAATGATGTAAATAATATTGATAATGTAAATACCTACCTATGTATATTGTTTTAGAAAGCGACTCATAACAATGTAGTTGATAATTTAAAACAATTATGAACAACAGAAGCAAGAAAATATAAATGATTAAGTATGTATCTTTTTTAATAAAGACTAGTCTTTTTTAATAAAGATACCTTTCAATAAAAATCTATATACCATAATCTACAAAGCCGCGAGTAAAAAGCGAAATGCTAGTTAAAAAACAAAATAATAGGCCTGGTACTTTCGTGCGCGAGTGTACCCATGCTCAAACATACCCCCTCCACTTTCTCTCAGCGCTCTTTTTACGTGGCGCGGACTATAATTGAGTATGCGTTGAATGTTTAACAGGTATGGTTATCGTGGCTACTCAACGTGCCACTATACATCCTCGCGCCCGCGGTGGCGGTGAGCGGCGATCTGTGTGTCTCTGACTACACCGCGCCTCTAGCCGACAACTCTATCCGCCTGTATCTGCTCTTGTTGGGTTTGTAATCAATAAATATATATCCTTGCATTCCACACAGCGCCATCTAGTCCCAAGCTGAGCAACTTAATGCTTGTGTTATGGTAACCAGATGACTGATATAATACTTAGATACATTTGTTTTTGTATATACAAACATATTATAGATAGAAAAACATCCAGACCCGGAACAAATATCTGCAGAACTTGCAAACATTTGTCCCGCGGCGGGAATCGAACCCGCAACCTCCGCGTCTCAGGCGAGCCTTCGCCCACTGCGCCACAGAGGTCGTCAAATATAAAAATATTCTTTCAGATCTTTTGGTTCGGATAATTTAAAAATTTTGCTTCTTTCTCCTAGTTAATACACCTAAATATAATAAAAATAATGATGTGATTAAACTGTTATGATAATTCCCAGATAACCACTGGTACATGATAAAGAGCCTGTGGATCCGTCACTCGCATGCGCCTGCGCAGTACATCGAGCTGGGCGCGCTGTACGCGGCGTACGCGTCCGCCATCTTGTCGCGCGACACGCCGGTCAAACCGTACACCATGTTCACCAAGCTGCAGGCGCTCATTGATAACAACGGGATTGACTAGTGAGTATATCACACTATAATATTATTAAGGTGAAAAGGAGAAAGAAGAAGAAGAATGTAAAGAAAGAAAGAAAGAAAAGGTTTATTGACAACACACACAAAAATGGTACAAATCAAAAAACAAAAACAGCATAAGGCAACAAATATTAAAACAAGAATGTAACTAAATAAATTAGTCAGTAAGTAGGTAGCTATGGGCGCTCTGACTAAGGGCGTTGTCAAAAGGTCCAAACTCAGCTTTAAGCTAACTTCACGAGGGGGTGCCAGGTGAAGAAGGTGGTTTTTAGTTTGGGCCTGAAGTGGGTGGTGTGTTTGTTGTGTGAATGTTAGTGTGTTTGTTACTCTTTCACGCTCAAACGGCTGGTCGGATTTGAATGAAATTTGGTACCAGAGTTGCTTATACCCTGGATTAAAGAATAGGCTACTTTTGATCCCAGTATTCTATATTATGTAAGTATAGTAACTATTTTGAACTAATGAAACATTCATTATTTTTAATGGACCTCTGGCCTCGGGCATTAATATTGACCGGGAAAAGTAGTATTTTTTTATTTAGACCAACTCTTGGTCGTTATTCATATTGACCGGTCCAAAAGTACATAAGTAAAAAGTCACCTAACTATTCCAAAACGCCTGGACTGATTTAGATGAAATTATGTGAATGATGTTTGAGTCACTGGATGGTTTTAAACCCGATAGATGGCGTCGGTGTTCGCGTTATCATAGTATTTCTGAGAGGGTATAAAGTTCGCCAGGATTGCTAGTTTTCGAGTAATTTGCTAACGGTACTTAATTTACAATACATAGGTACATAGGCATATATATACAATACATAGGTAC